>JBAMBO010000392.1:0-13358 GCA_037044535.1 Lordiphosa magnipectinata | reverse complement strand
CTGCCACGTCGCTGGCTGACTCCTTTGCCGGTTTTTGTGTGTTTGGGGTGGAGCTTGGTAAAGCATGGCTCCGCGGTCTTGGGCATGGCCGTTTGGTGACTGGGGCCTCTACCTTCGCTTGCTCTGATGAACGATGCCGCTTCGTTGCCACACTCTCCTCCACCCACTTAACGTATGCGGCGGAGGTGCCGCAAAGTGCTTGCGACCCACCTTGTTCTTTTGCTCGGCCCATGACAGCTTGTTGCTCTTTTCTGGGGAGAACTTACCGCTGCCATCGAGCCGCGCTTTGATCTTGAGCGCCGCTTTGTACTGGGCCTTCGCTCGCATGCCCTCCTTAGTCTTTTTGGCCTTACCTTACTTGAGGTACTAGAACCCGCCTGGACTGGGGAGAGCAGCAGCTTTTCCTCGGCCTCAGAGTTTAATCAGCCGCCGTGCGACTCGCAGTCCGAGTCTGCATGGACTGCGGTACCACGCCACACTTTGGCTTTAGTAGTTGGATTTGTCATTTTGGCAGTAGGTGTACAACTGTCTTGGCCTGCTCTAACCGCAACAGAGGTTTGACCGCTGGCCACACGAAGAGAGGATTTCTCCTCACCGTGCCCGACGGTGGTAGCAGTCACGCCTTCCACCGACGTTTGGGCTGATATCCCAGCCCGAGTTTGGTCTTGTGTTTTGCGCATGTTAATGGACCCATATTGGTTACTTTTTGTTCTTGGGAACCACCATAGGAATCACCATAGCATTTTATGCCTGCTGCCAGGCACCTCTTAACCAGGGCTCCGGCTCAACTCTACCCAACTGATGCTGGATAGTGCTGGCCTTCGCCTTAGCTAGACACTGCATTTCCTGGGTGTAAGACGCGCAAGTGATACTAGGTATAGCACGCTGTAAGCCGAGGTGCATACAGTGTCCATTGCCCAGCCGACACCCTCGGGGAGGGTTCAGTTAGAGGATTTCCGTCGGCCTTTAGAAACGTTATGATGAAAATAATGACTTATTGACCTAGAGCATGCTAAAGAGTTCTATATTCAATATATTTATTTTCACAACAAATATCATAAACTTAACAAATATCTTCAATAAAGAAAAACAAAAATAAGTATATTGATCTTATATATAAAACGAAGAACAGAAAGTAACTTAATAAAGAATACTATTAATAATGTCAAAAAAGGGTTTTTTAATTGAATATGCAGCCCTAGCTCCTTCTACCTGTTGGCCATCGCAACAAGATGAATGCAACTGGGATATACCTGGAATGCTTTTCACTTCCTTCCATTTTTCAACCAATTTATAATTTAAAGACAAACTTTCAATTTGAGCAGATGGCATTAAATACATTTTAATTTCATTTATGTTGTTTTCTGCACATTGATAAAACGATAGTGCATCGCGAAAGACAACGTTTTTCGATTTGGTTATTTGCTACACTTTTCTTTTAATAACAGCTCCAACGAGCAAAAAAAATTCCATTCCATATATATACATCCAATTTGTTAAATTATGTAAGTCAAGCTTGTCAAAATATATTTATTTCTAAATTGATATTAAAATCTATGAAA
The DNA here is from genome assembly GCA_037044535.1 of Lordiphosa magnipectinata. NCBI lineage: Eukaryota > Metazoa > Arthropoda > Insecta > Diptera > Drosophilidae > Lordiphosa > Lordiphosa magnipectinata. The sequence goes on along the minus strand of JBAMBO010000392.1, from coordinate 11,796 downwards.
AATGCCCATACATTTTTATACACTTGAAAAGTGTATTATAATTTTGCCCGGGAGTTTGCAACGCATAGAAGGAATCATCTCCGACTATATAAAGTATACATATTCTTGATCAGCATGACGAGCTCAGTCGATTGAGCTTTGTCCGTCCGTCTGTCCGTCAGTCTGTCTGTCTGTCCGTCTGTCCGTCCGTCTGTCTGTTTCTGCGCAAACTAGTCCCTCAGTTTTGAAGCAATCGAGCTGAAATTTTGCACAGAGTATTCTTTTAGCTGCACGCTGCTAATATGTCGGAGCCGCCCGGATCGGAAGACTAATTCTTGTAGCTGCCAGAGGAACGATCGGTCGAAGAGTAAATTTTACAACTTTTCTAGTAGGCGTAGGAACTTTTCTAGTAAAATAAATGTATATGTGGCAGTCGAGTTTGAGCTATGAGGAGTCACGCAGTTATCGTGCAATACCATGCATCTCCAACTTCCTTTTTGCCTCTCTCTAAATTTGTCTGTGCTGAATGAAATGCTGTGGTGGTGCTGGGGGGGCTTTGTGAACTGGGCTTTTTATACACTTGAAAAGTGTATTATAATTTTGCCCCAGGAGTTTGCAACGCATAGAAGAAATCATCTCCGACCACATAAAGTATATATATATTCTTGATCATCATGACGCGCTGAGTCGATTGAGCTTTGTCCGTCCGTTTGTCTGTTTCTACGCGAACTAGTCCCTCAGTTGAAGCTATTGAGCTGAAATTTTGCACAGAGTCATCTTTTAGCTGCACTCTGCTAATATGTCGGAACCGCCCGGATCGGTGATTACTTCTTGTAGCTGCCATAGAGACAAGAGAGACATAGAGAAAAACTTGTTTTTTTTTCAATGTTAGCTTTCTTAAACTCGGTCATTATTTAAATTTAATTGTTTCAAACTGATCTGCGAAGTTTGGTAGATATCGCTAACCTTTGAAGCGAGCTTTTTCAAGTGTATTAAAACTTCGGCACAGACGAAGTTAGCTTTCTTTTCTAGTTTTAACATCGATTAAAAGGTTTAAAAAAAAAATAAATACTTCATGTTTATTATGCGTAAGCTTATCGCTTATAACCGCAAACGACTGTGAAGCACCAGCCAACCAAGCTATGCATGTAAAAATTGTTACCTGGCGGTAGTTAAAATGAGCAGTTTGTATTTCTTTTTGGTGTGTCAACCTATAATTCTCGGCAAAACCAATTCGAATAACTAGCACAGAAGGCTTTAAGTTCATTTAAGATTGCTCAAAATATTTTTTACTAACTTCATTAATATTTCCTTTTTCTAGTTTTGTTTGTATTTATTTTTTTAATGATTTTATAATTTGTTAGATAGATATCGTGTTTAATATTATTGCTACGAACAGTTAATGTGGTGTCATTTGTATTTAGTATTTTTACTATGGCTTTGTCTGATCTAACTTGCAATGAATGCCGCTGGTTGTATTTCTTGGTTTATTATTAACACTTCGTCTTCAGTAGTATTTAATGGGATCTCTCTTAAAACCTCTGATCTAGCAGGCAATTCTAATTGGTCTTTACATTGTTAAAGGTATTTCTATGATGTCGGAAAAATTATCTGGTCTTAATATGAGAAAATCTTTATTTTACATATTACATATTTATAAAATCTAGTCCTATTAATCCTTCACATGGTTTTGGGGAATTATCTTGAATAATGTTGAATTTATGAGTGATTAAAGTATTTCTGTACTGTGGATCAATTTTGACCGTGCCTAGTGAGCTTATGCTGCCTTGTCTAATTCCGTTGATTTGTGTGATTGTGTTTTTGTTTATCTGATTTGTGTTGAAAGAATTTTTTGAAAGTGATATGTGTGCACCGGGGTCTACTAGGAAGGTTATTTTCTTTTTTGTATGTGAGTTAAACAAAGTAACGAAGCTACTGAAATTTAAATTTATGTGAAATATTCATGGTTGCCTAAAGGACCGTCTTCGTTTTCCGAATCTGAATTTTGATTTTCAACTAATCTAACATTATTATGATTGATATTGTTCTATCGCCTGTTACGATTTTGGTTGTTATTGTTTTGTTGTCTGTTTAGATTATTGTTGTACTGTCCACGTCCGTGATTATTTTGCCCTCTATAGTTTTGATAGTTTCCTCGATCTTTGCTGTGAATAATTATGATTATTATTTCTCCAGTAGTTTGGTGAATATCTGCCCGAATTGTTTATATAAAGGGTATGCGAAGTGTCTTGGCCTGCTTGTGTACAGTTATTTACAAATTTTTCAACTAATTGATTCATGACTGCGGATAGACCTGCCTGTATAACTAACTTGACTTTTTCGTTGTTGCAATTACTTGTAATCGTAATCAACAGCTTGTTGGGTAAATTTAGATGCTTGCGAGGGTGTGAGTCCTTCTGAAATATAGGCGGTTTCGAGTGCATGTGCAAGTTCTTCTATTGCCTTACTATATTGGTTAGCTGATTTGTTATGTTGTTTTATATTTTTGATTTTATCACTTAATACAGCCACCGATTCATCTTTAATCGTCTGTTCTATTTTATTTTCAATACCTAAAATGCTTGTTTCTTGTCCAATATACTATATTTCTAACAGTTCCTATGAGTCTACTATTTCTTATTTGTTTGCGTATAAGAATCTTTTAATATGAGTAGCCTTGCCGTCAAATTCAGGGATGAGCTTATCTGTGTTTAAAAATTCTACTTTTTTTATTCCATTTTTAATGTTTTTTTTTTTTTTTTTTTGCTTGTGTTTTGGTAGGGTTTGCTATAACTAGTAATTTTAAGTCTTGACCTTCGCTGGTTTATGTCTATTAATATTTCCCCCTGGTGTGTTTCCAATTTTAGTGTATCCCTTGTGCTTTCAGGTACAACTATATTAATGCTAGTTCTAATAATATTAGCGGTGACGTGAATGTCTTCTCATATATCTTGAAGTATTTGTGTTGCCTGGATTTTGATTTCTTCGGATTTGATGTTATTTATAAAAAAAAAACTATTCTGATGTTTTAATTATTTTATTGTTTTAACTATTGTAACTGCATTTTTTGTTACTGTTTCTATGCTATTATTCTGGTTTTTAAGTAATTCACTGGCTTTATCCAGGTCTATTTTGTGGTATTGGTGGTCGTCCAGAAATTTCTAGTCATAGTTTTTCTGGACCTAATGGGGGCGTATGTAGTGAGGTAAAGCGGCTGATCGGTTCAACTTGGCGAACCCAGCGCGATCCTGGCTTACTGCGTCTCAAGTCGACTCACACCTCCTCGTTGGTGACCACTGTAAACAGAACGCTTTGCATCCGCAAAGCTTCTGGCTAACGTGAGCGGCGAGCCCTCCCTACAGGGTACAATATATAGGGTTGGTGCGTTGGGTTTGGTACCCACCGCCGTCAAAAAAACTCTACCAATGAAAACTGCGACAACAATGCCTCGGATACGGACCCCCTCTGACGACGACCCACGCAAACGTTTTAAGGACCACGATTTGAGGATATGCACCTGGAATGTTCGCACCCTCAACAGAGAAGGTGCTGATATCCAGTTGGTGAATGTCCTTGAGAAATATTCATCGGACGTTACCGCACTTCAGGAAATGCGATGGATTGGACAGGGGAGCATGGTGAAAAGAACATCAACAACCAATGCACCCTGGGAGATCTACTACAGCGGACATGCTTCCAAGCATGAGTTTGGATGCGGCTTTGCAGTCAGTGCAAGACTGCGTCGCGCTGTCATCAGTTTCACACCAGTGGACATGCGACTAGCCGCACTCAGACTTAAGGCTAAATATTTTAATATTAGTCTTATCTGTGCACACGCCCCAACGGAAGACAAGGACGCTTCGATAAAAGACGAATTCTATGAGCGCCTGGAACAATTATATGAGCGCTGCCCCGATCACGACATAAAGATCGTGCTTGGCGACTTTAACGCTAAAATTGGGAGAGAAGGAGTTTTTGGCTCGACAGTCGGCCGATTTAGCCTTCATGAAACAACCTCCGCTAATGGAGAAAGGCTAATACATTTTGCCGCGGAGAGGAACATGGTCATAAGTAGTACCAGGTTTAAACATCGCGACATCCATAAGGCGACCTGGAAGTCCCCTGGTCCCCCGCCGAGCACCCTCGAAAGCAGACTTGGAATGATGAGGAGTGCCGCGACGCTACTGCAGAGAAAGACGCTGCCTACAGGAGAACTCTGCAGTCGGGAGCAACGCGGGCTGTTAAAGAGCAATACCGGAAGAAAAGGAGGGAGGAGAAGCGCTTTTTCAGAAGGAAAAAGAATGAGCGAGAGAGGCGCATGCGTGAGGAAGTCGAGATGCTATTCGGCATGGGTGAGACTCGAAAATTCTATCGAAAGATTAGACGACTTACCGAAGGTTTCAAACCCGGAGTCACACAATGCAAGGACGAAAATGGAAATCTGGTCACAGATCCGCAAGTGGCGCTAGACAAATGGAGAAGCAATTTCGCCAACCTGCTGGGAGGCGACAACGAACACAATACCGCCTCTGGAGTAGTAGCGACACCACCAATCGACAACATAGAGATAGACCCACCGGACCATCACGAAGTCTGTGTAGCCATAAAAAGGCTTAAGAACAACAAATCAGCAGGTGCAGATGACCTGCCAGCTGAACTGTTTAAGGCTGGAGGCGAGGAGTTGGTAAGGTGCATGCACCAACTCATCAGCAGAATATGGTCCGACGAGAGCATGCCTGAAGATTGGAGTCTAAGTGTAATTTGCCCACTTTTTAAAAAAGGAGACCCTGCAGTTTGCGCCAACTACCGTGGGATCAGTCTCCTTCCCATCGCATATAAGATTCTGTCGTGCATTATTTGTGAACGTCTAAAGCCGCTTATTAGCACACTGATCGGACCTTATCAGTGTGGCTTCAGACCTGGTAAATCCACCACAGACCAGATATTCACATTACGACAAACCCTGGAGAAGACCTATGAGAGAAATATCAAAACCAACCATCTTTTTGTTGATTATAAATCAGCCTTTGACACACCGATAAGGTCAAGGTTCTTTGAAGCCCTGTCTACCTTTGGTATACCAGCAAAGTACGTTCGACTTTGCATGATGACGTTGAGAAGCACTCGAAGCTCCGTCAAAATAGGAAAGAACCTCTCCGAACCATTTGATACCAAGAGAGGTTTTAGGCAGGGTGACACCCTATCGTGTGACTTCTTTAATCTACTGATGGAGTATATACTGCGCCAGTGCCCAAATGCCAACAGATCGTGCTCATTTCTTTATAAAGATCTAATGCTACTCGCATACGCCGATGATATTGACATTATCGGCAAAAACGAACGGGCGGTAAGCAGGGCGTTTTCAGAGATTGAGAAGCAGTCTAAACTTATGGGCTTAGCGGTAAACGAGGACAAGACAAAGTACCTAGTATCCACGGACAAGAAGTCTACGCGTCTTGGACAATTTGTTACTATGGGGGAGTACAACTTTGAGGTTGTAGAGGATTTTGTCTACCTCGGGACGATGATTACCGGCGACAACAACATCAGCCTGGAGATCCGAAGAAGAATTACTCTTGGAAACCGATGCTACTACGGGCTCAGTAGGGAGTTCAAGAGCAGAGCCTTTTCTCGAAGAACCAAAATTGCGCTATACAAGTCGCTCATCATCCCAGTCCTGCAATACGGCGCAGAAGCATGGACAATGACAGCAGCGGATGAGGAGGCGATTGGCGTTTTCGAGCGAAAAATCCTTCGGAGGATATATGGACCTTTAAAAGTTGGCGATGGATACCGCATTCGAATGAATCACGAACTGTATGAGCTCTATAAGGACATCAGTCTAGTCAAGCGCATAAAGCAACAGCGCCTGCGCTGGTTAGGACATGTAATCCGGATGGATGAAGAAGCTCCAGTAAAAAAGACATACAAAGCGAAGGCGGCTGACTTTGGAGGACAAGGCAGGAGGGGTCGCCCACCACTAAGATGGGATGATCAAGTGCGGAAAGACATTTCCAACCTTGGTGTGAACAACTGGTGCCAGCTCGCACAATGCAGAAGCGAGTGGAGGGCATTCATTGCAGAGGCCAAGACCGTCAAGCGGTTGTGATGCAACATCGGGCCAATAAAGAAGAAAGAAGAAGATTTTGTGGTATTTTATTGTTTCGAGAATTTGAGTCCATTCCAGAATACATTCATATTGATTCCCTTTTGGTTTTCTTAATTTATTTTAGTCCATTTTGTTTTTAATTTTCGTTTCTATGTACATATGTTTTTCTAGCAAAATGTCGAATGTAAATCTACTCTACATATAAAACAGTTTGTCCTGATTCACTGATTGGCAATCAACGCAGAGCATAAACGGTAAGAGATGGAAGGCTGAAATTTGGACAGGAGTTTACATTAGTGGTGAAAGTGCGTACTAAGACGGGGTTTTGGAAAATTCCAACTGGAAAAGCTGGAAAAGCGTCGGAAAAGTTTGTATGGGAAAATTTTTGTTTTTCATCCGATTGACATGAAATTTGGTTTGTAAGCGTAGTACGCGAAATAATTCGACACGTGTTTTCCCGATTTTGGAAAATTTGCCCAGGAGGAAAATGGCCGGAAAATTCTGCATGCAAAAAACTTTTTTTCATCCGATTGAGTTGAAACTCGGTTTGTAAGGATAGAATACGGAATAATTAGAATTGTGATTTTCTAATGTCGGAAAATCCGCCCCCCGGGCGTGAAAATTCCCTGAAAATTCTGTGGGCCTAAAATTATTTTTCATTAGATTGGCTTGAAACTCGGTTTGTAAGGATAGAATACGGAATAATTTGAAATGTGATTTTCCAATGTAGGAAAATCCGCCCCCCAGGCGTGAAAATACCCAGAAAAATCTGTAGGCAAAAAGTTATTTTTCATCCGATTGGCTTGAAACTCGGCTTGTAAGGATAGAATACGAAATAATTTGAAATGTGTTTTTCCAATGTAGGAAAATCCGCCCCCAGGCGTGAAAATTCCCGGAAAATTGTGCTTGCAAAAAGTTATTTTTCATCCGATTGGCTTGAAATTCGGTTTGTAAGGATAGAATACAAAATAATTTGAAATGTGAATTTCCAATGTCGGAAAATCCGACCCCAGGCGTGAAAATTTCCGGAAAATTCTGTGGGCAAAAAATTATTTTTCATCCGATTTGCTTGAAACTCGGTTTGTTAGGATAGAATAGGACGATAACGATAAAGAAAACGATAACGATAACGATAACGATAACGATAACGATAACGATAACGATAACGATAACGACACCGATAACGATAACGATAAAGATAAAGATAGCGGTAACGGTAATAATTCACTGTACTGATGGCGACGCAGCGTAGCGCGACGGGTTATATGCTGACATATATGGGTATTTCCATGATGTCGAACGCGACAGTTGTACGCGTTTAAAGTGGAATAGAAGTCAAATTAAAACGAGAGCGTAAGTTAAAGTCGGCTCTAACCGACTTCGATATACCCGTTACTTATGCATAGAAATGTTTAATAGCCATCCTATGTGCCTGAGGTGAGACAGCCGAAAAGTATGCAACTTTTTTAACTCGGCTATTTATCATCCGATCTTGATGAAAACTGGAGGGCTTATAGATGTTGCGAATATAAACTTAAGTTTTAAATTTTAGATCGATACCTCAAAAATTGTGGGAGTTATTCAACATTTTTTATTGTGGAGGCGGGGGAGGGCGTGGCAAAAATTGGAAATAAACTTGATCTGCGTGCAGACAATAGGAGTCTACATTTCAAAATTGGTTGCTCTAGCTCTTCTAGTCTCTGAGATCTAGGTGTTCATACAGACAGACGGACAGACGGACATGGGTATATCGACTCGGCTGTTGATGCTGATCAAGAATATATATACTTTATATGGTCGGAAATGATTCCTTCTGCCTGTTACATACATTTGCACGACTTTAGTATACCCTTTTACTCTACGAGTAACGGGTATAAAAATTTTGTTTTCTTTTGTTACTTTGACTTATAGCACTTTCGAAGCACTTTATTAAGTGAGAAAAAAGTAGAGCACACCTAGTGCTGGTTCCAAGATAAAGCCAATCAAAAAGCGATTCGCACGCGACAAAAAACGGAAGTGGTGTTTTTGTCCATCAATATAAAAGCAAAACTCAGCGAGATCTGCCAAAACCATTTAGTGCGACTAATTTTAAAATGTTGTTGAATAATTTATCTGTATATTAGAATTTATTTGATCAAAAAATGTTTATTTTTTGTATTTCAAAATAAATTATGATTCGATACGTGACATTGCGAACGCGGCACTTTTTTCCGTCATTTTATTTATGTGGTTTCTGTATAATGCGAAGCAAAAACTTACAATTAATTGCAATCACATAGTTTCTCATGGTTTCTTATGCACTCTTTTATAACCCTTTGTACTCTCATAAGGATTTTAGATAGCAGAAGTAAATGCAATCTATAGGCACTTTTATCAAAAAAATGTGCAATATTTATGTCCAAATTAGAAAATTCGCGCTAGCGCAGCCATGAAACCGAATATTTCGAAGTGGGTTATGATTAAATGTAAAATTGGCTTACATTACTTCAATTATATTGTTTCCCTTTGAAAATTTGATAAAAAGAGTGCTTTTAAGCACTTTTAATTTTTTGGTCTTGGTGGACCTTTTGGTGGAAATGTCCATATGTATAATATTTTTTCATTTATGTTTTTGTTTTTCTTATATTTCGGCGGAGAGACGCCACTGCCGATACAAAACTTTGCACTAGGAAGCGCAATTTTGATTTATTATTTTATGTTTTGTTTTTGGGTTGTGGTTGTTTCACAATGTCGTCAACTTTGTCCAAGATTTGGCAAACTACAGTAGTTCGGCTAGCTCCTTCCTCAGTTTGACGGCTGCTCCACCTCCTTCTTGGCGGCTTTAAAGGCGGATTGACGCCAGGTTCAGGTACTCGACAGCGGTTTGCTGCCGGCTTCAGCCGCTGCAATGGCTGCTGCGTTTTTAAGTTGGTGCTTCGTGGACATGCTCAAGGATTTAGGATACGGGTTATCCTTTATTTGTCCTTTAATTTCTGCGAGTTCAAGAGGCAGGATAACCATACAATGATAGGGCGAAATGTTAGATGATTCGCAGTTGGATGCGTTTGTCGTGTTTATCATTGATTATTATTCAAATTGGTTCCTCTTTTTATGCTATTTGGACATGAGTGAAACGGTATGCTAAATTGAGTCACTTTGCTAGGAATAGTCTTTGAGTAGTTTTAAGTTGTTATGAATGACGTGCAATGAGATGCAGACCGACTAAGGTAACGGTTGCTGCGTTATCAGCGTTTGAGTAGTTTGTTGGTTGGCTACCTTAGTGTGTATCCAGTTGAGTGACTCAATTTAATTTTACCAATAGCTTATGCTAGTTACAGAGCTCGCAGATAACGTTATCGTTATCGCGACTCAGGTGTCCGTTGAAAGGGCATTTTCAGCGCTTCATTTCATTTTGAGTGAGAAGCGTAGTTCGTTAAGTGCAGAAATTTTAAATTCATTATTTGTTGTTAAGCTTAACCCAGAATAAATATTAAAAATGTGGAGATGGGTAAACTTTTCGAAATTTTGTCATTGTCAAAAAGGCAAATAAAATAATTGAAGACCGTTCACGTCCACCCGCGAGCTAGGCGTAGGCAGGTACAGAGACCTTGAAAATAAAAAAAGTTAAAGAAAAAACAAAAGACCGTTTTCGCTGAGTGGCGAACGGTTCCCTCTGTTCTTCTTGTGGTAAAGAATGTTTTTAGAGCTTGTGACTCCTTTATTTTTTTACAGCAACTGTGGCGGGTCAAATTAGACGTTTGATTTCCAAAGGCCTTTCACACCTTGCAGTATGTCCGACAGTAAACGAAACCTGCCACTACAGTTTCGTCTAGTCTTAGAATTTCACACATCACATTCCACACAAAACTTTTTCGTTTGCGTCGGCCAGACAAGGTGTAATTGCCATTTGCAATTTGCCCAAAAATAAATTCTACATTTTCTGCCATTATGCCACGAAGAGAATTCAAATTGCAATAACTTTTTAATTTCTGTCGTTCACCGCTGCTCAGCTACTGCGTAATAAGTGTGACGCAGTTGGATTGTCACATGATATTAGCAGAAGCTCGCCGTCAACAAACCGAGTAAGCGCTCGTGTGTAAGAATGTTGCTCGCTTGGGGTTTGTTGTCAACAAGCCGAGTAAGCTTGGTGATTTTATGTTTAAAGCGCAAGTCACTAAAAGTATTCGTCAGTGGCGGCATGATATCCGCTGGCATCCGTTCAGCCGCGAGCTTTGACAAGCTTGTTCAACTATAACCCGAGTGAAAAAAAAGCTTTCCCGCTCTGACTTAATGTGCTTTCGATCAGTTCTTGTGTGTCACACCAAAATGGCGTGCACAAACAAGCCGAGTAAATGCGCGAGTGTACACAAAAATTAAGTACTCGTTGCAGGTCTCTGATATGGATATCAAGTGTATAGGGAAATCCACCAAATTCGTGCAAACTCGGATTTGATTCAGTTTTAAAAATAGTGCTTTGCAAGGGGCTGTGTAGGAGTACCGGTCCCCATTATGTGTGGTCTGTTAAATACTTTGAAATATAGAGAAGTAACTGATCTTAGAGTGTGATTATTGTATGTAAGCAATAAAAATATTGACTATTTAGTTTTTAAATGTAAAGAAATCTGTGGCAATAAGGAATAAAAGCAAGTGTGTTTTCCGTTTATTAAGGAAGCAATTATTACCTTTAAGTGCCGATTCCACAGCTTCTACAAACCAGTAACTATCACATAAACTCTCAAGTAACAGAGTAAATTCTAAGTTTATCTGGCAAATAGCTGCTATATAGGAGATGAGAAATCGGCCCTTAATGAGTATGTGAAAAAAATGTTTGGTCTTAAGTGGAATTTTTATACAGATAGGAAGAGTTATTTCTTTAAGTATACTCATATAAGACTTTTTGATAAGATCAAGTTGTTGTTTTACCTATTCGGACTTCTCAAGACTTTTTTTTATCTTTGTAACCACTCATCCGCTTAGTGTGAAATTTGGACACAATATAGAATTAAAACCGAGGAAGCCATTGGTATTAGAATCTCAAATTTAACATAACTCGTGTGCTCGTTATGCTGTTATGGCTTATTATGGCTTATTGCCATAGAAATGAAGTAATATATGAAATTTATGGGTTTATTTGTACGGTTAAAAAAAGTGAAGAAATGAAATGGATGTATAATTTAACGATTTAGTGAAAGAGTTATTTTTTATTTTATTAAATGCAAATACAACATGAATAAGGAAATATAATTTTATTGGCTCATTTTTATTGAATATGGCTCTTTTTTGAATTGTTTTTGGTGTAGGCTAATTTTGCCAAGTGGCAACCGTGCGGCACACGCAACCTTTTGAAAATAACATTTTGCATTTCGGTCTTCGATTATTCGGTTGCAGGTAGCCCGATCAGTGCTGTGGGTTCAACCACATTCACTTAACAGTGAGCGCGATAACAGCCCAATCGACTCAGCTCGTCATGCTCATCAAGAATATATATACTTTATGTGGTCGGAGATGATTCCTTCTATGCGTCGCATACGGCTGGGCAAAATTATAATACACTTTTCAAGTATATAATAAATAGACTGTCCCTAAAACAAAATAAAATTTACTGCGACTGTAGCAAGAGTGAGTGAGAAAGAAAAAAAAGCAAAAAATCGTTTCTTTGCTTCTCTGCCGATTGTGAAAAAAATTTAGCAAGACCGTATAAGGTGAAGTATCAACCAATAGATAGATAG
>JBAMBO010000391.1:0-61513 GCA_037044535.1 Lordiphosa magnipectinata | reverse complement strand
AATGCAAACGTTTAAAGTAAAATCTCCAGAGATTTGCAATTTTCCCTGAATGTATCGTTGAATAAATTAATTAAATTGGTGAATCGAATCTCATTTTTCGATAAAGCGGTCCGGTTCGGGTTCAGGGTCGAGGAGTCAAAAATATAGAGCGCCTGATTCATGGTCCGGTTCGCGAACCCCAAAAACCCCGAACCCAACCGGTTCTCAGGGGTTCGGTTACGGACCGGTTTGCAGCCTTGATTAGAACTCAATCTTTTACATCAAACTTACATAAACAGATAAGTTATGAGGATATATCTACACAATCTAAATTAAGTTGCCTAATTTACATAAGGTGACACAAAATTTAGAAACAAAATAAATAATAAAATAAATCAATCTTTTATATGTACAATATGTAGATTTCTTAACAAGTATTATGTGTAATTTCAAGTGATTTTGTTTTTAAATTTCGCTGTTTTGTTTGTATCTGGATATGAATGTATAAAATGAGCATACATAATTACACAAGCAAACCGAGACATTTTTTGCATGCTTACGACAAATTCTTTTTTACAAAGAGCTCACAGACTTACGTTTTGGATTTTGTCATACATATGGGATATTCCATATCAACTCGGCCACCTACTAGTTTTTTTGAAATAAAAATCTTTTTTATTCTATTTTTCTTCACGAGGGCCACTCTGTATTTGATCCGAATATTTTTTTTCAGAAGGAGCATATTTTTATGTATATTTCACAATTTATTACAAGATTGAAGACAGCCTGAGAGCGCGGAAATAATTTTTTTTGTATTTTCATTTTTTGGAGTTTGACTGTTTTTTCAAATATTATGTATCGGAGTGGCCTACAAAATTAACAATTTATTGAATTTAATTTAATTTTGGTTCGTCAAAGTTAAAAAATTGCCATATTGAGAAGAAAGCTAACTGTATTCTGGCTTTAAACATCCCACGTATTTATCAGTTTTCTATGCTTTTACACAATTCCACCAAGTATGATGAAAATCGGACAATTATACAGTATAGCTGCCATACAAAAGATATGTCTGAAAAAAAGTCTTAGTAGGAACACCTTTTTTGTTTTCAGTGCTATCACTCACAAACTTGTTAATGATCAATATTATATGCTACCACACAATTCTGCCAAGTTTGATCCAAGTCGGATGACTATAGCATCTAGCTGCTATAGGAACGATCGGTCGAAAAAGTAGTTCTAGTGAGAAAAAGTTTTTTGTTTTCAATGGTAGCGACTTTATACCTTCCAGTTGTGAATATTATCAGTTTCCACACAATTTTGAAGAGTTTGGTCAAAATCGGATGAATATATCGTACAGCTGCCACATAACAAACTGGCAAGTAAATGGTCAAAGTAATGGCGCCATACGTTGATGAGTTTGGGAAATAACTCAGCTAGGAATATTCGACGAAAATCATTTAAAACCTTAATGTATATAAATAATACAAGCAACAAGGGTATTTAAGCTTTGGTCGGGCCGAAGTTAGCTTTCCTCTACTCGTCCATTATTAATATTTTATGCTTTCAAACAGTTTTGCAAACTTTGGTCAAAATCAGATACCTAATTTGGTTAAAATCAGATCTTATAGCTGCCATAGGACCGATCGGTCGTAAAATGGGTCTTAGTGAAAAAACTTTTTTCTTTGCAAGTAAATCGTTTTTAAGGTCGGTGATTCTTAATATTAAACGCTTTCAAACTAATTTGAAAAAGTTGATCGACATCGGGTTACTATATCTTATGGTTGCCATAGGTCCGATCGGTCGGAAAATAAGTCTTAGTGAGAAAAACTTTGTTTTAAATTTTATCTTTCTAAAACTCGGCGATTGTTAATTTGATATGTTTTCGAAAAGATTCGCTAAATTTTGTCGAAATCAAATGGGTTTTAGTTACAAAAATTTTAGATTTTTATGTTCTCCGACATTTCAAAAACAGCATTTGCAACGAAGTTAGCTTGGCCTTCTCGTTTTTAAGAAAATTTTCCAAGAAACAATCTCCGATTTCTATTTTACGTCCGTTTTCAAAATCTGGGCGATCCAAAACTAAGAAAAAGATATTTAGGAAAAGAAAAATGGGTCATCTGTATGAACGCATCGATCTAAAGACTATAATGATTAGAGCCACAAGATTTTGAAGGTTGGGTAGTCTCTTACCATACCAAGATCAAGTTTATCTTAGATCTCAAAAGTTTCTTAATTTTTAAGAGTGGCAACAAATGATTGATTGCTTTTGGTTGCTAATTATTTTGAATTATTATATTTCACAGTGAAAAAGATAACCATGCAGGAGCGTATCTTGCTGCATTTAAGCACCAATATGCGTGCCCTGGACAATGATGGTGATCCCTTGGATACCTTCCGATAATTCCACACCGCAAAAGGCCAACATCACTGAACTCGATGTCGAACGTTGCATTAATGCACGTGAAAGTTTGCTCGAAAAAATCGAAATTCTGGGCCATCGTTTGCCTCCCAACACTCCGGAATATGTATTCGTGATCACCGATCTAGCTGGGGAACGACGGTTTGCTTGGAGGCAAGTAAAAAAAAATAAAAGAATGTGCAATTTGAGAAAATATAAATTATAGTAAGAATATTAAAGTTGGGAGACTGTTGCTACCACAGGGGCTGACTGGTCTCTGATAAATTGTGTACTGTTTGGCACAAGGTAGATTTTTTGCCCTACCTTAAGGCCTACTTAGATGGACAGAATTGTTTCAAAGTACTGCAAGGCCAACTGAGTCCCTTGGTTTTGTTTAGAAACAACAAATAGGCAAAGATAAATAGGTTCAATTGCATTCTTTATGCCTTTTTCCTCGTCGGTCAGTAGATCTATTAGTTAATTAAGCTCAGTGATAAAGATTTGTCCAAGCGAGCCAAAAAGACCAAGAATCCGGCTCCGCTACCAGCCCAAATGCCCACCAAGGCACAACAGAAGACCATTGAAAGTGACGATGGGTTGCCACAATCCCATTAAAGGGAGTAGTGTCAAGCAGGACAGCTAGACCAAATTTAATAATTTTAATCACTTTCCATTTATATATTCTCTTAAATTGTCTTTTACTTGTCCTGGTGACAATTTAATATACGATGCTAAAATACTGGAGTCCTATTGATGATCTGTCTTTTAGTAGGTAAAGCAAACAAACAATAAAAAGTAAGAGAAGCAAAATCTCCGGTTTGAGGGTTCTAGTCAAAATTTAACAAGAGATACCACTTTGGAGGCGTTGCTCTCGCCGTTTCGAATATAACAAATAAATAAATATAAAATATAAAAAGAAATATAATTTCAGTTGTTTGTTCAACAGGATCTATCAACTGACTAAGCAAAATTCAAGCTTCAGCAAATCTTTTGGAAAACAAGAAAGAAAGTCGGTCAAGCCCGATTAGACCAGAACAAAGCGTCTCTGACCCTATAAAGTGAATAAATATATTCACTTTCGCAGGAGCAAAGTATATAATAGTCGGGTTTGACCGACTTTCTGTATTGTTTTTTTCTAATTGTCGACTCTGTTGTTACGTACATGCAAGGGTACCCAAATAAATGTTATTGTCTATAATTTTTTTGTTGAACCAAACCAAAAGCTTGGGTTCGGAACGGGTTTGAGTTCATCTGTTTTGGTACTCGCGGTACGGTTTAGGGTTTGGCTCATGAAAATAGTAGTGCAGCACCTCACAACATTAAGTATTCATGTTTCGCCATGTTGAACATTGCAAATTGAACACGTGTTCATATTTTTCTAAGAATATCATGCAAAGAAGAGAAGAGTTAGTTTTGCATTGGTTTGGATAAGTTTTTGATGACTTTTGAGTGATGCACCGAAATTTGGCTGTTCATTAAAATAGTAGTGCTCGGTGTGAGTGGTTGAAAAACAATTATACATAATAATTGATTAGTACAACAAAAATCGTCAAAAGTAAGTATAATTTAGCAGTGAATTTTTTGATGATTGATATTTATTGGGTTTGTAACTATTTTTTATTTTAGTGGGCAGAGGAAAGCATTGCAAGGCTGAGGAAACAGATTTAATATTTAGCCTTGGAGCGAAACGCAAAACGTACAAGGAAATTAAAAATATTGTTAGCTGCACACCTACAATCAGTGTTAGGAAGTACCTAGGTATTCGTACCTAGGTACATACCTAGATACATATTTTGTGTACCTTTTACCGTTCACGGTATTTTTAAATTCACCTTACGCATTTACCTTGTCAAAAAGTAAGTAATAGGGTACTTTAATTTGAATAAGAATTGAATTATATATGGTAGTCTAGGTGGGAGACTAATCTAATTTAATCATTCGTCCAATTTGGGATTGTTGGTGTGACAATTAAATAATATAGTTTTGAGGTATTATCTGTGTTGATCCTTAAGACGCTTTAAGTCAAGGAAATACAGAAAACTATCGGTACAAAAACTCTTTTTGAATGGTTTCAAAATTTGATTGCTATTCAGAGTTTATTTTATTTAACACACAACAAACCATGTTATATGCATGAACCCTATATCCAGTGGAATTTGCTATGAGCTTTAATAATTAAGTCGCTTATTTTAAGAAGTTTCAAAAACTTGTTCATAACGCTTTACTTCCTATGTATCTAGGTCAAGAACGAGATATCTGGATATAGAAGTTTGTGAAGTTGATGCGAATGTGAAATTTAATGATTATTAATATTTAAATATGTATTTTTAAACTTCGGTCGAAAATTCAAATAATGTGAATACTAGCCTAAATAGTCTGAAAGATAAAAACACAACACAAAAGTATTTCTGACATAAAACTAAAAAAAAGTGAGTGTATGCCCCTGTATAATTGTTGGGAAACTCAGAACACAGAATTATTCTACTGATTCCCGAGAATCTTTTGTTCTATTTCCGTACACATTTGTTGAATTTTCGAGAAAGCCTCAAAGTTTCGGTTGGATAGTTCACGTCCTGAACATGTTAGATAAACCATGTTTTAAAAAACTTACTAATACCTTTACTAAGTACCTTTTTTGTTCCTTTACCTTTACCAAGGTACTGGAAATTTCGGATACCTTTTACCTTACCTTAGGTATATTTTTTGACATTTACCTTGTACCTACCTAGGTAAGAAATATGAGTTCCTTTCCAATCACTGCCTACAATGATATTTAACGCGATTAACTATAAAAAAGCGCTGTCAGGACCTTTGAATAAATTTATACAGTTTTGATTTTCCTTTCAAGTAGCCACTACTATTTGCATGAACAGCAAAATTTTGTTATATTGTTTTGTTTAAACCGTGCAGACAAATAAACCTTAGATTTTAATACAAAATTACATGGACATTAATTAAAATATGTATATTGAAATTGTTAGTCTTTTTTATTCTTTAAAACATTGATTTATCATTTAAATTTTCTGCGCAGTACTTAAACTGAGCTGCACTACTATTTTCATGAGCACAGCTGTATATTCTTATATTCTTGATCAGCGTCAACAGCCGAGTCGATGTAGCCATGTCCGTCTGTCTTTTCTTCTGTCCATATGAACAAACACATCTCAGAGATGGTACAAGATAGAGGATTGACATGTATGGGACATATATTTCTTAAACTTGAAGGCAGATCAAGTTAATTTTCAATTTTTGCAACGCCCCCGCAATTTGGGAAAAACGTCATATCTCACAGTTTTATAGATAGATGGCTTCGTACCTTTAGGATATATTTAGAAATCAAGACTACGTATCGATTTGCTGAAGGAATAGTGAAGATCGGATGAACAGTAGTGGAGTTATAAGGAAAATAAACAATTATGATGGGTAGAACCGGCCACAACGGCGATGGGCAGCACTTCACACACTTTATGGCTTCTTTGCCACTTTAGGAGTGGCAGACATATACAAACTTTGGGGGGTACAGAGTATATTATAGTCGGGCGTGACCGACTTTCTTTTTCTTTTTTTATTTTTTTTTTTTTTTTTTAATTAAAAAGATTTGAAAATTATTCCTTTAAACTGCCTTCTGTGGTTAGTTATGGAGTTCCAAATTCTTGAGAATTAGTTCATTTAGAGATCTAGATTAATCTAGACAACTCTAGTAAGCAGGCTATTCTCAACCTTCATTTAATTCATCACTCGTGAAATACTTCCACAATAGTACTTGCTGTAGACAATAGACAACTTGGGATTTAGAAACAAACTCATCCAAATTTTCGAACCCAACATGAGTCTATATAATCCAGTCTGGCAAGCCAATGCTGGCATGTACTCGACCGACATATTGCAAGCAGAGAAGGAAAAGAAGAAGCTGAAGCAGCAGGCTTGCAGTGAGGAGGAGGCAACAGAATACACTGATGATATAGAAGCGAGTAGCGACAGCGATAATAAACTGGAATCGGACAATGGCAGCGTTAGTGTTTGTTTGTGTTGTAGCTGCTGCCCTCCATTTTTGAAGAACATGGATTCGGCCATTCGACCGCCTTTTTGTGTCTGGCATTTGAAGGCCGCGGACCAGCTGCGACAAATGCTTGAAGAAAATTTGCTGGGATCGGATGCCAAGTGGATGCTATTCGTCTCGGCTGTGTTCAGCCACCGCTACCGGGCGCTACTGCAGCCATATCCGCCTTCCTACACTACAGTCCGGGAAATTCAAATTGTGGTGGCCAGTATGCCGAATTTGCTCAGCCTGCGACACGATCTTCAGCCTAATCCATTAGGGATCAATCGGCTGTGCTTACAACACATGGAAATGCTGCATTGGCTACTGCTGGAGAGCGACACACCAAAACTCTGGCGTCTGCAGTCGCATGAGGAGCAGCTGCTCTGGTGTCAGCTGGGCCAACGACCACAGCAACAGCCGTATCTGGTTTTCCGCGTAACTACCGCGGAGTCGTTGGCGCCCAGTCGGGTGTGCTATTACAGCGGCCACTTGGAGCAGCTGCATTCGCTGATCTCGGCCAATGGCAGGGGTCAGGTTCAAGATCTCAGATTGCTGAAGAATCTGCAGCAAGCCTGCGATTTGGCCCAGCTTTGTCCCGGTTGGGGTCAATCTCTATGTGGCTCGCTGTTAAGCTGTGTGGCCGTCTGTGAGTGGCTGGGGCAGAGTGTACGAGTTCACTACCTGATCGTCTATAGCCAGAAGCAGCTGGAAAGGGAATTGGAGCCTGTCTATTTTCCGACTAATTCGAAGGTGAAGGATTTGTCTTGGTATGGGTGCATGCGCAACGCTGTCACCGTCTTTAGCCTTACAGCTGCCTCCTTGACGGAGATATTGGCGCTTTGGCTGAACCGGGCTGTTGGTCTGTTCAAAAAATAGAAAAATTCGGAAATGATTTCCAACTTGTTTATTTTTATTTTATTTATTTTGTTTTTTATTAATTAATATCGACCCAAAAGTATGCTACATATATTTTATTTGTGGGAGGGGGATCTGTGGAGACGACTCTAACTTATCTTTTTGTGTAGGGTACAAGGGTATACAAGGGTGTAAAGGCAGACTGAGTGATCTGAAGTCAAAAAGGAAAATTACTTTTTAATCTGTGTGACTGCAGCTACATGATATACTAGGATAATTTCAAAATATTGAAAAATAAAAATTTTACGCAACTTTGAATTTTAATTTCTAAAAAAACAGGTTTTCTGGGCCTTTTTTTGGGTATTATAAAAATATTGCACGATAACCGCGTGACTCCTTGGATGTATTATAATATTATAGTCGGGAGCAAATGAACTGGTACAGATTATGTTATAGTCGGGCTTGACCGACTTTCTCACTTGTTTTTTCCAATATTCTTTGTTCAGACATGACGAGTGACTGGTGTCATTCTGCCATCTTATTATACTCTGTACCGAAGGTACATAGAGTATATTAAGTTTGTGCAAAAGTATGTAACTTGGAGAAGGAATCGTTTCCGACCCTATAAAGTATATATATTCTTGATGAGCATTAACAGCCGAGTCGATATAGCCATGTCCGTCTGTCCGTCTGTCCGTCCGTCCGTCCGTATGAACGAAGAGATCTCAGAGATGGTAAGAGATAGAGGTTTGACATGTATGGGGCATATATTTGTTATACTTGCAGGCAGATCAAGTTTATTTTCAATTTTTTCCACGCCCCCTCCCGCCACCGCAATTTGGAAAAAACTTCATATCTCCTACAGTTTTGAAGATAGATCGTTCGTTTCTTCTAGAGATACCTTGTACACAAAATTATTTATCGATTTGCTGAAGGAATAATAAAGATCGGATGAACGATACTCAAGTTATGGGCAAAAAACGGCCAGTTAACACCACCCACCCCCCCACCAACAACCACAGCAACACACCCTAACCGTTCAACACAGGCAATCTTAGTGCGAGAGAGAAAGAGAGAGAGAGAGAGAAACTTAGAGAGCACACCGCGTTGTGCGCGGGGTGTTAACTGGCCGTTTGACTCCTGAGCAAATGCGAGTGTAAGGGTACAGAGTATGTTATAGTCGGGCTTGACCGACTTTCTTTCTTGTTTATTAATTAATATGGACCCAAAAGTATGCTACATATATTTTATTTGTGGGTGGGGGATCTGTGGAGACGACTCTAACTTATCTTTTTGTGTAGGGTACAAGGGTATACAAGGGTGTAAAGGCAGACTGAGTGATCTGAAGTCAAAAAGGAAAATTACTTTTTAATCTGTGTGACTGCAGCTACATGATATACTAGGATAATTTCAAAATATTGAAAAATAAAAATTTTACGCAACTTTGAATTTTAATTTCTAAAAAAACAGGTTTTCTGGGCCTTTTTTGGGTATTATAAAAATATTGCACGATAACCGCGTGACTCCTGGGATGTATTATAATATTATAGTCGGGAGCAAATGAACTGGTACAGATTATGTTATAGTCGGGCTTGACCGACTTTCTCACTTGTTTTTTCCAATATTCTTTGTTCAGACATGACGAGTGACTGGTGTCATTCTGTCATCTTATTTTTGTAATGGACTGTTTCACAAATCATCATGGAAAGACTCACACCGCAACAACGTCTCTAAATTATTCAGCTGTATTACGAAAGTCAGCGTTCTGTGAAAAAAGTTTTTCGTGCACTTCGAGCTACATATGGTCATCATCGACCTTCCTAGACCATAATTCGCAGAACCATCTACAAATTTGAGTCTCAGTGAACGTTATTGGACAATAAGCGACCAAATAAACCACATCCAGCCCGTAGTGATGAGAATATTGCGATTGCAGCTGAGACTGTAAAGATTCCACCATCCAATTCCATTTTTTGTGCTTTATTTGTAAGTTAAAAAAAAAAACTTCTTAATGGATCGCCCTTTATGTATGGCCACTGACTTGAAGTTCATTTTGAACGGCGGCATTGTTGGATATGGGCATTTCCAAACTGACGTGACGTTAAGTTCGTACGAAAAGATCTTTTTGAAAAATATGAAAATCTTGGATTTTTAAAAAGATTGTTTTACATTTGGGTAGCAATTAAGTAGCACTACAATCAGCAAAAACAATGACATCAATCGATCATAAGGAGTTAAAGATATAGGCAATCATATATGCTGGCATGACGTTACATAAAACGGAAGTGGGTTTTCACGTGTTTTAGAAATATGCAAAATTCTGCGAATTGGGCAAAGCTTTTTGTATACAACTTTTTTTTAGTATGATTTAAATAATGCAAGTTTATTTTCCAGGTTATCTTATTCAACAAGAAAGAAAGTCGGTCAAGCCCGACTGTAACATACTCTGTACCCTTAACGTCGCAGCTCGCATTTGCTCACGAGTTATACGCGCTCATCTCTAAGTTTCACTCTCTCTCTCTCTCTCTCTCTCACTAAGATTGCCGTTCAATAGAATGCTGTGGTGATGGGTGGGGGGTGTTTACTGGCCGTTTTTTCCTCATAACTTGAGTATCGTTCATCCGATCTTTAACATTCCTTCAGCAAATCGATAAATATAAATATGTCCCATACATGTCAAACCTCTATCTCTTACCATCTCTGAGATCTCTTCGTTCATACGGACGGACGGACGGACGGACAGACGGACAGACAGACAAACTTAATATACTCTATGTACCTTCGGTACAGAGTATAAAAATGCAATTTGCATAAGTATCTGACTTGACTTTACATGATGTTACGTTACTTAAATTTCCATATTAGACTTATGTTGTTTTTGTTATAATATAAAGCAGAAACTTACAGTTAATTGCAATCATATAGTTTCTTATGGTGTCATCTGCATTATTTTTTAACTCTTTGTACCCTAAGAAATAGTTTAGAGACCAAAAATCAATGCAATCTAAAGGCATTTTTATTATGTAGAGGGTATATTAAAATTGTCGAGATGTTTGTAACGCATAGAAGGAAGCATCTCCGACCACATAAAGTATATATATTCTTGATCAGCATGACGAGCTGAGTTGATATAGCCATGTCCGTTTGTCCGTCCGTCTGTCCGTCTGTTTCTATGCTATCTCATCCGTCATTTTTAAAGCTATCTTAACCAAACTTTGCACGAAGCCTTTTGGTACAAATACGCTGCACATTTGTTGGAACCGGCCAGATCGGATGACTATAGCATATTGCTGCCATAGGAACCATCGGTCGAAAATGTTGTTTTAGTGAGAAAAACCTTTTTGTCTTCAACGCAAACGTCCACAAACCTCTTATTTATAAGTTTTCTATGCTTTCACATAATTCCACCAAGTTTGATAGGACAACTATATAGTATAGCTGGCATAGAAATTGGGTGTAGAAAATGTATATGGGAGCCCTTGTCAAAAATGTGTACATTTGGCCGAATGTACATATTTGTGTCTACTAATTTATATAAATCATACAAGCTACAAGGGTATATAAACTTCGGTCGAGCCGAAGTTAGCTTTCCTCTATTTTTATTACAACAAAACGTATCCAAATGAGAAAAATGGCGCTTGCGCGACTATCCATTCGAAAATCTCGAAATGGGTTATGAATATATTTAAAATTGGCTCATATTAGTTCATTTTGATTATTATCCCATGAAAAAATGATAAAAAATAGTGTTTTAAAGTACTTTTCATTTTTTCGACTCGGTGGACTTTTCTGTGGAAATGCCCATATGCAGCAAAGCGGCGAGCTTATACGGTCAGTGTGTTGTCGTCGCTATCTCTAAGCACTTGTTATGCACAGTAGAAAGCGACACCTCGAACCCTGGCTTATATTGATGCAATTAAGGAAAGCTGCTTAACCAACCTATCCTCAACCTACATCATCGTCAACAGCGCAGCCTCACTGTGCTGTAATAGGCTATATACACTGAGGCAAATCTAACATCACTATCAAAGATGTTCCATAAGCATTTGTCGTGCCAAAATTTGATCATCATTCCAACATCTTCTGGGGATGTTGCTGTTTTACTTCCAACCAGTATTTTTACGATAGTTTTTGGTCCACCACTAAAAATTTATCATTCATAATTTACTGCGAAACATAAACCATGTCAACGAAAGGGATTTGAAAAATATACATAATCAATTAAAAAATGTCGAAAATTTGGAACCAACAAATGTAAGAAACAGACGTTGGATTTTCATAGTAAGTATTATTAACTGAATTATATGAACAGACATTTAACGATGTACATGTTTGTTGCGTATGTTGCCTATTGCATATGTTGCGGATTTCGTATCGGATGATATTATAGAGCTCGTCCCAGAGGTGTCGGATTGTGGCACCAACATTTCTGGAATCGATGGCAGGCCACCAGCAAAAAATCCAAGCGGTTGGAGATGCAAAGCGATCAGCGCAATATGCTTCGGTAGGCAACAGCTAGTCAAGCTACCTTCCACTCCAATCTAATTGGATTGTTGCCGAAGAGGAAGAATAAATAACACTATCAAACCATTTGTACCTTGCAATACGCTTTTATTCTCCATTTGAAATAACAAATCTAACAATAGCAGATCTTATTTCTTCAGCACCAGAAGAGTAGTCCAGCAGATGTATTAGACTGGTTTGGCTGCTAGCAGGGCTCATTTGAGGCAAGTTTCCAATTTTCATTGTTGGCACTGTTGTGGACATTAAGGATATTGTGCAATATACAGCTGTGGAATGGCGTTGCGGCAATTTGAGTCCCCTTTTCTCAACAATTAAAGCCTGCTAACAAGCATTAAGAAGGTTGATTGCTCCAACCACAAGCTCTCTTTACCTTGAAAAATATAAAACACTTGCTTTAAGGGAATTGCACGTATAAAAGTCACATTTTATTACCACTAGAAACATCTAAGCGCTTCTTGGTATGTGCAGATTCATGCCTCTCATGGTCAGCAGCTCCTCTTCAACGCATTCTTGACAAGATTTGCTTTAAGCTGCCGAATTAAAAGTTGATGTTTTTGAGCAACAGATAGAATAAACACTAATTGTTCTGCAAAACTCATTTTATCATTTGTAAATTCACTACGGCGACTGATGATGTGCGATGTTGTCAGTGTGAATCGCTTTTTTACATCTTCGTCGAGTTTTCGCTCAAATTCAAAAATAGTCGACTTCATAAAATTTAGCTAGACTTTCTTTAGTTAGTGCTAACATCTCATACTGAACACACGATACGTTTGAGAAGAAAAAAATATTTTTCTTTTTATTTATTTTTCTTATTTTTATTCCTATTATTTTTGTTTGAAATTTGGAATCTGGTGCAGAAGATGACGCCTAGCAAGGCTTGGGACATTTCGGTTTCTTGGGGCGACACGAGGTCTTCTTTCGCTTGGGCTTACAGGTGCGTGGCTTGGGTTTGCATCCTCTAATCTCTGACTATAGTGGCCACGAACTGGTGGTCATGGCGGCACGCCACTGGGACACTATGCGCAAGAGCCATCGCTTACTGTATTCACCGGTAAGTGAAATTATAGAGAGAATTCGAATATATAGTAAATAATGTTTTTACAGGAAGTCATACAGAAGACATATCCTCCCGACTGGATCAAACATACAGCGCTTTAAGCAGGACCTGGAGGCAAACCTCAACCTGAACATGGAGATCTAGTCTCCAGAGGACATTGAAGAAGCGCTCAAAATCTTCATGAATAAAATTCATGACGATGCTTTAAACGCTGCTCCACCTGTCCCAATATCAGGCTCGCAGGTTCAGCACGCACACAAACTACATCCAGCTGCTCAAGCAATACTCTCACAAAAAAGGAGGCTTAGAAGAGAGTATGTGCGTACCAGAGATCCAAGAATTGATCGCATGTACAAAAAAGTCACCAACAGGGTAAAAAGAAACTAGCTATTCTCAAGCAAACCAAAACGGATCGATACTTAGAGAAAGCCAGCCCCGATATGAGTACCAACTATGCCCTCTGGAAACTCACAAAAAGATATAAGAGACAAGCAAACCCAAGTTTTGCTCTTTTAATGCCAGATGGGTCGTGGGCAAGAACAGCAAAAGAAAGGGCAGAATCCTTCGCAGCTAACCTGTCGGAACGATTCAAACCACTGAACACAGCGACAGCACGCACAATTCAACGCATCAAAGAGTACTTGGAAGTACCTTTGCAACTTGAGCTCCCGACTGCTCCTGTGATTTTCCAGGAAGTCGCAGAAATCGTCAAAGGTCTGAAAAACTCCAAAGCCCCTGGTGAGGATTTGCTTGATAACAGGACTTTAAAGATTCTGCCAACCAAGGCACTGCTTTTTATGGTGCTGCTATATAACGCCATACTGAGAATTGGTCATTTTCCAGAACCATGCAAAAAAGCTCAGATCATCATGATCCACAAGCCAGGAAAGTCCCAAACTAGCCCAGACTCTTACAGACCGATAAGCCTTCTCCCCTCACTGTCCAAAATTTTTGAAAGGTGCATGCTGCGCAGAATTCTGCGGGACGATATAATTAAAAAAGCAATTCCACCCTTACAGTTCGGTTTTCGAAGGAGTCATGGAACCCCGGAGCAGCTCAATAGAGTTGTAAACTTCATTCTGGAAGGATTTGAAGCAAAGGAATATACAGTTGCTGTGTTTCTTGATGTGAAACAGGCCTTCGACAGAGTTTGGCATGAAGGGCTGCTGTACAAAATAAAATCGCTGCTCTCACCTCAATTGTACCTGCTTGTTAAGAGCTTTCTTACTGGAAGGACCTTTGCGGTTGTCCAAGAGGGAGAAGCATCAGAGACAAAGCTAATCAGCGCTGGTGTCCCACAAGGAAGTGTCCTAGGCCCAACGCTCTACACCCTTTTCACTCACGATATGCCATTATGCCATCTAACCAAAATCCCCAAATTGTTGACAGAAACGATTTCATGATCGCCACCTTTGAAGACGACACAGCTCTATTGGCAAGGGATCCCTGCATATATTCCGCTACTGACACCATGCAAGAGTATCTAGTAAGAATCGGAAATTGGCGCTACAATTGAAATATAGGACTAAACCTTTCAAAGTGTGCCAGTATTACCTACACGCTGAGACAAGACGATTGCCCAGGAGTTTTCCTCCAAGGAGAACTGTTGGATCACCTTGCAGGATACCGATACCTGGGAGTTTTTCTTGACCGAAGGCTTACCTTCATGTCGCACATAAACGGTCTGGTCAAATCAATACAGCTCAAAGCACAAAAGATGAGCTGGCTGCTGAACTCCAGGAGCAAACTGTCTCTAAGAAACAAGGTACTAATTTATAAAAGCATTCTCGCACCTGCATGGAGGTACGGACTACAGGTGTACGGTATAGCAGCAAAGTCGCACCTAGATCGCATAAGGATTCTGCAGGCCAAAGTCCTAAGACGCATAACCGAGGCTCATTGGTACATGAGGACGAGAATAATTGAGGAAAACTTTAAAGTCGCTAAGGTGGGCGATGTTACATGGATTAACAAGCAGGCCAGAGACTACACAGAAAGACTGACTGCTCACCCAAACCACCTCGCTAGGAAACTACTGCGACCACGAAGGAAGCAAGGCCGGAAAAAGAAAAGAAGACTGAAAAGATTCCACCCTAAGGACCTTTCTAAAAGGGAAATCTAAATTTAAACAAGAAAGAAAGTCGGTCAAGCCCGACTATAACATACTCTGTACTAGAGGTGGGCGCGGGCCTGTATTTTGAGGCCCGGGCCCGCACGAACACGAACTCTTTTTTGAGAGGCCCGGCCCGGCCCAACACGAAACTTTTTCACCAAGGCCCGGGCCCGGCCCGGCCCGGCACGAAACTTATTTACACATATAAGGAAATTTAAAAGACATGCATATATTTATATTTATTAAGGTATACATACATGAATATTGTTATGTAATTAATAAAAAAACAAACTATGTCATATTTTTATTTAAAAATAAAATTTTTTCTAAATTTGTACTTTTGCCTAGTGCGTTTTTTATTTAAAACATGGCCCGATGTTGAAAAAAGCCTTTCGCTCGTAGACGAACTGGCGGGAATAGCCAGAATGGTCCGAGCTAATTTGGGAAGGTATTTTAAGTCCCTTGCATTTTTCCAGAATTCTAAAATATGTGTGCCAGGAGCTGCTGGATAGGCCAAATATTTGTCAAGCTCTATGTCGATAGCGTTTTTCTCAACTTTCCGTTTTTTTATATAACTTAAGTCTAAAAATTCAGCAAACATTCCATTTTCGGAATTATTTGGGCTTATGTTATTAGTTATGTCATCAAAGCTACTATATTCATGATCCCCTATAAATTCGGAGAGCATTGCTTTTACCGTAGCTAACACATTATCTCTTTTTCCCCTGAGAGGAAATTCATCTCTCTATAAGGAGGGTTCAAGAAAAGCCCAACCAAATGAGCGATTGCCGGAAGAAACCTTTTTTCTAATGCGCTTAGGGTCATTGTTTTAAACTCAGTTATTATTTGGGAATCAAGTGTGCTAGTTCTGCAAAGTTTACATCATTTTTCTGACCACAATGCAAATATTTGCATTGTTGTCAATTTCACAATAGGACGCCAATTTTGAATTAGTGGTGTGCAAACAAGTAAAATATGTATAAGCAAATCGATAGTAGTATCGATAAGCAATTAAAATGCGATAAATGGCGGTTCTAATTCGAGCATAAACAAAAATAGCACGAACAAATCACAATTGTTTTCGGGCCTATTTCGGGCTTTTACGGGCCGGGCCTTTTTGCTAAGGCCCGGGCCCGCACGAAGCCCGCACGAATCTTAATTTTAAGGCCCGGGCCAGCTCCGGGCCTGTGTAAGCCCGCGGGCCACGAAAAAAAGCCCGGCCCGCGCCCACCTCTACTCTGTACCCTTAACGTCGCAGCTCGCATTTGCTCACGAGTTATACGCGCTCATCTCTAAGTTTCACTCTCTCTCTCTCTCTCTCTCTCTCTCTCTCTCTCTCTCCTTCTCTCTCTCTCTCTCTCCCTCTCACTAAGATTGCCGTTCAATAGAATACTGCGGTGGTGGGTGGGATGGTGTTGGGTGTTAACTGACCGTTTTTTGCACATAACTTGAGTATCGTTCATCCGATCTTTATCATTCCTTCAGCAAATCGATAAATAATTTTGTTTACAAGGTATCTCTAGAAGAAACAAACGATCGGACAGATGGAATCATCTCCGACCCTATAAAGTATATATATTCTTGATCAGCATCAATAGCCGAGTCGATATAGCCATGTCCGTCTGTCTGTATGAACGCACAAATCTCAGAGATGGAAAGAGATAGAGGTTTGACATGTATGGGACATATACTTCTTATACTTACAGGCAGATCAAGTTTATTTTCAATTTTTGCCACGTCCCCTCCAGCCCCCGCAATTTGGAAAAAACGTCATATCTCCCACAGTTTTGTAGATAGTTGTTCGTCGCTTCTAGAGATATTTAGTATATTTATTGATTTGCCGAATAAATGATAAAGATCGGATGAACGATACTCAAGCTATGATGAAAAGAAAGTTCGTTGCCACAGCGCAGCAGCAGCGCTGCTGTGACAAGTGTCGGCCTGCACCTCACACCACCCTTGAAGAAGACCAGCCGTGCACCAACGCAGATCATTTACATATACGATGGGTCTTACAAGCACATCGATAGCTCAGTTAGAGTTAAGGGATTAAATATTTTGAACTAAGGCAACATCGCTCGCATGAGTTATTCAGTAAAAATCAATAACTACAAAAACCATGCTCATTAAAGTTGTACAATTCGCTATACATTACAAGTTAGATGTGCTCAGTGTGATTAGCCTATAACAATGTGAACTCAAACTCAAATTACACTAGTTTACAGCCAAAAAGACCCATTTCTACTGAAACAATTTATAAGTGTAGTTGGATTGGTGATGCAACCTTTTCTTATTTATGAATTTTTTCATTTTTTCGGTGCACTTACATTTTAAGCCATATCTCACTTCATAATCGTCAGATGGAGGCAAGCAAGATATGAATCGAAAGGTAGTTGAACAATAATCGCGTAAAACATTTTTTTCAAATCGGCTTAGTAGTTTAAATACAATGATACAATACTTAAGAAACGCACTTCTACAAAAAAAATAGGATATCGACGAACAAAATATATAAACAAATACAGCAGCTGTGAGGAGTGCTGAACAAAGTGGAATTTTTTGAGCTTTAAAAAAAAATTTTTCATTTGCTTCGGTTTTTGTTCTGTTCTGAAATATTTTTTCTGATCTGACAGTTCGCTCACTTCTAATATTGACCAAAAGACGAAGAAAAACTAAAATTTATTTTTGTAAACACTTTAAATACTTAAATTTGTTAATTCCTCCACCCAAATTGATACAGCTACAATATTTATTCATAAATTTTCATCACCAATACCTTGTTATCTTCGAAGAAGTTCGGTTCTTAATTAGAAAATATAGTGGAAAGCTCACTTCGGCTCGACCGAAGTTTAAATACCCTTGTAGCTTGTTTAATTTATATAAATTAAGGTTTTAAATGATTTTCATCGAACATTCTTAGCTGAGTGGTTTCTCAAACACAGATGGCTCCACTACTTTGACCATTTGCTTGCCAGTTTGTTATATGGCAGCTATACGATATATTTAGCGGTATTTTTACCATGGAGATCCCTGAGCTGTGAACTGCGCTTATGCTTAGACTTCTACTAATATTTGTTATTATGTCACCCATTGTTCCAACCCAAGAATTACAACCAAATTGATTATGATCCGAACCGGTTTGAACCCGGAATTCCGACTTTTTTTTAACTGTGAACCGAACCTTAAACCAAACCAAAGTTCAGAAATTTGCTAAAGATTTTGACAGCTTACTAATGTAAACAACTTAATGCTATTGCGCTAACTGTCTTATCAGTACCACGATGTCTCAATTGATCAGGTCTTAAAATTTGTTTTGTCTTATCAAAAGTACAGAAATTCTGAATTCTACGGTCGAGCTTCCTTAAAACGAAATTCTCTATATAACGAATTCGTTTCCTTAACACTGCAATTTCGTATTTGTTTCTCTATATTACGATTTTTTCTTTATAGCGAAGTTTTTATTGGTGCCGTTGAGATTCGCTATATGGAAGGTAGAATTTATTTTAAATATTAAGCACATAAATTGGGCCGAGCCAAGATTCGAACCAAAACCTTCGCCCGTTCGTCTGACACTTGTACGGGCTACATGGACTTGGCAGTTGACGCTGATCAAGAATTTGTTGTATACATTCTGGAATTGTAAGCTGCGTCTTAAACCATTTTTGTTTTCAAATCCGTTTCCACCATAAACTTTTTGATTTAAAGAAAAAATCGTTGGTACCTTTTCCGTTTGGTATTGTTTATCTGGTAGCAATTTATTTATTTTTCTTCATCGTGATGACTTATTACAACCCAAACGGCATTTAATCGGTCAAATGTTTTCTATGTACTTTCTAGAAACTCTCCACAATCGAATCCGAGGACAGATCGATGACAAGTTCATCATAGACGGCAGGGGGCACAACCGTGCCCACTATTTTCAGGTCCGCTTTGGGTTTCAATCTGATGATCTGTATCTTGTGGTTTCTTTTTCCTAAATTAGACTCAATGCGATCCCAAATTGGCAACATTAGACCGGAGAGGACGTGATAGGTGCGCACACGTAGACCCACCTCACAGCCGGTTTGATAGGGACAATGTTTGCTCCAATATAAATGCGAGCACTTATTCAGACACGTATCGTACTGCTGACGCCAGAAGAGTTGGGCTGCATCGGGAGAAACCTTCATATAGCGTTTGCAAATCGAGCCGTACGTTTCAGTGCGAACTTGATATCCGGTATTGGGGCGATATACCTGCAAGTTGATCTTATTGGCAGCCTCGAAGTCCGGAGGATTGGTTGAGGCGTGTAGGCAGAGGATGGCCGATTTCTTGTTGTGTCTAGGCTGCTGGAGTATATAAAAACCTTCATGTTCGAAACGAGCTTCCTTGCGGAACCTGAGGAAAAATTTGAGAATTGGAAAGCAGGAATTTTGATTTTAAGTTATTGTGCCTTACTTGTTTAGAGCCATTTCAAATGCCATTTCCCTCTCCACCTTGACGGTATGTAGTTCGGTGGCCGCCGTGCCAGTGGAATGTTTTCTTTTAAACCTGATCAGTCTTATGGCATTTACGCTTGCTCCATGGGCATCCAGATCTAGTATGCCCATATCAAAACGTCCTATGCGCTTCATTTGCAAAATTAGATGCGACATCGTGTCCATGAAGAATTTGAATAGCGCATTCTGTACCTCCACGCGACAGCCCAAAATGCGATTAAGGAATATTGATATATTGTTACTATCCTTCTCAGTGGTAAACACTTTCGTGTTGGCTTCATTGCTTATGCTCAAGATGCCCACATCCGCCAGGGCCCGACCACAATCGTCAAAAAAGTTACCCCTGTAATCTTGCGGCACATGGTCAAGATCATGTGGCTTCTCGCCAATGATCTGTAGCATTACACTCTCCAAAGCACTGCGTCCAATGCTACTGTCTATATTGAATTGCGACAGATCACGGGCATCCGTGGCCCTACGATCGCCTTGAGTCAGGGCACCCAAACTCTCCAAGCGCTTAGCAAACCGTCGTTCACCAGCTAGATCGGTGATCACGAATACATATTCCGGTGAGTTGACCTGATTGGAGCGATGGGTTCTGCCAAATTGTTGAATGGCACGATCAGCACTCCAGGGTAGTTCAAGGGTTATATGTAGACGTCTACGCTGATTGGAGACCTGGGAGGCCGCTGGAGGCCGCTTCCGATATGATGGCCACATATTTACTGCCGTCCATGAAACGTTGCTTCTCACGATAGTTGACCAAATCCATGGTTGTATCACTTTCATAACGCGGCTCACAAGAATAGCCATTGGTTTCGGAGAGTATAACACGTCCACGACGACCAGTCATTTCGGCCACCCAGTTCCCAAATGAGAAAGTCCAGAGTGTTGGGAGGCAAACAATGGCCCAGAATTTCGATTTTTTCAAGCAAACTTTCTCGTGCATTAATGCAACGTTCGACATCGAGTTCAGAGATGTTGGCCTTTTGCGGTGTGGAATTATCGAAGGTATCCAAGGGATCACCATTATTGTCCAGCGCACGCATATTGGTGCTTAAATGCTGCAAGATACGGTCCTGCATGGTTGTTTTCCACTGTGAAATATAATAATTCAAAATAATTAGAAACCAGAAACAATCAATCATTTGTTGCCACTCTTAAAAATTAAGAAACTTTTGAGATCTAAGATAACTTGATCTTGGTATGGTAAGAGACTACCCAACCTTCAAAATCTTGTGGCTCTAATCATTATAGTCTTTAGATCGATGCGTTCATACAGATGACCCATTTTTCATTTCCTAAAAATCTTTTTCTTAGTTTTGGATCGCCCAGATTTTGAAAACGGACGTAAAATAGAAATCAGAGATTGTTTCTTGGAAAATTTTCTTAAAAACGAGAAGGCCAAGCTAACTTCGTTGCAAATGCTGTTTTTGAAATGTCAGAGTACATAAAAATCTAAAATTTTTGTAACTAAAACCCATTTGATTTCGACAAAATTTAGCGAATCTTTTCGAAAACATATCAAATTAACAATCGCCGAGTTTAAGAAAGATAAAATTTAAAACAAAAGTTTTTCTCACTAAGACTTATTTTCCGACCGATCGGCCCTATGGCAACCATAAGATATAGTAACCCGATGTCGATCAACTTTTTCAAATTAGTTTGAAAGCGTTTAATATTAAGAATCACCGACCTTAAAAACGATTTACTTGCAAAGAAAAAAGTTTTTTCACCAAGACCCATTTTACGAACAATCGGTCCTATGGCAGCTATAAGATCTGATTTTAACCAAATTAGGTATCTGACTTTGACCAAAGTTTGCAAAACTGTTTGAAAGCATAAAATATTAATAATGGACGAGTAGAGGAAAGCTAACTTCGGCTCGACCAAAGTTTAAATACCCTTGTTGCTTGTATTATTTAAATACATTAAGGTTTTAAATGATTTTCGTCGAATATTCCTAGCTGAGTTATTTCCCAAACTCATCAACGTATGGCGCCATTACTTTGACCATTTACTTGCCAGTTTGTTATGGCAGCTGTACGATATATTCATCCGATTTTGACCAAACTCTTCAAAATTGCGTGGAAACTGATAATATTTACAACTGGAAGGTATAAAGACGCTACCATTGAAAACAAAAAACTTTTTCCCACTAGAACTACTTTTTCGACCGATCGTTCCTATAGCAGCTAGATGCTATAGTCATCCGACTTGGATCAAACTTGGCAGAATTGTGTGGTAGCATATAATATTGATCATTAACAAGTTTGTGAGTGATAGCATTTAAAACAAAAAAGGTTTTCCTACTAAGACTTTTTTTCAGACATATCTTTTGTATGGCAGCTATACTATATAATTGTCAGATTTTCATCATACTTGGTGGAATTGTGTAAAAGCATAGAAAACTGATAAATACGTGGGATGTTTAAAGCCAGAATACAGTTAGCTTTCTTCTCAATATGGCAATTTTTTAACTTTGACGAACCAAAATTAAATTAAATTCAATAAATTGTTAATTTTGTAGGCCACACCGATACATAATATTTGAAAAAACAGTCAAACTCCAAAAAATGAAAATACAAAAAAAATTATTTCCGCGCTCTCAGGCTGTCTTCCATCTTGTAATAAATTGTGAAATGTACATAAAAATATGCTCTTTCTGTAGAAAAATAATATGAAAAAACTAGCTTTGACAGCTCTGTCAGTAGTCTCATATTTTTTTTCGAAAAGTTCACGAGATTTTAGATAAAAATGGTATTTGGTTTGATTAAGTCCGATGCACCGTTCAAGCATTAACTTAAGAACTATTGACGGTCGGGGGAAAAACATTTTGGGGTATTTTCATCTATATATAGTACTTCAAAATGATAGCCATTAATAATTTTTGGGAAATAAAAAAAAATTGGGGTGGCCGAGTTGATATGGAATATCCCATATGTATGACAAAATCCAAAACGTTAGTCTGTGAGCTCTTTGTAATAAAGAATTTGTCGTAAGCATGCAAAAAATGTCTCGGTTTGCTTGTGTAATTATGTATGCTCATTTTATACATTCATATCCGCATACAAACAAAACAGCGAAATTTAAAAACAAAATCACTTGAAATTACACATAATACTTGTATAGAAATCTACATATTGTACATATAAAAGATTGATTTTTTTATTATTTATTTTATTATTTATTTTATTTCTAAATTTTCTGTCACCTTATGTAAATTAGGCAACTTAATTTAGATTGTGCAGATATCCTCATGACTTATCTGTTTATATAAGTTTGATGTAAAAGATTGAGTTCTAATCAAGGCTGCAAACCGGTCCGTAACCGAACCCCTAAGAACCGGTTCGACTCGGGGTTTTTGGGGTTCGCGAACCGGACCATGAACCACGCGCTCTATGTTTTTGACTCCTCGAACCTGAACCCGAACCGGACCGCTTTATCGAAAAATGAGATTCGATTCACCAATTTAATTAGTTTATTCAACGATACATTCAGGGAAAATTGCAAATCTCTGGAGATTTTACTTTAAACGTTTGCATTTCTAACAAAGCGTGAATGATTTTTGATGTAAAGTGACAAGGTAAAGTATGATGATGATGATAGATTATACGGAAATACGGTACAGATCACAATTACTACCAAATGATTTATATTTCGCTTTGTTTTCACGCCGAGCAATTGTTCTAAAATCTTCAGCAAATCATTGTTTATTACTATCTAAGTGCCCCGATAAACATTCTTTTACTATGAGTTCAGTACCAGTATGGGCTGTAGTATTCTCAGGCCCGAGATTTCATATTTTGCTTACAAAAGACAGTTGCAAAGCAACTTACTTAACGTCTGAATGTGAAGAAGAGAAGTTTATGAAAGCTTTAGAAAGCAATAAACAAATATCAAATTGAAAAGCTGTGAATGATGTTATATATTTCTTTGGAAATTGTCAAAGAGCATATACATTACACACATCGACAAATGTTTTAAAATTTTGAAACGGTCATAAAAACGAAGACTTAAAAAATATTGCCTTAACTATAGCAAATCAGGTATCAGTTGAACGAGCATTTTCAACACTTAAGTTGGTTCTTTCTGATTTAAGAGCTAATACAGGAGATCAGCTCCTGGAAGATATAATGCTTTAACTAAGCAGTTCCTAAAAATTGTTAATGTCAGCTAATGGATTTGATAATTACAATAACTTAAGTATTGAATATTATGATTAAGTATATGAATAGAGAGGTATAATAATTTCATTATCAACGTAGAATTAATAGATCGAAAGTCAAACTATTCTTTTTTGTTCAAGCGAACCAAGGTTCGAACCAAAACCTTGGGTTCAGGGGTTCCAGGAACCGGTCCACGAACCGAACATTGGACTTTACAATAGGTTCGAACCCCCGGACCGAACCTTTTGCAGAATTTTAGAGGTTTGCAGCCTTGGTTCTAATACCGAAATGCTCAAATGGTGGAAAGAAATTTTCTTTAAATACCCAGATCTATAAGCGTTTCCAGTCTCAAACTGGTTCAAAAGTGGTTTAGAGCCATATCTCAGAAGTTATTTAAGCTATGAACCTGAAATATAGAATGTAGGCTGGTATAATTCAGAAGTTATTTAAGATATGAACTTGAAATTTAGGATATACACAGAAAGCAAAAAATGCATTTATATCCATTTGGAACAGATATTATTATCGTATCTTTTTTTTCTTTTCCTAAATATCTTTTCTTAGTTTTGGATCGCCCAGATTTTGAAAACGGACGTAAAAGACTATAATGATTAGAGCCACAAGATTTTGAAGGTTGGGTAGTCTCTTACCATACCAAGATCAAGTTTATCTTAGATCTCAAAAGTTTCTTAATTTTTAAGAGTGGCAACAAATGATTGATTGCTTCTGGTTTCTAATTATTTTGAATTATTATATTTCACAGTGGAAAAGATAACCATGCAGGAGCGTATCTTGCAGCATTTAAGCACCAATATGCGTGCCCTGGACAATGATGGTGATCCCTTGAATACCTTCGATAATTCCACACCGCAAAAGGCCAACATCTCTGAACTCGATGTCGAACGTTGCATTAATGCACGTGAAAGTTTGCTCGAAAAAATCGAAATTCTGGGCCATCGTTTGCCTCCCAACACTCCGGAATATGTATTCGTGATCACCGATCTGGCTGGGGAACGACGGTTTGCTTGGAGGCAAGTAAAAAAAACTAAAAGAATGTGCAATTTGAGAAAATATAAATTATAGTAAGAATATAAAAGTTGGGAGACTGTTGCTACCACAGGGGCTGACTGGTCTCTGATAAATTGTGTACTGTTTGGCACAAGGTAGATTTTTTGCCCTACCTTAAGGCCTACTTAGATGGACAGAATTGTTTCAAAGTACTGCAAGGCCAACTGAGTTCCTTGGTTTTGTTTAGAAACAACAAATAGGCAAAGATAAATAGGTTCAATTGCATTCTTTATGCCATTTTCCCCGTCGGTCAGTAGATCTATTAGTTAATTAAGCTCAGTGAGAAGGATTTGTCCAAGCGAGCCAAAAAGACCAAGAATCCGGCTCCGCCACCAGCCAAAATGCCCACCAAGGCACAACAGAAGACCATTGAAAGTGACGATGGGTTGCCACAATCCCATTAAAGGGAGTAGTGTCAAGCAGGACAGCTAGACCAAATTTAATAATTTTAATCACTTTCCATTTATATATTCTCTTAAATTGTCTTTTACTTGTCCTGGTGACAATTTAATATACGATGCTAAAATACTGGAGTCCTATCGATGATCTGTCTTTTAGTAGGTAAAGCAAACAAACAATAAAACGTAAGAGAAGCAAAATCTCCGGTTTGAGGGTTCTAGTCAAAATTTAACAAGAGATACCACTCTTTGGAGGCGTTGCTCTCGCCGTTTCGAATATAACAAATAAATAAATATAAAAAGAAATATAATTTCAGTTGTTTGTTCAACAAGATCTATCAACTGACTCAGCAAAATTCAAGCTTCAGCAAATCTTTTGGAAAACAAGAAAGAAAGTCGGTCAAGCCCGATTAGACCAGAACAAAGCGTCTCTGACCCTATAAAGTGAATAAATATATTCACTTTCGCAGGAGCAAAGTATATAATAGTCGGGTTTGACCGACTTTCTGTATTGTTTTTTTTCTAATTGTCGACTCTGTTGTTACGTACATGCAAGGGTACCCCAATAAATGTTAATGTCTATAATTTTTTTTGTTCGGAACGGGTTTGAGTTCTTCTGTTTTGGTACTCGCGGTACGGTTTAGGGTTTGGCTCATGAAAATAGTAGTGCAGCACCTCACAACATTAAGTTTTCATGTTTCGCCATGTTGAACATTGCAAATTGAACACGTGTTCATATTTTTCTAAGAAAATCATGCAAAGAAGAGAAGAGTTAGTTTTGCATTGGTTTGGATGAGTTTTTGATGACTTTTGAGTGATGCACCGAAATTTGGCTGTTCATTAAAATAGTAGTGCTCGGTGTGAGTGGTTGAAAAACAATTATACATAATAATTGATTAGTACAACAAAAATCGTCAAAAGTAAGTATAATTTAGCAGTGAATATTTTGATGATTGATATTTATTGGGTTTGTAACTATTTTTTATTCTAGTGGGCAGAGGAAAGCATTGCAAGGCTGAGAAAACAGATTTAATATTTAGCCTTGGAGCAAAACGCAAAACGTACAAGGAAATTAAAAATATTGTTAGCTGCACACCTACAATCAGTGTTAGGAAGTACCTAGGTATTCGTACCTAGGTACATACCTAGATACATATTTTGTGTACCTTTTACCGTACACGGTATTTTTAAATTCCAGTACCTTTTGCCGTTCCTAGGTCCAAATTGGCATTTACCTTGTCAAAAAGTAAGTAATAGGGTACTTTAATTTGAATAAGAATTGAATTATATATGGTAGTCTAGGTGGGAGACTAATCTAATTTAATCATTCGTCCAATTTGGGATTGTTGGTGTGACAATTAAATAATATAGTTTTAAGGTATTATCTGTGTTGATCCTTAAGACGCTTTAAGTCAAGGAAATGCAGAAAACTGTCTGTACATAAACTCTTTTTGAATGGTTTCAAAATTTGATTGCTATTCAGAGTTTATTTTATTTAACACACAACAAACCATGTTATATGCATGAACCCTATATCCAGTGGAATTTGTTATGAGCTTTAATAATTAAGTCGCTTA
Source organism: Lordiphosa magnipectinata (assembly GCA_037044535.1). Lineage (NCBI taxonomy): Eukaryota > Metazoa > Arthropoda > Insecta > Diptera > Drosophilidae > Lordiphosa > Lordiphosa magnipectinata. Next base: position 34,852 of record JBAMBO010000391.1, on the reverse strand, counting down.
TTTTAAGAAGTTTCAAAAACTTGTTCATAACGCTTTACTTCCTATGTATCTAGGTCAAGAACGAGATATCTGGATACAGAAGTTTGTGACGTTGATGCGAATGTGAAATTTAATGATTATTAATATTTAAATATGTATTTTTAAACTTCGGTCGAAAATTCAAATAATGTAATTCTAGCCTAAATAGTCTGAAAGATAAAAACAAAACACAAAAGCATTTCTGACATAAAACTAAAAAAAAGTGAGTGTATGCCCTTGTATAATTGTTGGGAAACTCAGAACACAGAATTATTCTTCTGATTCCCGAGAATCTTTTGTTCTATTTCCGTACACATTTGTTGAATTTTCGAGAAAGCCTCAAAGTTTCGGTTGGATAGTTCACGTCCTGAACATGTTAGATAAACCATGTTTTAAAAAACTTACTAATACCTTTACTAAGTACCTTTTTTGTTCCTTTACCTTTACCAAGGTACTGGAAATTTCGGATACCTTTTACCTTACCTTAGGTATATTTTTTGACATTTACCTTGTACCTACCTAGGTAAGAAATATGAGTTCCTTTCCAATCACTGCCTACAATGATATTTAACGCGATTAACTATAAAAAAGCGCTGTCAGGACCTTTGAATAAATTTATACAGTTTTGATTTTCCTTTCATGTAGCCACTACTATTTGCATGAACAGCAAAATTTTGTTATATTGTTTTGTTTAAACCGTGCAGACAACCAAACCTTAGATTTTAATACAAAATTACATCTATATTAATTAAAATATGTATATTGAAATTGTTAGTCTTTTTTATTCTTTAAAACATTGATTTATCATTTAAATTTTCTGCGCAGTACTTAAACTGAGCTGCACTACTATTTTCAAGAGCACAGCTTTACATTCTCATATTCTTGATCAGCGTCAACAGCCGAGTCGATGTAGCCATGTCCGTCTGTCTTTTCTACTGTCCATATGAACAAACAGATCTCAGAGATGGTACAAGATAAAGGATTGACATGTATGGGACATATATTTCTTAAACTTGAAGGCAGATCAAGTTAACTTTCAATTTTTGCAACGCCCCCGCAATTTGGGAAAAACGTCATATCTCACAGTTTTATAGATAGATGGCTTCGTACCTTTAGGATATATTTAGAAATGAAGACTATGTATCGATTTGCTGAAGGAATAGTGAAGATCGGATGAACAGTAGTGGAGTTATAAGGAAAATAAACAATTATGATGGGTAGAACCGGCCACAACGGCGATGGGCAGCACTTCACACACTTTATGGCTTCTTTGCCACTTTAGGAGTGGCAGACATATACAAACTTTGGGGGGTACAGAGTATATTATAGTCGTGACCGACTTTCTTTCTTCTTTTTTTTTAATTAAAAAGATTTGAAAATTATTCCTTTAAACTGCCTTCTGTGGTTAGTTATGGAGTTCCAAATTCTTGAGAACTAGTTCATTTAGAGATCTAGATTAATCTAGACAACTCTAGTAAGCAGGCTATTCTCAACCTTCATTTAATTCATCACTCGTGAAATACTTCCACAATAGTACTTGCTGTAGACAATAGACAACTTGGGATTTAGAAACAAACTCATCCAAATTTTCGAACCCAACATGAGTCTATATAATCCAGTCTGGCAAGCCAATGCTGGCATGTACTCGACCGACATATTGCAAGCAGAGAAGGAAAAGGAGAAGCTGGAGCAGCAGGCTTGCAGTGAGGAGGAGGCAACAGAATACACTGATGATATAGAAGCGAGTAGCGACAGCGATAATAAACTGGAATCGGACAATGGCAGCGTTAGTGTTTGTTTGTGTTGTAGCTGCTGCCCTCCATTTTTGAAGAACATGGATTCGGCCATTCGACCGCCTTTTTGTGTCTGGCATTTGAAGGCCGCGGACCAGCTGCGACAAATGCTTGAAGAAAATTTGCTGGGATCGGATGCCAAGTGGATGCTATTCGTCTCGGCTGTGTTCAGCCACCGCTACCGGGCGCTACTGCAGCCATATCCGCCTTCCTACATTACAGTCCGGGAAATTCAAATTGTGGTGGCCAGTATGCCGAATTTGCTCAGCCTGCGACACGATCTTCAGCCTAATCCATTAGGGATCAATCGGCTGTGCTTACAACACATGGAAATGCTGCATTGGCTACTGCTGGAGAGCGACACACCACAACTCTGGCGTCTGCAGTCGCATGAGGAGCAGCTGCTCTGGTGTCAGCTGGGCCAACGACCACAGCAACAGCCGTATCTGGTTTTCCGCGTAACTACCGCGGAGTCGTTGGCGCCCAGTCGGGTTTGCTATTACAGCGGCCACTTGGAGCAGCTGCATTCGCTGATCTCGGCCAATGGCAGGGGTCAGGTTCACGATCTCAGATTGCTGAAGAATCTGCAGCAAGCCTGCGATTTGGCCCAGCTTTGTCCCGGTTGGGGTCAATCTCTATGTGGCTCGCTGTTAAGCTGTGTGGCCGTCTGTGAGTGGCTGGGGCAGAGTGTACGAGTTCACTACCTGATCGTCTATAGCCAGAAGCAGCTGGAAAGGGAATTGGAGCCTGTCAATTTTGCGACTATTTCGAAGGTGAAGGATTTGTCTTGGTTTGGGTGCATGCGCAACGCTGTCACCGTCTTTAGCCTTACAGCTGCCTCTTTGACGGAGATATTGGCGCTTTGGCTGAACCGGGCTGTTGGTCTGTTCAAAAAATAGAAGAATTCGGAAATGATTTCCAACTTGTTTATTTTTATTTTATGTATTTTGTTTTTTATTAATTAATATGGACCCAAAAGTATGCTACATATATTTTATTTGTGGGAGGGGGATCTGTGGAGACGACTCTAATCTTTTTGGGAAGGGTACAAGGGTATAAAAAGCTGTAAAGGCAGACTGAGTGATCTGAAGTCAAAAAGGAATATTACTATTTAATCTGTGTTACAGCAGCTACATGATATACTAGGATAATTTCAAAATATTGAAAAATAAAAATTTTACGCAACTTTGAATTTTAATTTCTAAAAAACAGGTTTTTTGGGCCTTTTTTTGGGTATTATAAAAATATTGCACGATAACCGCGTGACTCCTTGGATGTATTATAATATTATAGTCGGGAGCAAATGAACTGGTACAGATTATGTTATAGTCGGGCTTGACCGACTTTCACACTTGTTTTTTGCCACGCCCCCTGCCCCGCAATTTGGAAAAAACTTCATATCTCCTACAGTTTTGGAGATAGATCGTTCGTTCCTTCTAGAGATACCTTGTAAACAAAATTATTTATTTGCTGAAGGAATGATAAAGATCAGATGAACGATACTCAAGTTATGGGCAAAAAACGGCCAGTTAACACCACCCACCCCCCCCACCAACTACCACAGCAACATACCCTAACCGTTCAACACAGACAATCTTAGTGCGAGAGAGAAAGAGAGAGAGAGAGAGAGAGAAACTTAGAGAGCGCACCGCGTTGTGCGCGGGGTGTTAACTGGCCGTTTGACTCCTGAGCTAATGCGAGTGTAAGGGTACAGAGTATGTTATAGTCGGACTTGACCGACTTTCTTTCTTGTTTTTGTAATGGACTGTTTCATAAATCATCATGGAAAGACTCACACCGCAACAACGTCTCCAAATTATTCAGCTGTATTACGAAAGTCAGCGTTCTGTGAAAAAAGTTTTTCGTGCACTTCGAGCTACATATGGTCATCATCGACCTTCCTAGACCATTATTCGCAGAACCATCTACAAATTTGAGTCTTAGTGAACGTTATTGGACAATAAGCGACCAAATAAACCACATCCAGCCCGTAGTGATGAGAATATTGCGATTGCAGCTGAGACTGTAAAGATTCCACCATCCAATTCCATTTTTTGTGCTTTATTTGTAAGTTAAAAAAAAAAACTTCTTAATGGATCGCCCTTTATGTATGGCCACTGACTTGAAGTTCATTTTGCACGGCGGCATTGTTGGATATGGGCATTTCCAAACTGACGTGACGTTAAGTTCGTACGAAAAGATCTTTTTGAAAAATATGAAAATCTTGGATTTTTAAAAAGATTGTTTTACATTTGGGTAGCAATTAAGTAGCACTACAATCAGCAAAAACAATGACATCAATCGATCATAAGGAGTTAAAGATATAGGCAATCATATATGCTGGCGTGACGTTACATAAAACGGAAGTGGGTTTTCACGTGTTTTAGAAAAATGCAAAATTCTGCGAATTGGGCAAAGCTTTTTGTATACAACTTTCTTTTAAGTATGATTTAAATAATACAAGTTTATTTTCCAGGTTATCTTATTCAAAAATGTTTGCAGAATTTTTTTTTATTTGCATAATTATCTGACGTGACTTTACCTGACGTTACGTTACTTAAATTTCCATATTAGACTTATGTTGTTTTTGTTATAATATAAAGCAAAAACTTACAGTTAATTGCAATCATATAGTTTCTTATGGTGTCATCTGCATTATTTTTTAACTCTTTGTACCCTAAGAAATAGTTTAGAGACCAAAAATCAATGCAATCTAAAAGCATTTTTATACCCTTGTAGTGGGTATATAAAATTGTCGAGATGTTTGTAACGCATAGAAGGAAGCATCTCCGACCACATAAAGTATATATATTCTTGATCAGCATGACGAGCTGAGTTGATATAGCCATGTCCGTTTGTCCGTCCGTCTGTCCGTCTGTTTCTATGCTATCTCATCCGTCATTTTTAAAGCTATCTTAACCAAACTTTGCACGAAGTCTTTTGGTACAAATACGCTGCACATTTGTTGGAACCGGCCAGATCGGATGACTATAGCATATAGCTGCCATAGGAACCATCGGCCGAAAATGTTGTTTTAGTGATAAAAACTTTTTTGTCTTCAACGCAAACGTCCACAAACCTCTTATTTATAAGTTTTCTATGCTTTCACATAATTCCACCAAGTTTGATAGGACAACTATATAGTATAGCTGGCATAGAAATTGGGTGTAGAAAATGTATATAGGAGCCCTTGTCAAAAATGTGTACATTTGGCCGAATGTACATATTTATGTCTACTAATTTATATAAATCATACAAGCTACAAGGGTATAAAAACTTCGGTCGATCCGAAGTTAGCTTTCCTCTATTTTTATTACAAAAAAACGTATCCAAATGAGAAAAATGGCGCTTGCGCGACTATCCATTCGAAAATCTCGATATGGGTTATGAATATATTTAAAATTGGCTCATATTAGTTCATTTTGATTATTTTCGCATGAAAAAATGATAAAAAATAGTGTTTTAAAGTACTTTTCATTTTTTCGACTCGGTGGACTTTTCTGTGGAAATGCCCATATGCAGCAAAGCGGCGAGCTTATACGGTCAGTGTGTTGTCGTCGCTGTCTCTAAGCACTTGTTATGCACAGTAGAAAGCGACACCTCGAACCCTGGCTTATATTGATGCAATTAAGGAAAGCTGCTTAACCAACCTATCCTCAACCTACATCATCGTCAACAGCGCAGCCTCACTGTGCTGTAATAGGCTATATACACTGAGGCAAATCTAACATCACTATCAAAGATGTTCCATAAGCATTTGTCGTGCCAAAATTTTATCATCATTCCAACATCTTCTGGGGATGTTGCTGTTTTACTTCCAATCAGTATTTTTACGATAGTTTTTGGTCCACCACTAAAAATTTATCATTCATAATTTACTGCGAAACATAAACCATGTCAACGAAAGGGATTTGAAAAATATACATAATCAATTAAAAAATGTCGAAAATTTGGAACCAACAAATGTAAGAAACAGACGTTGGATTTTCATAGTAAGTATTATTAACTGAATTATATGAACAGACATTTAACGATGTACATGTTTGTTGCGTATGTTGCCTATTGCATATGTTGCGGATTTCGTATCGGATGATATTATAGAGCTCGTCCCAGAGGTGTCGGATTGTGGCACCAACATTTCTGGAATCGATGGCAGGCCACCAGCAAAAAATCCAAGCGGTTGGAGATGCAAAGCGATCAGCGCAATATGCTTCGGTAGGCAACAGCTAGTCAAGCTACCTTCCACTCCAATCTAATTGGATTGTTGCCGAAGAGGAAGAATAAATAACACTATCAAACCATTTGTACCTTGCAATACGCTTTTATTCTCCATTTGAAATAACAAATCTAACAATAGCAGATCTTATTTCTTCAGCACCAGAAGAGTAGTCCAGCAGATGTATTAGACTGGTTTGGCTGCTAGCAGGGCTCATTTGAGGCAAGTTTCCAATTTTCATTGTTGGCACTGTTGTGGACATTAAGGATATTGGGCAATATACAGCTGTGGAATGGCGTTGCGGCAATTTGAGTCCCCTTTTCTCAACAATTAAAGCCTGCTAACAAGCATTAAGAAGGTTGATTGCTCCAACCACAAGCTCTCTTTACCTTAAAAAATATAAAATACTTTCTTTAAGGGAATTGCACGTATAAAAGCCACATTTTATTACCACTAGAAACATCTAAGCGCTTCTTGGTATGTGCAGATTCATGCCTCTCATGGTCAGCAGCTCCTCTTCAACGCATTGACAAGATTTGCTTTAAGCTGCCAAATTAAAAGTTGATGTTTTTGAGCAACAGATAGAATAAACACTAATTGTTCTGCAAAACTCATTTTATCATTTGTAAATTCACTACGGCGACTGATGATGTGCGATGTTGTCAGTGTGAATCGCTTTTTTACATCTTCGTCGAGTTTTCGCTCAAATTCAAAAATAGTCGACTTCATAAAGTTTAGCTAGACTTTCTTTAGTAAGTGCTAACATCTCATACTGAACACACGATACGTTTGAGAAGAAAAAAATATTTTTCTTTTTATTTATTTTTCTTATTTTTATTCCTATTATTTTTGTTTGAAATTTGGAATCTGGTGCAGAAGATGACGCCTAGCAAGGCTTGGGACATTTCGGTTTCTTGGGGCGACACGAGGTCTTCTTTCGCTTGGGCTTACAGGTGCGTGGCTTGGGTTTGCATCCTCTAATCTCTGACTATAGTGGCCACGAACTGGTGGTCAAGGCGGCACGCCACTGGGACACTATGCGCAAGAGCCAACGCTTGCTATATTCACCGGTAAGTGAAATTATAGAGAGAGTTGGAATATATAGTAAATAATGTTTTTACAGGAAGTCATACAGAAGACATATCCTCCCGACTGGATCAAACATACAGCGCTTTAATCAGGACCTAGAGGCAAACCTCAACCTGAACATGGAGATCTAGTCTCCAGAGGACATTGAAGAAGCGCTCAAAATCTTCATGAATAAAATTCATGACGATGCTTTAAACGCTTACCACCTGTCCCAATATCAGGCTCGCAGGTTCAGCACGCACACAAACTACATCCAGCTGCTCAAGCAATACTCTCACTAAAAAGGAGGCTTAGAAGAGAGTATGTGCGTACCAGAGATCCAAGAATTGATCGCATGTACAAAAAAGTCACCAACAGGGTAAAAAGAAACTAGCTATTCTCAAGCAAACCAAAACGGATCGATACTTAGAGAAAGCCAGCCCGGATATGAGTACCAACTATGCCCTCTGGAAACTCACAAAAAGATATAAGAGACAAGCAAACCCAAGATTTGCTCTTTTGATGCCAGATGGGTCGTGGGCAAGAACAGCAAAAGAAAGGGCAGAATCCTTCGCAGCTCACCTGTCGGAACGAATCAAACCACTGAACACAGCGAAAGCACGCACAATTCATCGCATCAAAGAGTACTTGGAAGTACCTTTGCAACTTGAGCTCCCGACTGCTCCTGTGACATTCCAGGAAGTCACAGAAATCGTCAAAGGCCTGAAAAACTCCAAAGCCCCTGGTGAGGATTTGCTTGATAACAGGACTTTAAAGATTCTGCCAACCAAGGCGCTGCTTTTTATGGTGCTGCTATATAACGCCATACTGAGAATTGGTCATTTTCCAGAACCATGCAAAAAAGCTCAGATCATCATGATCCACAAGCCAGGAAAGTCCCAAACTAGCCCAGACTCTTATACACCGATAAGCCTTCTCCCCTCACTGTAGAAAATTTTTGAAAGGTGCATGCTGCGCAGAATTCTGCGGGACGATAGGATTAAAAAAGCAATTCCACCCTTTCAGTTCGGTTTTCGAAGGAGTCATGGAACCCCGGAGCAGCTCAATAGACTTGTAAACTTCATACTGGAAGGATTTGAAGCATAGGAATATACAGTTGCTGTGTTTCTTGATGTGAAACAGGCCTTCGACAGAGTTTGGCATGAAGGGCTGCTGTACAAAATAAAATCGCTGCTCTCACCTCAATTGTACCTGCTTGTTAAGAGCTTTCTTACTGGGAGGACCTTCGCGGTTGTCCAAGAGGGAGAAGCATCAGAGACAAAGCTAATCAGCGCTGGTGTCCCACAAGGAAGTGTCCTAGGCCCAACGCTCTACACCCTTTTCACTCACGATATGCCATTATGCCATCTAAATCCCCAAATTGTTGACAGAAACGATTTCATGATCGCCACCTTTGAAGACGACACAGCTCTATTGGCAAGGGATCCCTGCATATATTCCGCTACTGACACCATGCAAGAGTATCTAGTAAGAATCGGAAATTGGTGCTCCAATTGGAATATAGGACTAAACCTTTCAAAGTGTGCCAGTGTTACCTACACGCTGAGAAAAGACGATTGCCCAGGAGTTTTCCTCCAAGGAGAGCTGTTGGATCACCTTGCAGGATACCGATACCTGGGAGTTTTTCTTGACCGAAGGCTTACCTTCAAGTCGCACATAAACGGTCTGGTCAAATCAATACAGCTCAAAGCACAAAAGATGAGCTGGCTGCTGAACTCCAGGAGCAAACTGTCTCTAAAAAACAAGGTACTAATTTATAAAAGCATTCTCGCACCTGCATGGAGGTACGGACTACAGGTGTACGGTATAGCAGCAAAGTCGCACCTAGATCGCATAAGGATTCTGCAGGCCAAAGTCCTAAGACGCATAACCGAGGCTCATTGGTACATGAGGACGAGAATAATTGAGGAAAACTTTAAAGTCGCTAAGGTGGGCGATGTTACATGGATTAACAAGCAGGCCAGAGACTACACAGAAAGACTGACTGCTCACCCAAACCACCTCGCTAGGAAACTACTGCGACCACGAAGGAAGCAAGGCCGGAAAAAGAAAAGAAGACTGAAAAGATTCCACCCTAAGGACCTTTCTAAAAGGGAAATCTAAATTTAAAAAACATGCAATCTCAAGCTAAAACAACGAATCTCACTAACAAAACAAAACAGTACAAATATTTTGTAAGAAAGCTCAACTCACAAACCGTAATACACAATAACACGAATATCTAAATAGAAGATAACTAAAGCAGGACCAAAATGTATAAGCGTTAAAATAGGTTAAGGAGCCAGAAAAAGGTACCAAAAAACTAATGCTAATAATAATAATTAATTTAATAATAATTTGCTTTTTTGATCAAAATAAAAAAAAAAAACATTCTTATTTATGTTTGAAATTTGGAATCTGGTGCAGAAGATGACTCCTAGCAAGGCTTGGGACATTTTGGCTTGCGTTTGGCACATTTCGGTTTCTTGGGGCGACACAAGGTCTTCTTTCGCTTGGGCTTACAGGTGCGTGGCTTGGGTTTGCATCCTCTAATCTCTGACTATAGTGGCCACGAACTAGTATTCACCGGTAAGTGAAATTATAGAGAGAATTCGAATATATAGTAAATAATGATTTTACAGGAAATCTTTCGGTCTACATATGATGAAGGCGTGCTTTTAATTCGGCTGTCTTCGTCTTGAGATTATTTGTTAAGAAAAATATTTTTTTTCTGTTGAACTCTTGTCTGGATACATCACAAATCACATACGCATACCTCTGATATGTTTTTAATTCAATAAAGCATCGTTTAAATAAAAACTTTCCAAAATAAGTCTACTTGTTTGCCAGCAGGAAATTAAACCAAATCTTATTTCGGTTCGGTTTTTGGTTATAATTCATTTCGGTGTTCGGTTTTGTATTGATATCTAGAATTTTGTTTATTAGTATATTAAGTTTGTGCAAAAGTATGTAACAGCCAGATGGAATCATCTCCGACCCTATAAAGTATATATATTCTTGATCAGCATCAATAGCCGAGTCGATATAGCCATGTCCGTCTGTCTGTGCGAACGCACAAATCTCAGAGATGGTAAGAGATAGAGGTTTGACATGTATGGGACATAAACTTCTTATACTTACAGGCAGATCAAGTTTATTTTCAATTTTTGCCACGTCCCCTCCCGAAGAAGGATTCTGCCCTTTCTTTTGCTGTTCTTGCCCACGACTCATCTGGCATCAAAAGAGCAAAACTTGGGTTTGCTTGTCTCTTATATCTTTTTGTGAGTTTCCAGAGGGCATAGTTGGTACTCATATCCGGGCTGGCTTCTTCTAAGTATCGATCCGTTTTGGTTTGCTGGAGAATAGCTAGTTTCTTTTTTACCCTGTTGGTGACTTTTTTGTACATGAGATCAATTCTTGGATCTCTGGTACGCACATACTCTCTTCTAAGCCTCCTTTTTAGTGAGAGTATTGCTTGAGCAGCTGGATGTAGTTTGTGTGCGTGCTGAACCTGCGAGCCTGATATTGGGACAGGTGGAGCAGCGTTTAAAGCAGCGTCATGAATTTTATTCATGAAGATTTTGAGCGCTTCTTCAATGTCCTCTGGAGACTAGATCTCCATGTTCAGGTTGAGGTTTGCCTCCAGGTCCTGCTTAAAGCGCTGTATGTTTGATCCAAACGGGAGGATATGTCTTCTGTATGACTTCCTGTAAAAACATTATTTACTATATATTCGAATTCTCTCTATAATTTCACTTACCGGTCAATACAGCAAGTGTTGGCTCTTGCGCATAGTGTCCCAGTGGCGTGCCGCCTTGACCACTAGTTCGTGTCCACTATAGTCAGCGATTAGAGGATGCAAACCCAAGCCACGCACCTGTAAGCCCAAGCGAAAGAAGACCTCGTGTCGCCCCGAGAAACCGAAATGTGCCAAACGTAAGCCAAAATGTCCCAAGCCTTGCAGGAGTCATCTTCTGCACCAGATTCCAAATTTCAAACAAAAATAATAAGAATAAAAATAAGAAAAATAAATAAAAAGAAAAATATTTTTTTCTTCTCAAACGTATCGTGTGTTCAGTATGAGATGTTAGCACTAACTAAAGAAAGTCTAGCTAAATTTTATGAAGTCGACTATTTTTGAATTTGAGCGAAAACTCGACGAAGATGTAAAAAAGCGATTCACACTGACAACATCGCACATCATCAGTCGCCGTAGTGAATTTAAAAATGATAAAATGAGTTTTGCAGAACAATTAGTTTTTATTCTATCTGTTGCTCAATAACAGCAACTTTTAATTTGGCAGCTTAAAGCAAATCTTGTCAAGAATGCGTTGAAGAGGAGCTGCTGACCATGAGAGGCATGAATCTGCACATACCAAGAAGCGCTTAGATGTTTCTAGTGGTAATAAAATGTGACTTTTATACGTGCAATTCCCTTAAAGTAAGTATTTTATATTTTTCAAGGAGAAGAGAGCTTGCGGATGGTGCAATCAACCTTCTTAATGCTTGTAAGCAGGCCTTTAGTGTTGTGAAAAATGGGACTCAAATTGCCGCAAAGCCATTCCACAGCTGTATATTGTAAAATATCCTTAATGTGCACAACAGTGCCAACAATGAAAATTGGAAACTTGCCTCAAATGAGCCCTGCTAGCAGCCAAACCAGTCTAATACATCTGCTGGACTACTCTTCTGGTGCTGAAGAAATAAGATCTGCTATTGTTAGATTTGTTATTTCAAATGGAGAATAAAAGCGTATTGCAAGGTACAAATGGTTTGATAGTGTTATTTATTCTTCCTCTTCGGCAACAATCCAATTTGATTGGAGTGGAAGGTAGCTTGACTAGCTGTTGCCTACCGAAGCATATTGCGCTGATCGCTTTGCATCTCCAACCGCTTGGATTTTTTGCTGGTGGCCTGCCATCGATTCCAGAAATGTTGGTGCCACAATCCGACACCTCTGGGACGAGCTCTATAATATCATCCGATACGAAATCCGCAACATATGCAATAGGCAACATACGCAACAAACATGTACATCGTTAAATGTCTGTTCATATAATTCAGTTAATAATACTTACTATGAAAATCCAACGTCTGTTTCTTACATATGTTGGTTCCAAATTTTCGACATTTTTTAATTGATTGATATTTTTCAAATCCCTTTCGTTGACATGGTTTATGTTTCGCAGTAAATTATGAATGATAAATTTTTAGTGGTGGACCAAAAACTATCGTAAAAATACTGATTGGAAGTAAAACAGCAACATCCCCAGAAGATGTTGGAATGATGATAAAATTTTGGCACGACAAATGCTTATGGAACATCTTTGATAGTGATGTTAGATTTGCCTCAGTGTATATAGCCTATTACAGCACAGTGAGGCTGCGCTGTTGACGATGATGTAGGTTGAGGATAGGTTGGTTAAGCAGCTTTCCTTAATTGCATCAATATAAGCCAGGGTTCGAGGTGTCGCTTTCTACTGTGCATAACAAGTGCTTAGAGACAGCGACGACAACACACTGACCGTATAAGCTCGCCGCTTTGCTGCATATGGGCATTTCCACAGAAAAGTCCACCGAGTCGAAAAAATGAAAAGTACTTTAAAACACTATTTTTATCATTTTTTCATGCGAAAATAATCAAAATGAACTAATATGAGCCAATTTTAAATATATTCATAACCCATTTCGAGATTTTCGAATGGATAGTCGCGCAAGCGCCATTTTTCTCATTTGGATACGTTTTTTTGTAATAAAAATAGAGGAAAGCTAACTTCGGATCGACCGAAGTTTTTATACCCTTGTAGCTTGTATGATTTATATAAATTAGTAGACATAAATATGTACATTCGGCCAAATGTACACATTTTTGACAAGGGCTCCTATATACATTTTCTACACCCAATTTCTATGCCAGCTATACTATATAGTTGTCCTATCAAACTTGGTGGAATTATGTGAAAGCATAGAAAACTTATAAATAAGAGGTTTGTGGACGTTTGCGTTGAAGACAAAAAAGTTTTTATCACTAAAACAACATTTTCGGCCGATGGTTCCTATGGCAGCTATATGCTATAGTCATCCGATCTGGCCGGTTCCAACAAATGTGCAGCGTATTTGTACCAAAAGACTTCGTGCAAAGTTTGGTTAAGATAGCTTTAAAAATGACGGATGAGATAGCATAGAAACAGACGGACAGACGGACGGACAAACGGACATGGCTATATCAACTCAGCTCGTCATGCTGATCAAGAATATATATACTTTATGTGGTCGGAGATGCTTCCTTCTATGCGTTACAAACATCTCGACAATTTTATATACCCACTACAAGGGTATAAAAATGCTTTTAGATTGCATTGATTTTTGGTCTCTAAACTATTTCTTAGGGTACAAAGAGTTAAAAAATAATGCAGATGACACCATAAGAAACTATATGATTGCAATTAACTGTAAGTTTTTGCTTTATATTATAACAAAAACAACATAAGTCTAATATGGAAATTTAAGTAACGTAACGTCAGGTAAAGTCACGTCAGATAATTATGCAAATAAAAAAAAATTCTGCAAACATTTTTGAATAAGATAACCTGGAAAATAAACTTGTATTATTTAAATCATACTTAAAAGAAAGTTGTATACAAAAAGCTTTGCCCAATTCGCAGAATTTTGCATTTTTCTAAAACACGTGAAAACCCACTTCCGTTTTATGTAACGTCACGCCAGCATATATGATTGCCTATATCTTTAACTCCTTATGATCGATTGATGTCATTGTTTTTGCTGATTGTAGTGCTACTTAATTGCTACCCAAATGTAAAACAATCTTTTTAAAAATCCAAGATTTTCATATTTTTCAAAAAGATCTTTTCGTACGAACTTAACGTCACGTCAGTTTGGAAATGCCCATATCCAACAATGCCGCCGTGCAAAATGAACTTCAAGTCAGTGGCCATACATAAAGGGCGATCCATTAAGAAGTTTTTTTTTTTAACTTACAAATAAAGCACAAAAAATGGAATTGGATGGTGGAATCTTTACAGTCTCAGCTGCAATCGCAATATTCTCATCACTACGGGCTGGATGTGGTTTATTTGGTCGCTTATTGTCCAATAACGTTCACTAAGACTCAAATTTGTAGATGGTTCTGCGAATAATGGTCTAGGAAGGTCGATGATGACCATATGTAGCTCGAAGTGCACGAAAAACTTTTTTCACAGAACGCTGACTTTCGTAATACAGCTGAATAATTTGGAGACGTTGTTGCGGTGTGAGTCTTTCCATGATGATTCATGAAACAGTCCATTACAAAAACAAGAAAGAAAGTCGGTCAAGCCCGACTATAACATACTCTGTACCCTTACACTCGCATTTGCTCAGGAGTCAAACGGTCAGTTAACACCCCGCACACAACGCGGTGCGCTCTCTAAGTTTCTCTCTCTTTCTCTCTCGCACTAAGATTGCCTGTGTTTAACGGTAAGGGTATGTTGCTGTGGTAGTTGGTGGGGGGGGTGGGTGGTGTTAACTGGCCGTTTTTTGCCCATAACTTGAGTATCTGATCTTTATCATTCCTTCAGCAAATCGATAAATAATTTTGTTTACAAGGTATCTCTAGAAGGAACAAACGATCTATCTCCAAAACTGTAGGAGATATGAAGTTTTTTCCAAAATGCGGGGGCGGGAGGGGGCGTGGCAAAAATTGAAAATAAATTTGATCTGCCTGCAAGTATAAGAAATATATGTCCCATACATGTCAAACCTCTATCTCTTACCATCTCTGAGATCTCTTCGTTCATACGGACGGACAGACAGACAGACAGACGGACAGACGGACATGGCTATATCGACTCGGCTGTTGATGCTGATCAAGAATATATATACTTTATAGGGTCGGAAACGATTCCTTCTCCCTGTTACATACTTTTGCACAAACTTAATATACTCTATGTACCTTCGGTACAGAGTTTAATAAGATGACAGAATGACACCAGTCACTCGTCATGTGTGAACAAAGAATATTGGAAAAAACAAGTGAGAAAGTCGGTCAAGCCCGACTATAACATAATCTGTACCAGTTCATTTGCTCCCGACTATAATATTATAATACATCCAAGGAGTCACGCGGTTATCGTGCAATATTTTTATAATACCAAAAAAAAGGCCCAGAAAACCTGTTTTTTTAGAAATTAAAATTCAAAGTTGCGTAAAATTTTTATTTTTCAATATTTAGAAATTATCCTAGTATATCATGTAGCTGCAGTCACACAGATTAAAAAGTAATTTTCCTTTTTGACTTCAGATCACTCAGTCTGCCTTTACACCCTTGTATACCCTTGTACCCTACACAAAAAGATAAGTTAGAGTCGTCTCCACAGATCCCCCTCCCACAAATAAAATATATGTAGCATACTTTTGGGTCCATATTAATTAATAAAAAACAAAATACATAAAATAAAAATAAACAAGTTGGAAATCATTTCCGAATTCTTCTATTTTTTGAACAGACCAACAGCCCGGTTCAGCCAAAGCGCCAATATCTCCGTCAAAGAGGCAGCTGTAAGGCTAAAGACGGTGACAGCGTTGCGCATGCACCCAAACCAAGACAAATCCTTCACCTTCGAATTAGTCGGAAAATAGACAGGCTCCAATTCCCTTTCCAGCTGCTTCTGGCTATAGACGATCAGGTAGTGAACTCGTACACTCTGCCCCAGCCACTCACAGACGGCCACACAGCTTAACAGCGAGCCACATAGAGATTGACCCCAACCGGGACAAAGCTGGGCCAAATCGCAGGCTTGCTGCAGATTCTTCAGCAATCTGAGATCTTGAACCTGACCCCTGCCATTGGCCGAGATCAGCGAATGCAGCTGCTCCAAGTGGCCGCTGTAATAGCAAACCCGACTGGGCGCCAACGACTCCGCGGTAGTTACGCGGAAAACCAGATACGGCTGTTGCTGTGGTCGTTGGCCCAGCTGACACCAGAGCAGCTGCTCCTCATGCGACTGCAGACGCCAGAGTTGTGGTGTGTCGCTCTCCAGCAGTAGCCAATGCAGCATTCCCATGTGTTGTAAGGACAGCCGATTGATCCCTAATGGATTAGGCTGAAGATCGTGTCGCAGGCTGAGCAAATTCGGCATACTGGCCACCACAATTTGAATTTCCCGGACTGTAGTGTAGGAAGGCGGATATGGCTGCAGTAGCGCCCGGTAGCGGTGGCTGAACACAGCCGAGACGAATAGCATCCACTTGGCATCCGATCCCAGCAAATTTTCTTCAAGCATTTGTCGCAGCTGGTCCGCGGCCTTCAAATGCCAGACACAAAAAGGCGGTCGAATGGCCGAATTCATTTTCTTCAAATATGGAGGGCAGCAGCTACAACACAAACAAACACTAACGCTGCCATTGTCCGATTCCAGTTTATTATCGCTGTCGCTACTCGCTTCTATATCATCAGTGTATTCTGTTGCCTCCTCCTCACTGCAAGCCTGCTGCTCCAGCTTCTCCTTTTCCTTCTCTGCTTGCAATATGTCGGTCGAGTACATGCCAGCATTGGCTTGCCAGACTGGATTATATAGACTCATGTTGGGTTCGAAAATTTGGATGAGTTTGTTTCTAAATCCCAAGTTGTCTATTGTCTACAGCAAGTACTATTGTGGAAGTATTTCACGAGTGATGAATTAAATGAAGGTTGAGAATAGCCTGCTTACTAGAGTTGTCTAGATTAATCTAGATCTCTAAATGAACTAGTTCTCAAGAATTTGGAACTCCATAACTAACCACAGAAGGCAGTTTAAAGGAATAATTTTCAAATCTTTTTAATTAAAAAAAAAGAAGAAAGAAAGTCGGTCACGACTATAATATACTCTGTACCCCCCAAAGTTTGTATATGTCTGCCACTCCTAAAGTGGCAAAGAAGCCATAAAGTGTGTGAAGTGCTGCCCATCGCCGTTGTGGCCGGTTCTACCCATCATAATTGTTTATTTTCCTTATAACTCCACTACTGTTCATCCGATCTTCACTATTCCTTCAGCAAATCGATACATAGTCTTCATTTCTAAATATATCCTAAAGGTACGAAGCCATCTATCTATAAAACTGTGAGATATGACGTTTTTCCCAAATTGCGGGGGCGTTGCAAAAATTGAAAATTAACTTGATCTGCCTTCAAGTTTAAGAAATATATGTCCCATACATGTCAATCCTCTATCTTGTACCATCTCTGAGATCTGTTTGTTCATATGGACAGAAGAACAGACAGACGGACATGGCTACATCGACTCGGCTGTTGACGCTGATCAAGAATATAAGAATATACAGCTGTGCTCATGAAAATAGTATACAGCTCAGTTTAAGTACTGCGCAGAAAATTTAAATGATAAATCAATGTTTTAAAGAATAAAAAAGACTAACAATTTCAATATACATATTTTAATTAATATAGATGTAATTTTGTATTAAAATCTAAGGTTTGGTTGTCTGCACGGTTTAAACAAAACAATATAACAAAATTTTGCTGTTCATGCAAATAGTAGTGGCTACATGAAAGGAAAATCAAAACTGTATAAATTTATTCAAAGGTCCTGACAGCGCTTCAAGGGAATTTGCCGAATCTGGCTAAAGCGCTCAATGCGTCTAAATTCGACAGCGGTTGTTTTGCGTTTCCGACCACGATTTTCTGGCATTTTTTATAGTTAATCGCGTTAAATATCATTGTAGGCAGTGATTGGAAAGGTACTCATATTTCTTACCTAGGTAGGTACAAGGTAAATGTCAAAAAATATACCTAGGTAAGGTAAAAGGTATCCGAAATTTCCAGTACCTTGGTAAAGGTAAAGGAACAAAAAAGGTACTTAGTAAACGTATTAGTAAGTTTTTTAAAGCATGGTTTATCTAACACCACCCACCCGAACATATTCAGGACGTGAACTATCCAACCGAAACTTTGAGGCTTTCTCGAAAATTCAACAAATGTGTACGGAAATAGAACAACAGATTCTCGGGAATCAGTAGAATAATTCTGTGTTCTGAGTTTCCCAACAATTATACAAGGGCATACACTCACTTTTTTTTAGTTTTATGTCAGAAATGCTTTTGTGTTTTGTTTTTATCTTTCAGACTATTTAGGCTAGAATTACATTATTTGAATTTTCGACCGAAGTTTAAAAATACATATTTAAATATTAATAATCATTAAATTCGCATCAACTTCACAAACTTCTATATCCTGATATCTCGGTCTTGACCTAGATACATAGGAAGTAAAGCCTTATGAACACGTTTTTGAAACTTCTTATAATAAGCGACTTAATTATTAAAGCTCATAGCAAATTCCACTAGATATAGGGTTCATGCATATAACATGGTTTGTTGTGTGTTAAATAAAATAAACTCTGAATAGCAATCAAATTTTGAAACCATTCAAAAAGAGTTTATGTACAGACAGTTTTCTGCATTTCCTTGACTTAAAGCGTCTTAAGGATCAACACAGATAATACCTTAAAACTATATTATTTAATTGTCACACCAACAATCCCAAATTGGAAGAATGATTAAATTAGATTAGTCTCCCACCTAGACTACCATATATAATTCAATTCTTATTCAAATTAAAGTACCCTATTCGTTACTTTTTGACAAGGTAAATGCCAATTTGGACCTAGGAACGGTAAAAGGTACTGGAATTTAAAAATACCGTGTACGGTAAAAGGTACACAAAATATGTATCTAGGTATGTACCTAGGTACGAATACCCAGGTACTTCCTAACACTGATTGTAGGTGTGCAGCTAACAATATTTTTAATTTCCTTGTACGTTTTGCGTTTTGCTCCAAGGCTAAATATTAAATCTGTTTTCTCAGCCTTGCAATGCTTTCCTCTGCCCAGTAAAATAAAAAATAGTTACAAACCCAATAAATATCAATCATCAAAAAATTCACTGTTAAATTATAATTACTTTTGACGATTTTTGTTGTACTAATCAATTACTATAATTGTTTTTCAACCACGCACACCGAGCACTACTATTTTAATGAACAGCCAAATTTCGGTGCATCACTCAAAAGTCATCAAAAACTTATCCAAACCAATGCAAAACTAACTCTTCTCTTCTTTGCATGATTTTCTTAGAAAAATATGAACACGTGTTCAATTTGCAATGTTCAACATGGCGAAACATGAATACTTAATGTTGTGAGGTGCTGCACTACTATTTTCATGAGCCAAACCCTAAACCGTACCGCGAGTACCAAAACAGATGAACTCAAACCCGTTCCGAACCCAAGCTTTTGGTTTGGTTCAACAAAAAAATTATAGACATTAACATTTATTTGGGTACCCTTGCATGTACGTAACAACAGAGTCGACAATTAAAGAAAAAACAATACAGAAAGTCGGTCAAACCAGACTATTATATACTTTGCTCCTGCGAAAGTGAATATATTTATTCACTTTATAGGGTCAGAGACGCTTTGTTCTTCTTTCTTGTTTTCCAAAAGATTTGCTGAAGCTTGAATTTTGCTTAGTCAGTTGATAGATCTTGTTGAACAAACAACTGAAATTATATTTCTTTTCATATTTATTTATTTGTTATATTCGAAACGGCGAGAGCAACGCCTCCAAAGTGGTATCTCTTGTTAAATTTTGACTAGAACCCTTAAACCGGAGATTTTGCTTCTCTTACTTTTTATTGTTTGTTTGCTTTACCTACTAAAAGACAGATCATCAATAGGACTCCAGTATTTTAGCATCGTATATTAAATTGTCACCAGGACAAGTAAAAGACAATTTAAGAAAATATATATAAGTAAAGAGATTAAAATTATTAAATTTGGTCTAGCTGTCCTGCTTGACACTACTCCCTTTAATGGGATTGTGGCAACCCATCGTCACTTTCAATGGTCTTCTGTTGTGCCTTGGTGGGCATTTTGGCTGGTGGCGGAGCCGGATTCTTGGTCTTTTTGGCTCGCTTGGGCAAATCTTTATCACTGAGCTTAATTAACTAATAGATCTACTGACCGACGAGGAAAAAGGCATAAAGAATGCAATTGAACGTATTTATCTTTGCCTATTTGTTGTATCTAAACAAAACCAAGGGACTCAGTTGGCCTTGCAGTACTTTGCAACAATTCTGTCCATCTAAGTAGGCGTTAAGGTAGGGCAAGAAATCTACCTTGTGCCAAACACTACACAATTTATCAGAGACCAGTCAGCCCCTGTGGTAGCAACAGTCTCCCAACTTTTATATTCTTACTATAATTTATATTTTCTCAAATTGCACATTTTTTTGTTTTTTGCGCTTGCCTCCATATAAGCATCGCACATCGAGTTCAGTGATATTGGCCTTTTGCGGTGTGGAATTATCGGAAGGTATCAAAGGGATCACCATTATTGTCCAGGGCACGCATATTGGTGCTTAAATGCTGCAAGATACGCTCCTGCATGGTTATCTTTTCCACTGTGAAATATAATAATTCAAAATAATTAGAAACCAGAAGCAATCAATCATTTGTTGCCACTCTTAAAAATTAAGAAACTTTTGAGATCTAAGATTAACTTGATCTTGGTATGGTAAGAGACTACCCAACCTTCAAAATCTTGTGGCTCTAATCATTATAGTCCTTAGATCGATGCGTTCATACAGGTGACCCATTTTTCTTATCCTAAATATCTTTTTCTTAGTTTTGGATCGCCCAGATTTTGAAAACGGATGTAAAAATATTTACTAAAATTAAAAACGAGAAGGCCAAGCTAACTTCGTTGCAAATGCTGTTTTTGAAATGTCACACTTTAAGAACGCTTACATAAAAATCTAAAATTTTTGTAACTAAAACCCATTTGATTTCGACGAAATTTAGCGAATCTTTTCGAAAACATATCAAATTAACAATCGCCGAGTTTAAGAAAGATAAAATTTAAAACAAAAACGTTTTTCTCACTAAGACTCATTTTCCGACCGATCGGCCCTATGGCAACCATAAGATATAGTAACCCGATGTCGATCAACTTTTTCAAATTAGTTTGAAACAGTTTAATATTAAGAATCATCGACCTTAAGAACGATTTACTTGCAAAGAAAAAAGTTTTTTCACTAAGACCCATTTTCCGACCGATCGGTCCTATGGTCCTAAGATATAGGTATCTGATTTTGACCGAAGTTTGCAAAACTGTTCGAAAGCATAAAATATTAATAATGGACGAGTTTAAGGACGCTTACATTGAAAACAAAAAAGTTTTTCTCACTAAGACCCATTTTTTGACAGATGGTTCCTATGGCAGCTATAGGATATAGTCATCCGATCCGGTCGGTTACGAAATATTAGCAGCGTGCAGTAAACAGAAGACTCTGTGCAAAATTTCAACTCGATAGCTTAGCTAAAACTGAGAGACTAGTTTGCACAGAAACAGAGAGACGGACAGACAGAGGGACAGACGGACAGACGGACGGACAAAGGTCAATCGACTCAGCTCGTCGGCCTGATCAAGAATATCTATAGTTTATGAGGTCGGAAATGAATATTTCTATGCGTTGCAAACTGGGCAACATTAAAATACCCTTTGCAAGGGTATAAAAATAAAACCAACTTCTGCTGAGGAAATTGTTTTTTATCCCAAATCAGGAAATTCAACCTGTTATTTACGTTGCAAACACTGCTTCAACATCTAAAAATGCATTTGTCCGTTTACTGAATACAACAAGTACCGAGTAATTTTAAATTTGAACCACTTTCGAACTACGATGTAGTTCAAACTAACCAAGAAATAAGAGAAAAACGAGAGCGTAAGTTAAAGTCGGCTCTAACCGACTTCGATATACCGGTGTAACTCATGGAAAGAAATGTTTAATAACCTTCCTGAAATTTGAATTTGAAATAAACTTGATCTGCGTGTAGACAATAGGAGTCTACATTTCGAACTTGGTTGCTCCAGCTCTTCTATTCTCTGAGACCTAGGTGTTGATACTGACGAACGGACAGACGGACATGGTTACATCGACTCGACTGTTGATGCTGATCAAGAATAATATACTTTATATGGTCGGATATGATTATTTCCGCCTGTTACATACATTTGCACGACTTAAGTAGACCCTTTTACGCTACGAGTAACGGTTATAAATAGAGGAAAGCTAACTTCGGCTCGACCAAAGTTTAAATACCCTTGTAGTTTGTATAATTTATATACATTAAGGTTTTAAATGATTTTCGTCGAATATTCCTAGCTGAGTTATTTCCCAAACTCATCAACGGATGGCGCCATTACTTTGACCATTTGCTTGCCAGTTTGTTATGTGGCAGCTGTACGATATATTCATCCGATTTTGACCAAACTATTCAAAATTGTGTGGAAACTGATAATATTCAAAACTGGAAGGTATAAAGACGCTACCATTGAAAACAAAAAACTTTTTCCCACTAGAACTACTTTTTCGACTGATCGTTCCTATAGCAGCTAGATGCTATAGTCATCCGACTTTGATCAAACTTGGCAGAATTGTGTGGTAGCATATAATATTGATCATTAACAAGTTTGTGAGTGATAGCACTGAAAACAAAAAAGGTTTTCCTACTAAGACTTTTTTTTCAGACATATCTTTTGTATGGCAGCTATACTATATAATTGTTCGATTTTCATCATACTTGGTGGAATTGTGTAAAAGCATAGACAACTGATAAATACGGGATGTTTAAATCGAGAATATAGTTAGCTTTCTTCTCAATATGGCAATTTTTTAACTTTGACGAACCAAAATTAAATTAAATTCAATAAATTGTTAATTTTGTAGGCCACTCCGATACATAATATTTGAAAAAACAGTCAAACTCCAAAAAATGAAAATACAAAAAAAATTATTTCCGCGCTCTCAGGCTGTCTTCAATCTTGTAATAAATTGTGAAATATACATAAAAATATGCTCTTTCTGAAAAAAAATATTCGGATCAAATACTGAGTGGCCCTCGTGAAGAAAAATAAAATAAAAAGATTTTTATTTCAAAAAAACTAGCTTTGACAGCTCGGTTGTCTCATTTTTTTTTTTAAAAAAGTTAATTAAATCCGATGCACCGTTCAAGCATTATCTTAAGAACTATTGACGGTAGGGGAAAAACATTTTGGGGTATTTTCATCTATATATAGTACTTCAAAATGATAGCCATTAATAATTTTTTGGAAATAAAAAAAAATTTGGGTGGCCGAGTTGATATGGAATATCCCATATGTATGACAAAATCCAAAACGTTAGTCTGTGAGCTCTTTGTAATAAAGAATTTGTCGTAAGCATGCAAAAAATGTCTCGGTTTGCTTGTGTAATTATGTATGCTCATTTTATACATTCATATCCGCATACAAACAAAACAGCGAAATTTAAAAACAAAATCACTTGAAATTACACATAATACTTGTATAGAAATCTACATATCCTACATATAAAAGATTGATTTTTTTATTATTTATTTTAATATTAATTTTATTAATGTTACAACTGGCTAGCTCAAGGTCTTTTTATAAGCCTTTTTATAACTAACACAAACCAACAGATTAATTAACAACATTTTGGAATAGCAATTGGGTATGTCCGTACAACGATCGCTGTTTCGAGAATAACCAAATTCTCTCATCAGCGGACTTGTTTTGCTGTTCACACTTCAACCAAACAACCAGTTAGTATTTATACTCTAAAAAGGGGCGAATAAAGACATAGGAATTACACTATTATAAATTCGCAGCCCGAATTTCGGCTATGGTTTTTTGTTTGAAGATGTTTGTTTACCAATTTGTTGCAATTAATTCTGTTATAATCAACCAAAAAAGACCTTGAGCTAGCCAGTTGTAACATTGACTAAAATCAAAAACAGGTCACCAAACCCCACATACATTAATTTTATTATTTATTTTGTTTCAAAATTTTCTGTCACCTTATGTAAATTAGGCAACTTAATTTAGATTGTGCAGATATCCTCATAACTTATCTGTTTATATAAGTTTGATGTAAAAGATTGAGCTCTAATCAAGGCTGCAAACCGGTCCGTAACTCCTAGAACCTGAACCCGAACCGGATCACTTTATCGAAAAATGAGATTCGGTTCACCAATTTAATTAATTTATTCAACGATTCATCCAGGGAAAAATTGCAAATCTCTGGAGATTTTACTTTAAACGTTTGCATTTCTAATCGTGAATGATTTTTGATGTAAAGTGACAAGATAAAGTATGATGATGATGATAGATTATACGGAAAGAAACCGTTTGACCATATAATGAATCAACTTGGCTTTGAACGGACGGTATAGATCACAATTACTACCAAATGATTTATATTTCGCTTTGTTTTCACGCCGAGCAATTGTTCTAAAATCTTCAGCAAATCATTGTTTATTAAAAGGATTGGAGGGAGTCAAAAGCTTCTTGTAGGTTGAGTGAGATATTTTCTGGTAATAGTCCTGAGCTAATTATTGCTGTGTCGTCAGCAAATATTGAGGCAGTACAGCCGTTAAGATTCGGAAAGTAGAATGTGCCCGTCCAATGTAAACCGAAAACGAACGCTTGCTGAGAAAACTTTGTAATATTTTAATAAGTTCGGTCGGGAAGTTAAGAGTTGACATCTTGAAGACGAGACCGTTGTGCCATACGGAGTCAAAGCAGATTTTATATCCATCAGGACCATCCCGGTGGACTTCTTCATATTAAAGTTCTCTTTGACAATCTTTTTGATTCGGACTAGCGGATGAATTGTGCTCTGTTCCCTACGGAATCCGAACTGTTCATTAGGGAGTAGATCAGTATTAGCGACAAAGGATGAAATCTTTTCTTTGATGATCTTTTCTAATATTTTGCTGACTGCAGACTGAAGGCTAATAGGCCGTTGCGAGGAGAGGGCTTCAGGAGGCTTATTTGGTTTTCTGATTGCGACAACTTTGGATGCTTTCCAGGCTTGTGGAATATAGCCAAGTCAAAGACTTGCGTTAAATATAGCGGTCAAGAAGCGTATACCGCTACTAGGGAGAGCTTTTAGGCATAGGTTTTCAATATTGTCCAGACCGGGGGCTTTTTTGTGCTTCCGCTTTTTAATTATTTCCAAGACTGCCTTACAATTAGTAAGGTAGTTACCATCGGGATTTATTTCTAGGGTATTCAAATGGTCTACGCAATTTTGTACATCAAACTTAGTATCAGGAAAGCTTAAGTGGTTCGTTCTCGAATGATTTCCCAAGAAGGTTTCGGCGAGTGCCTCACATTTTTGTTCAGGAGTCGAGCAGTGTACTGCTCCGACAGTGAGAGTTGGGATGCTTGAAGGATTTTTCCTAATAATTTTGGCTACTTTCCAAAAAGGAGAAGAGCCTTTGTCCACAGTGGACAGGAAGGAGTTCCAAGACTGGTTACGATAAGTAGCTATTTCTATGCCTATACTGCGGTTCAGCCGTTTAACCGCTTCAAGGTGAGCTATATTCCTGGACCTTTGCGAGTTACGACAGTGGCTATTTCTGCGCGTCAATAATAATTTTATATGAGGTGGCAGGGGCTTTGTGTTAAACCGGGTTGTAGCTTTAGGGATATAGCGTTCATTAACCTCTTGGATGGCTTTCGTAAATTTATCGATCATGGAATCGATCTGCACTGGTTGGGTGATAGTCTCTTGAAGGACTGGTTGGAGATTTTTCCTAAGATGGCGGGCGAAAAGCGTCCAGTTGGCTCTATTATAGTCGAATCTAAAGGATTCTTCTTTTATAGGCTGGTTGAGTAGATGAATCTTGACTGGCAGGTGGTCCGAACTTAACTGATTTAATACTGTTGCCTGAGAAAGCACTTGTGAGCAGTTTGAGAGAAAAACATCCAGAGTGGATTCTTGACAACAAGAGCAGGCTGGGACTGAAGTATGGCTTGCTGGGTAGGACATATTAATACGGAGAGATATTAATTTTTCGTGCAAAATGTTTCCCCAACAATTTGCGCGATCGCAACCCCAATCACGGTGTCTGCTATTTAAATCACCCCCTAAGATGTAATTTCCATTTATACTCTTGAGCTTCCGAATATCATCAGCAAATTGCTGTTCTTTAATAGCGTTCGCTGGGCCACCAGGAAAATAGCAGGAGTAAATATTAGTCGTTTCACAGACATTTAAGGTTTGAATGCCAATAACTTCAATGATATGTGTGTGTGGGAGGGGTAGTAGTGAGTGGCGAATGGTGTTCTTTATAGGGCGTTTTATTGATAGCGAATGGTTTAGCCAGGTTTCAGTGAGTAGGCAAATGTCGATGCTTTCATCATAGTTCTTTTTTATTGAGAATGCCTCTAGCATTCCAAGTAATTATTTTCATGAATTGAGACATTAATAAAGAAACTTGCATGCTAATGAGGTAATGACCTCAAGCTGATCTGCTTTAGTTTTACAATTTTTGAGATTCTTAATTAAATCAAGCGTTAAATTCTTTATTTCCTCTATGGAAAAGAGATCGCCGCTTTTGGCCTCGGAACAAAAGGGGGTAGCCCAAGCGCTCTGCAGATTAGGAGCTTTGTTATTTGGAAGTCTCGGAAATGCATCCGATTGGAAATGTGGTGGCGCTCTTTGTTGCGTCCTTCCCACTACTTACATTGTAGTGTAAGTGTAATTTAATTTCCTAAGGGGGTTCTTCTAGTTTAGAAATCTTTTTTTTCGATTTTTTTTTAATTAACTTAAATTTTTATTAGGGATCGTTATTATTGTAAAACATATTGTCGGATCTGCTGGAAAGTTTTACAGGATATAGACTGACGGATAACTTCAACCTATAACCACATAAACCAATTAATTATGTAAATATAGATAGTTATACGTAGTATTAAGTTTTTGTCTCATGGGTTTTTTTTAATTTTTCCCTACAATGTAATATAAATTAATTAAATTTAAAACAATAATACAGTCCATATTCGCAACAAAATAGAATAAGTCCATAGACGTGAACTCTTAAGAAATATGTAATATATACTAGAAGCATACACTTATCATTACAAACCGATGCAATAAACTAAATTGAATTAAAAAAAAACAAGTTAACTGGCCGTTTTTTGCTCATAACTTTAGAATCGTTCATCCGATCTTTATCATTCCCTCAGCAAATCGATAAATAATTTGGATACTAGATATCTGTAGAAGGTACGAACCATCTATCATCAAAACTGTGGAAGATACACGTTCTTTCCAAATTGCGGGGGCGGGAGGGTGCGTGTCAAAAATTGAAAATAAACTTGATCTGCCTGCAAGTATAAGAAATATATGTCCCATACATGTCAAACCTCTATCTCTTACCATCTCTGAGATCTGTGCGTTCATACAGACAGACAGACGAACATGGATATATCAACTCGGCTGTTGATGCTGATCAAGAATTTATATACTTTAAAGGGTCGGAAATGATTCCTTCTCCCTGTTACATACTTGTGCACAAACTTAATATACTCTTTGTACCTTTGGTATCGAATTGTAACAATTTAGTAGTAGGGCTACTAAATGAATCCTTTTTATAAGAAAACCAAAAACAAAAACAACCCATTTTTATTTTGAATTTACACTCTATCTCCAGTGTTGTAAAATGTTGTTATCTGTACAACGTTTTCATGTCAAACCTCTATCTCTTACCATCTCTGAGATCTGTGCGTTCATACAGACAGACAGACGAACATGGATATATCAACTCGGCTGTTGATGCTGATCAAGAATTTATATACTTTAAAGGGTCGGAAATGATTCCTTCTCCCTGTTACATACTTGTGCACAAACTTAATATACTCTTTGTACCTTTGGTATCGAATTGTAACAATTTAGTAGTAGGGCTACTAAATGAATCCTTTTTATAAGAAAACCAAAAACAAAAACAACCCATTTTTATTTTGAATTTACACTCTATCTCCAGTGTTGTAAAATGTTGTTATCTGTACAACGTTTTCCGACACTTTTTGATGGATTTTTTAGTACATTTTTGTAGCACATTTTGTTGAAAGCACGTGCCTTAAAATTTGACAAGTATTTTTCATTCGACCAAGTGCCTTGCATGTAAGAGAGTCAAAAAAAAAAATTAAAAATATATATTCGGAAAGCTACCACAATGCCCAAACCAAAATCCGTAAATAACGATCGCAAATCGACGTTGCAGCAGGAATTGAAAGCTGAAGAGCCGCCACCAAAAAAGAAACGCGGGCGCAAGCCCAAGAATACAGAGACGAAACCGGTAACTGATGAGCCACCTGTCAAAAAGAAGCGTGGTCGCAAGCCCAAGAATACAGAGACGAAGCCGGAAACTGATGTACCAGCCGTCAAAAAGAAGCGTGGGCGCAAGCCCAAAACATTCGTAGCGAAGAACCCGGAAGCTCTTTTATCCCTTGACCAACCCGAAGCTGAGCTTCTGCCCAAGCCAGATTCCGTTGAAGCACGCTTTCTGGCTGAACTAGATTCGTTACCTGCTGTAGAACCGGAAAGTAATCCCGAGTTGGGTAAATTTTTGGAGTCCCTGTTTTCATATGAGGACACGACTCCTGCGGTGCCACAGACTTCGGCACAGTCTTGTGTACAGATGAACGCCTACAATCCCTTACCCAGCCTCATAACGCAAAATCTTCCACCGGTAACCCAAATGGAGCCCCCTGCATTAAGTGACAGTAACCCGACTCATCAATCTACTCGCAAGTTTACAAGCTTCAAGAGTGCAGAAGGTGAGGACATATCTTTATCGTATGTCACTGGACCCGATGGATTAATCACCAATGTGACTATGTTGCCATCTGGTTCGAAGCCAGATGATCACACAGATCCCACGCTGCCATAGCTGCCATAGACAAAATGATTCTACAATCGTTTGTGGAGAATCATTTTCCGGCTCCAAGAAGAGACTTGTTTCACCAGTTGCTCAATACCGAGAAATTTGAGCCGGAGAGTCGTTCTGGGCCACCAAGTGCGAAGCGGGCACGCATGAATCCAGATTGGGTTGAAGATGATATGGATGCTGAGGCGGATGAGAGCTACTTCGAGATGTTAGCGACAAACTGGACGGCACCAGAGGATGATCGTGTCAATTCGGGTCGTAAACGACGTGGAAGACCACCAAATCCTGATAAAGGTAAGACCAATGACTCAATGGGGGGAATTGATTCTCTGTTTAGGAATGTGAGTGAATGTAAACCAAGTGATAGTATTCAATTATTCATTTCCAACCCTATTAAGTATATATATTTGTTATCGGAACCAGGGACTAAAACCGGTCATTAAAATCAAATTGTTTCGGCATTTCGGTTATCGGTTTCAAACCGGTTTAACCATTTAATGTTCAATTGATCTTAGAGTTTCATCCAATGGAGCTTAAAAATCGTCCAAAGAATATGAAAAATTAATACTAAAATATAAAAAAAAGATACGATAATAATATCTGTTCCAAATGGATATAAATGCATTTTTTGCTTTCTGTGTACATCCTAAATTTCAAGTTCATATCTTAAATAACTTCTGAATTATACCAGCCTACATTCTATATTTCAGGTTAGCTTATATATCATAGCTTAAATAACTTCTGAGATATGGCTCTAAACCTCTTTTGAACTGGTTCGAGGCCGGTAACTCTTATAGTTCAGGGTATTTAAGGAAAATTTCTTTCCACCATTTGAGCATATATACTAGTACCAAGGCTGCAAACTTCTAAAAATCTGCAAAAGGTTCGGTCCGGGGGTTCGAACCCATTGTAAAGTCCAAGGATCGGTTCGTGGACCGGTTCCTGGAACCCCTGAACCCAAGTTTTTGGTTCGAACCTTGGTTCGCTTGAACAAAAAAGAATAGTTTGACTTTCGATTTATTAATTCTACGTTGATAATGAAATTATTATACCTCTCTATTCATATACTTAATCATAATATTCAATACTTAAGTTATTGTAATTATCAAATCCATTAGCTGACATTAACAATTTTTAGGAACTGCTTAGTTAAAGCATTATATCTTCCAGGAGCTGATCTCCTGTATAAGCTCTTAAATCAGAAAGAACCAACTTAAGTGTTGAAAATGCTCGTTCAACTGATACCTAATTTGCTATAGTAAAGGCAATATTTTTGAAGTCTTCGTTTTTATGACCGTTCCAAAATTTTAAAACATTTGCCGATGTGTGTAATGTATAAGGTTGTCAAAAAAGTCTTTCGGTATTTTTATTGAATTTTCAATTGTTCATAAAATTGGTTATAATAATGCGATTTAAGTCAAATATGCGCCGTTTTGTTCGATGACGACTTCCCAACGAGATGCCAACTTTATAATGCCCCTCTTATAGAAGCTCGCTTCCCTATTGGCAAAAAACTCGGAGAGCCAATTTTCACAGGACTCTCTTGTGGCCAACTTCCGACTACCAAGCTCGTTCGCCATGGACAGAAATAGGTGGTAATCACTTGGTGCGAGATCCGGACTATACGGTGGATGCAAAAGAACCTCCCATCCGAGCTCCCGGAGCTTCTGGCGCGTCACCAAAGATGTGTGTGGCCTGGCGTTGTCCTGATGGAAGACAATTCGGCCTCTGTTGATCAAAGATGGCCTCTTCTGCATGAGTGCTGCATTCAAGCGGTCCAGTTGTTGGCACAGGTACAGGTCCGAATTGAGCGTTTGGCCATAGGGGAGCAGCTCATAGTGGATGATTCCCTGCCAATCCCACCAAACACACAGAAGAACCTTCCTGGCCGTCAATCCAGGCTTGGCCACCGTCTGGGCAGCTTCACCGCTTTTCGACCACGACCGTTTGCGCTTCACGTTGTCGTAAGTGACCCACTTTTCATCGCCAGTCACCATCCGCTTCAAAAACGGGTCGATTTTGTTGCGATTCAGAAGCGATTCGCATGCATCCATACGGGCAAAAATGTTTCTTTGCGTCAAGTCGTGTGGCACCCATACATCGAGCTTCTTTTTGAATCCAAGCTTCTTCAAATGGTTTATAACGGTTTGATGACTCATGCCCAGCTCTTGGCCGATGCTACGGCTGCTACTATGCCGGTCTCTTTCGATCAATTCAGCGATTTGATCGCAATTTTCGACGACAGGCCTTCCGGACCGTGGCGCATCTTCGATCACCTCTGCACCAGAACGAAAACGTTGAAACCATCGTTGTGCGGTGGAAATGGAAACTGTATCGGGTCCATAAACTGCACAAATTTTATTGGCAGCATGAGATGCATTTTTGCCTTTATCGTAGTAGTACTGTAAAGTATGCCGTATTTTCTCTTTATTTTGCTCCATGTTTGCGACGCTATAACTCACGAAGGACTAAAAACAAACAACAATAAATCAAATCAAACACGTGTTAGCGCGTGAAAAGAGCTTTCCAAAAAGCTCTAGCGTGAACCGATGCGACGAATACAACTAGAACTACGCGCTTGCAAAGACAAGCTTGAGGAAATACCGCAAGACTTTTTTGACAACCTTATATATGCTCTTTGACAAATTCCAAAGAAATATATAACATCATTCACAGCTTTTCTAGTTGATATTTGTTTATTGCTTTCTATAGCTTTCATAAACTTCTCTCCTTCACATTCAGACGTTAAGTAAGTTGCTTTGCAACTGTCTTTTGTAAGCAAAATATGAAAACTCGGGCCTGAGAATACTACAGCAAATACTGGTACTGAACTCATAGTAGAAGAATGTTTATCGGAGCACTTAGATACCAATGATTAGCTGAAGATTTTATAACAATTGCTCGGCGTGAAAACCAAGCGAAATATAAATCACTTGGTAGTAATTGTGATCTATACCGTCCGTTCAAAGCCAAGTTGATTCATTATGTGGTCAAACGGTTTCTTTCCGTATGATCTATCATCATCATCATACTTTATCTTGTCACTTTACATCAAAAATCATTCACGCTTTGTTAGAAATGCAAACGTTTAAAGTAAAATCTCCAGAGATTTGCAATTTTCCCTGAATGTATTTAACGATGAATAAATTAATTAAATTGGTGAGCCGAATCTCATTTTTCGATAAAGTGATCCGGTTCGGGTTCAGGTTCGAGGAGTCAAAAAAAAAGAGCGCCTGGTTCATAGTCCGGTTCGCGAACCCCAAAAACCCCGAACCGAACCGGTTCTCAGGGGTTCGGTTACGGACCGGTTTGCAGCCTTGATTAGAACTCAATCTTTTACATCAAACTTACATAAACAGATAAGTTATGAGGATATCTACACAATCTAAATTAAGTTGCCTAATTTACATAAGGTGACAGAAAATTTAGAAACAAAATAAATAATAAAATTAATAATAAAATAAATCAATCTTTTATATGTACAATATGTAGATTTCTAAACAAGTATTATGTGTAATTTCAAGTGATTTTGTTTTTAAATTTCGCTGTTTTGTTTGTATGCGGATTTGAATGTATAAAATGAGCATACATAATTACACAAGCAAACCGAGACATTTTTTGCATGCTTACGACAAATTCTTTATTACAAAGAGGTCACAGACTAACGTTTTGGATTTTGTCATACATATGGGATATTCCATATCAACTCGGCCACCCCAATTTGTTTTTATTTCCAAAAAAATATTAATGGCTATCATTTTGAAGTACTATATATAGATGAAAATACCCCAAAATGTTTTTCCCCGACCGTCAATAGTTCTTAAGATAATGCGGAAAACACATGAAAGTTTAAATATTCATAACTCTTGAACGGTGTACGGATTTAATCATACCAAATACCATTTTTATCTAAAATCTCGTGAACTTTTCGAAAAAAATATGAGACAACTGACAGAGCTGTCAAAGCTAGGTTTTTTGAAATAAAAATCTTTTTTATTCTATTTTTCTTCACGAGGGCCACTCTGTATTTGATCCGAATATTTTTTTTCAGAAAGAGCATATTTTTATGTACATTTCACAATTTATTACAAGATGGGAGCGCGGAAATAATTTTTTTTGTATTTTCATTTTTTGGAGTTTGACAGTTTTTTCAAATATTATGTATCGGAGTGGCCTACAAAATTAACAATTTATTGAATTTAATTTAATTTTGGTTCGTCAAAGTTAAAAAATTGCCATATTGAGAAGAAAGCTAACTGTATTCTGGCTTAAAACATCCCACGTATTTATCAGTTTTCTATGCTTTTACACAATTCCACCAAGTATGATGAAAATCTGACAATTATATTGTACAGCTGGTATACAAAAGATATGTCTGAAAAAAAGTCTTAGTAGGAAAACCTTTTTGTTTTAAATGCTATCACTCCCAAACTTGTTAATGATCAATATTATATGCTACCACACAATTCTGCCAAGTTTGATCCAAGTCGGATGACTATAGCATCTAGCTGCTATAGGAACGATCAGTCGAAAAAGTAGTTCTAGTGAGAAAAAGTTTTTTGTTTTCAATGGTAGCGTCTTTATACCTTCCAGTTGTGAATAATTTCAGTTTCCACACAATTTTGAATAGTTTGGTCAAAATCGGATGAATATATCGTACAGCTGCCACATAACAAACTGGCAAGCAAATGGTCTAAGTAATGGCGCCATCCGTTTCTGAGTTTGGGAAATAACTCAGCTAAGAATATTCGACGAAAATTATTTAAAACCTTAATTTATATAAATTATACAAGCTACAAGGGTATTTAAACTTTGGTCGAGCCAAAGTTAGCTTTCCTCTATTTATACCCGTTACTCGTAGCGTAAAAGGGTCTACTTAAGTCGTGCAAATGTATGTAACAGGCGGAAGGAATCATTTCCGACCATATAAAGTATATATATTCTTGATCAGCATCAACAGTCGAGTCGATGTAACCATGTCCGTCTGACCGTCTGTCCGTTCGTCTGTATGAACACCTAGATCTCAGAGACTAGAAGAGCTAGAGCAACCAAATTTGAAATGTAGACTCCTATTGTCTACACGCAGATCAAGTTTATTTCAAATTCAAATTTCAGGAAGGTTATTAAACATTTCTTTCCATGAGTAACGGGTATATCCAAGTCGGTTAGAGCCGACTTTAACTTACGCTCTCGTTTTTCTCTTATTTCTTGGTTAGTTTTAACTACATCGTAGTTCGAAAGTGGTTCAAATTTAAAGTTGCTCGGTACTTGTTGTATGCAGTAAACGGACAAATGCATTTTTAGATGTTGAAGCAGTGTTTCCAACGTAAATAACAGGTTGAATTTCCTAATTTGGGATAAAAAACACTTTCCTCAGCAGAAGTTGGTTTTATTTTTATACCCTTGCAAAGGGTATTTTAATGTTGCCCAGTTTGCAACGCATAGAAATATTCATTTCCGACCTCATAAACTATAGATATTCTTGATCAGGCCGACGAGCTGAGTCGATTGACCTTTGTCCGTCCGTCTGTCTGTCAGTCCGTCTGTCTGTTTCTACGCCTACTAGTCTCTCAGTTTTAAAGCTGAAATTTTGCACAGAGTTTTCTGTTTACTGCACGCTGCTAATATGTCGTAACTGACCGGATCGGATGAGTATATCCTATAGCTGCCATAGGAACTATCTTTCAAAAAATGGGTCTTAGTGAGAAAAACTTTTTTGTTTTCAATGTAAGCGTCCCCAAACTCGTACATTATAATTTATTAAATGGTTTCCAATAGATTTGCAAACTTTGGTCCAAATCGGATGACTATATCTTATAGCTGCCATAGGACCGATCGGTCGGAAAATGAGTCTTTGTGAGAAAAACTTTTTTGTTTTATATTTTATCTTTCTTAAACTCGGCGATTGTTAATCGAAATCAAATGGGTTTTAGTTACAAAAATTTTAGATGTTTATGTAAGCGTTC
>JBAMBO010000389.1:0-10643 GCA_037044535.1 Lordiphosa magnipectinata | reverse complement strand
TGATCAAATTTTGGTGTTAACTGGCCGTTTTTTGCCCATAACTTGAGTATCGTTCATCTGATCTTTATCATTCCTTTAGCAAATCGATAAATAGGAAGGAACGAACGATCTATCTCCAAAACTGTAGGAGATATGAAGTTTTTTCCAAATTGCGGGGGCGGGAGGGGGCGTGGCAAAAATTGAAAATAAATTTGATCTGCCTGCAAGTATAAGAAATATATGTCCCATACATGTCAAACCTCTATCTCTTACCATCTCTGAGATCTCTTCGTTCATACGGACGGACAGACAGACAGACAGACGGACAGACGGACATGGCTATATCGACTCGGCTGTTGATGCTGATCAAGAATACATATACTTTATAGGGTCGGAAACAATTCCTTCTCCCTGTTACATACTTTTGCACAAACTTAATATACTCTATGTACCTTCGGTACAGAGTGTAATAAGATGACAGAATGACACCAGTCACTCGTCATGTCTGAACAAAGAATATTGGAAAAAACAAGTGAGAAAGTCGGTCAAGCCCGACTATAACATAATCTGTACCAGTTCATTTGCTCCCGACTATAATATTATAATACATCCAAGGAGTCACGCGGTTATCGTGCAATATTTTTATAATACCCAAAAAAAGGCCCAGAAAACCTGTTTTTTTAGAAATTAAAATTCAAAGTTGCGTAAAATTTTTATTTTTCAATATTTTGAAATTATCCTAGTATATCATGTAGCTGCAGTCACACAGATTAAAAAGTAATTTTCCTTTTTGACTTCAGATCACTCAGTCTGCCTTTACACCCTTTTATACCCTTTTATATCCTTGTACCCTTCACAAAAAGATAAGTTAGAGTCGTCTCCACAGATCCCCCTCCCACAAATAAAATATATGTAGCATACTTTTGGGTCGATATTAATTAATAAAAAACAAAATAAATAAAATAAAAATAAACAAGTTGGAAATCATTTCCGAATTTTTCTATTTTTTGAACAGACCAACAGCCCGGTTCAGCCAAAGCGCCAATATCTCCGTCAAGGAGGCAGCTGTAAGGCTAAAGACGGTGACAGCGTTGCGCATGCAACCATACCAAGACAAATCCTTCACCTTCGAATTAGTCGGAAAATAGACAGGCTCCAATTCCCTTTCCAGCTGCTTCTGGCTATAGACGATCAGGTAGTGAACTCGTACACTCTGCCCCAGCCACTCACAGACGGCCACACAGCTTAACAGCGAGCCACATAGAGATTGACCCCAACCGGGACAAAGCTGGGCCAAATCGCAGGCTTGCTGCAGATTCTTCAGCAATCTGAGATCTTGAACCTGACCCCTGCCATTGGCCGAGATCAGCGAATGCAGCTGCTCCAAGTGGCCGCTGTAATAGCAAACCCGACTGGGCGCCAACGACTCCGCGGTAGTTACGCGGAAAACCAGATACGGCTGTTGCTGTGGTCGTTGGCCCAGCTGACACCAGAGCAGCTGCTCCTCATGTGACTGCAGACGCCAGAGTTGTGGTGTGTCGCTCTCCAGCAGTAGCCAATGCAGCATTTCCATGTGTTGTAAGCACAGTCGATTGATCCCTAATGGATTAGGCTGAAGATCGTGTCGCAGGCTGAGCAAATTCGGCATACTGGCCACCACAATATGAATTTCCCGGACTGTAGTGTAGGAAGGCGGATATGGCTGCAGTAGCGCCCGGTAGCGGTGGCTGAACACAGCCGAGACGAATAGCATCCACTTGGCATCCGATCCCAGCAAATTTTCTTCAAGCATTTGTCGCAGCTGGTCCGCGGCCTTCAAATGCCAGACACAAAAAGGCGGTCGAATGGCCGAATCCATGTTCTTCAAAAATGGAGGGCAGCAGCTGCAACACAAACAAACACTAACGCTGCCATTGTCCGATTCCAGTTTATTATCGCTGTCGCTACTCGCTTCTATATCATCAGTGTATTCTGTTGCCTCCTCCTCACTGCAAGCCTGCTGCTTCAGCTTCTTCTTTTCCTTCTCTGCTTGCAATATGTCGGTCGAGTACATGCCAGCATTGGCTTGCCAGACTGGATTATATAGACTCATGTTGGGTTCGAAAATTTGGATGAGTTTGTTTCTAAATCCCAAGTTGTCTATTGTCTACAGCAAGTACTATTGTGGAAGTATTTCACGAGTGATGAATTAAATGAAGGTTGAGAATAGCCTGCTTACTAGAGTTGTCTAGATGAATCTAGATCTCTTAATGAACTAATTCTAAAGAATTTGGAACTCCATAACTAACCACAGAAGGGAGTTTAAAGGAATAATTTTCAAATCTTTTTAATTAAAAAAAAAGAAGAAAGAAAGTCGGTCACGACTATAATATACTCTGTACCCCCCAAAGTTTGTATATGTCTGCCACTCCTAAAGTGGCAAAGAAGCCATAAAGTGTGTGAAGTGCTGCCCATCTCCGTTGTGGCCGGTTCTACCCATCATAATTGTTTGTTTTCCTTATAACTCCACTACTGTTCATCCGATCTTCACTATTCCTTCAGCAAATCGATACATAGTCTTGATTTCTAAATATACCCTAAAGGTACGAAGCCATCTATCTATAAAATTGTGAGATATGACGTTTTTCCCAAATTGCGGGGGCGTTGCAAAAATTGAAAATAAACTTGATCTGCCTTCAAGTTTAAGAAATATATGTCCCATACATTTCAATCCTCTATCTCGTACCATCTCTGAAATCTGTTTGTTCATATGGACAGAAGAACAGACAGACGGACATGGCTACATCGACTCGGCTGTTGACGCTGATCAAGAATATAAGAATATACAGCTGTGCTCATGAAAATAGTAGTGCAGCTCAGTTTAAGTACTGCGCAGAAAATTTAAATGATAAATCAATGTTTTAAAGAATAAAAAAGACTAACAATTTCAATATACATATTTTAATTAATATCCATGTAATTTTGTATTAAAAACTAAGGTTTATTTGTCTGCACGGTTTAAACAAAACAATATAACAAAATTTTGCTGTTCATGCAAATAGTAGTGGCTACTTGAAAGGAAAATCAAAACTGTATAAATTTATTCAAAGGTCCTGACAGCGCTTTTTTATAGTTAATCGCGTTAAATATCATTGTAGGCAGTGATTGGAAAGGAACTCATATTTCTTACCTAGGTAGGTACAAGGTAAATGTCAAAAAATATACCTAAGGTAAGGTAAAAGGTATCCGAAATTTCCAGTACCTTGGTAAAGGTAAAGGAACAAAAAAGGTACTTAGTAAAGGTATTAGTAAGTTTTTTAAAACATGGTTTATCTAACATGTTCAGGACGTGAACTATCCAACCGAAACTTTGAGGCTTTCTCGAAAATTCAACAAATGTGTACGGAAATAGAACAAACGATTCTCGGGAATCAGTAGAATAATTCTGTGTTCTGAGTTTCCCAACAATTATACAGGGGCATACACTCACTTGTTTTAGTTTTATGTCAGAAATGCTTTTGTGTTTTGTTTTTATCTTTCAGACTATTTAGGCTAGAACTACATTATTTGAATTTTCGACCGAAGTTTAAAAATACATATTTAAATATTAATAATCATTAAATTTCACATTCGCATCAACTTCACAAACTTCTGTATCCAGATATCTCGTTCTTGACCTAGATACATAGGAAGTAAAGCGTTATGAACAAGTTTTTGAAACTTCTTAAAATAAGCGACTTAATTATTAAAGCTCATAGCAAATTCCACTGGATATAGGGTTCATGCATATAACATGGTTTGTTGTGTGTGAAATAAAATGGTGTCATTTTAAATAAACTCTGAATAGCAATCAAATTTTGAAACCATTCAAAAAGAGTTTTTGTACCGATAGTTTTCTGTATTTCCTTGACTTAAAGCGTCTTAAGGATCAACACAGATAATACCTCAAAACTATATTATTTAATTGTCACACCAACAATCCCAAATTGGACGAATGATTAAATTAGATTAGTCTCCCACCTAGACTACCATATATAATTCAATTCTTATTCAAATTAAAGTACCCTATTCGTTACTTTTTGACAATGTAAATGCCAATTTGGACCTAGGAACGGTAAAAGGTACTGGAATTTATAAATACTGTGTACGGTAAAAGGTACACAAAATATGTATCTAGGTATGTACCTAGGTACGAATACCTAGGTACTTCCTAACACTGATTGTAGGTGGGCAGCTAACAATATTTTTAATTTCCTTGTACGTTTTGCGTTTTGCTCCAAGGATAAATATTAAATCTGTTTTCTCAGCCTTGCAATGCTTTCCTCTGCCCACTAAAATAAAAAATAGTTACAAACCCAATAAATATCAATCATCAAAAAATTCACTGCAAAATTATACTTACTTTTGACGATTTTTGTTGTACTAATCAATTATTATAATTGTTTTTCAACCACTCATACCGAGCACTACTCTTTTAATGAACAGCCAAATTTCGGTGCATCACTCAAAAGTCATCAAAAACTTATCCAAACCAATGCAAAACTAACTCTTCTCTTCTTTGCATGATATTCTTAGAAAAATATGAACACGTGTTCAATTTGCAATGTTCAACATGGCGAAACATGAATACTTAATGTTGTGAGGTGCTGCACTACTATTTTCATGAGCCAAACCCTAAACCGTACCGCGAGTACCAAAACAGATGAACTCAAACCCGTTCCGAACCCAAGCTTTTGGTTTGGTTCAACAAAAAAATTATAGACATTAACATTTATTTGGGTACCCTTGCATGTACGTAACAACAGAGTCGACAATTAGAAAAAAAACAATACAGAAAGTCGGTCAAACCCGACTATTATATACTTTGCTCCTGCGAAAGTGAATATACTTATTCACTTTATAGGGTCAGAGACGTTTTGTTCTTCTTTCGTGTTTTCCAAAAGATTTGCTGAAGCTTGAATTTTGCTTAGTCAGTTGATAGATCTTGTTGAACAAACAACTGAAATTATATTTCTTTTTATATTTATTTATTTGTTATATTCGAAACGGCGAGAGCAACGCCAAACAACTGAAATTATATTTCTTTTTATATTTATTTATTTGTTATATTCGAAACGGCGAGAGCAACGCCTCCAAAGTTGTATCTCTTGTTAAATTTTGACTAGAACCCTCAAACCGGAGATTTTGCTTCTCTTACTTTTTATTGTTTGTTTGCTTTACCTACTAAAAGACAGATCATCAATAGGACTCCAGTATTTTAGCATCGTATATTAAATTGTCACCAGGACAAGTAAAAGACAATTTAAGAGAATATATAAATGGAAAGTGATTAAAATTATTAAATTTGGTCTATCTGTCCTGCTTGACACTACTCCCTTTAATGGGATTGTGGCAACCCATCGTCACTTTCAATGGTCTTCTGTTGTGCCTTGGTGGGCATTTTGGCTGGTGGCGGAGCCGGATTCTTGGTCTTTTTGGCACGCTTGGACAAATCTTTATCACTGAGCTTAATTAACTAATAGATCTACTGACCGACGAGGAAAAAGGCATAAAGAATGCAATTGAACCTATTTATCTTTGCCTATTTGTTGTTTCTAAACAAAACCAAGGGACTCAGTTGGCCTTGCAGTACTTTGAAACAATTCTGTCCATCTAAGTAGGCCTTAAGGTAGGGCAAAAAATCTACCTTGTGCCAAACACTACACAATTTATCAGAGACCAGTCAGCCCCTGTGGTAGCAACAGTCTCCCAACTTTTATATTCTTACTATAATTTATATTTTCTCAAATTGCACATTCTTTTATTTTTTTTTACTTGCCTCCAAGCCAACCGTCGTTCCCCAGCTAGATCGGTGATCACGAATACATATTCCGGAGTGTTGGGAGGCAAACGATGGCCCAGAATTTCGATTTTTTCGAGCAAACTTTCACGTGCATTAATGCAAAGTTCGACATCGAGTTCAGTGATGTTGGCCTTTTGCGGTGTGGAATTATCGGAAGGTATCCAAGGGATCACCATCATTGTCCAGGGCACGCATATTGGTGCTTAAATGCTGCAAGATACGCTCCTGCATGGTTATCTTTTCCACTGTGAAATATAATAATTAAAAATAATTAGAAACCAGAAGCAATCAATCATTTGTTGTCACTCTTAAAAATTAAGAAACTTTTGAGATCTAAGATAAACTTGATCTTGGTATGGTAAGAGACTACCCAACCTTCAAAATCTTGTGGCTCTAATCATTATAGTCTTTAGATCGATGAGTTCATACAGATGACCCATTTTTCATTTCCTAAAAGACTTTTTCTTAGTTTTGGATCGCCCAGATTTTAAAAACGGACGTAAAATAGAAATCAGAGATTGTTTCTTGGAAAATTTTCTTAAAAACGAGAAGGCCAAGCTAACTTCGTTGCAAATGCTGTTTTTGAAATGTCAGAGTACATAAAAATCTAAAATTTTTGTAACTAAAACCCATTTGATTTCGACAAAATTTAGCGAATCTTTTCGAAAACATATCAAATTAACAATCGCCGAGTTTAAGAAAGATAAAATTTAAAACAAAAACGTTTTTCTCACTAAGACTTATTTTCCGACCGATCGGCCCTATGGCAACCATAAGATATAGTAACCCGATGTCGATCAACTTTTTCAAATTAGTTTGAAAGCGTTTAATATTAAGAATCACCGACCTTAAAAACGATTTACTTGCAAAGAAAAAAGTTTTTTCACTAAGACCCATTTTACGACCGATCGGTCCTATGGCAGCTATAAGATCTGATTTTAACCAAATTAGGTATCTGATTTTGACCAAAGTTTGCAAAACTGTTTGAAAGCATAAAATATTAATAATGGACGAGTAGAGGAAAGCTAACTTCGGCTCGACCAAAGTTTAAATACCCTTGTTGCTTGTATTATTTAAATACATTAAGGTTTTAAATGATTTTCGTCGAATATTCCTAGCTGAGTTATTTCCCAAACTCATCAACGTATGGCGCCATTACTTTGACCATTTACTTGCCAGTTATATGGCAGCTGTACGATATATTCATCCGATTTTGACCAAACTCTTCAAAATTGTGTGGAAACTGATAATATTTACAACTGGAAGGTATAAAGACGCTACCATTGAAAACAAAAAACTTTTTCCTACTAGAACTACTTTTTCGACCGATCGTTCCTATAGCAGCTAGATGCTATAGTCATCCGACTTGGATCAAACTTGGCAGAATTGTGTGGTAGCATATAATATTGAGCATTAACAAGTTTGTGAGTGATAGCATTTAAAACAAAAAAGGTTTTCCTACTAAGACTTTTTTTCAGACATATCTTTTGTATGGCAGCTATACTATATAATTGTCAGATTTTCATCATACTTGGTGGAATTGTGTAAAAGCATAGAAAACTGATAAATACGTGGGATGTTTAAAGCCAGAATACAGTTAGCTTTCTTCTCAATATGGCAATTTTTTAACTTTGACGAACCAAAATTAAATTAAATTCAATAAATTGTTAATTTTGTAGGCCACTCCGATACATAATATTTGAAAAAACAGTCAAACTCCAAAAAATGAAAATACAAAAAAAAATTATTTCCGCGCTCTCAGGCTGTCTTCAATCTTGTAATAAATTGTGAAATATACATAAAAATATGCTCCTTCTGAAAAAAAATATTCGGATCAAATACAGAGTGGCCCTCGTGAAGAAAAATAAAATAAAAAGATTTTTATATCAAAAAAACTAGCTTTGACAGCTCTGTCAGTTGTCTCATATTTTTTTCGAAAAGTTAACTAGATTTTAGATAAAAATGGTATTTGGTATGATTAAATCCGATGCACCGTTCAAGAGTTATGACTATTTAAACTTTCACGTGTTTTCCGCATTATCTTAAGAACTATTGACGGTAGGGGAAAAACATTTTGTGGTATTTTCATCGATATATAGTACTTCAAAATGATAGCCATTAATAATTTTTTATTTTGTTTCTAAATTTTCTATCACCTTATGTAAATTAGGCAACTTAATTTAGATTGTGTAGATATCCTCATAACTTATCTGTTTATGTAAGTTTGATGTAAAAGATTGAGTTCTAATCAAGGCTGCAAACCGGTCCGTAACCGAACCCCTGAGAACCGGTTCGACTCGGGGTTTTTGGGGTTCGCGAACCGGACCATGAATCAGGCGCTCTATATTTTTGACTCCTCGAACCTGAACCCGAACCGGACCGCTTTATCGAAAAATGAGATTCTATTCACCAATTTAATTAATTTATTCAACGATACATTCGGGGAAAATTTCAAATCTCTGGAGATTTTACTTTAAACGTTTGCATTTCAACCTACAAGAAGCTTTTGACTCCCTCCAATCCTGTTAATAAACAATGATTTGCTGGAGATTTTAGAACAATTGCTCGGCGTGAAAACAAAGCGAAATATAAATCATTTGGTAGTAATTGTGATCTATACCGTCCGTTCAAAGCCAAGTTGATTCATTATATGGTCAAACGGTTTCTTTCCGTATAATCTATCATCATCATCATACTTTATCTTGTCGCTTTACATCAAAAATCATTCACGCTTTGTTAGAAATGCAAACGTTTAAAGTAAAATCTCCAGAGATCTGTTATTTTCCCTGAATGTATCGTTGAATAAATTAATTAAATTGGTGAATCGAATCTCATTTTTCGATAAAGCGGTCCGGTTCGGGTTCAGGTTCGAGGAGTCAAAAATAAAGAGCGCCTGATTCATGGTCCGGTTCGCGAACCCCAAAAACCCCGAACCGAACCGGTTCTCAGGGGCTCGGTTACGGACCGGTTTGCAGCCTTGATTAGAACTCAATCTTTTACATCAAACTTACATAAACAGATAAGTTATGAGGATATATCTACACAATCTAAATTAAGTTGCCTAATTTACATAAGGTGACACAAAATTTAGAAACAAAATAAATAATAAAATAAATCAATCTTTTATATGTACAATATGTAGATTTCTAAACAAGTATTATGTGTAATTTCAAGTGATTTTGTTTTTAAATTTCGCTGTTTTGTTTGTATGCGGATATGAATGTATAAAATGAGCATACATAATTACACAAGCAAACCGAGACATTTTTATACCCGTTACTCATAGAGTAAAGGGTATACTAAAGTCGTGTAAATGTATGTAACAGCCAGAAGGAATCATTTCCGACCATATAAAGTATATATATTCTTGATCAGGATCAACAGCCGATTCGATATAGCCATGTCCGTCTGTCCGTCTGTCCGTCTGTCTGTATGAACACCTAGATCTCAGAGACTAGAAGAGCTAGAGCAACCAAATTTGAAATGTAGACTCCTATTGTCTGCACGCAGATCAAGTTTATTTTCAATTTTTGCCACGCCCC
Source organism: Lordiphosa magnipectinata (assembly GCA_037044535.1). Classification (NCBI taxonomy): domain Eukaryota; kingdom Metazoa; phylum Arthropoda; class Insecta; order Diptera; family Drosophilidae; genus Lordiphosa; species Lordiphosa magnipectinata. Next base: position 1,301 of record JBAMBO010000389.1, on the reverse strand, counting down.
CTCACGCCCCCGCAATTTGGAAAAAACGTCATATCTCCTACAGTTTTGATGATAGATGGTTCGTACTTTCTAGAGATATCTAGTACTCAAAATTATTCATCGATTTGCTGAAGGAATGATAAAGATCGGATGAACGATACTCAAGTGATGAGCAAAAAACGGTCAGTTAACAGCCCCCACCCACCCCACCCATAACCTAAGCATTGCGTTCAGCAGCAATCTTAGTGAGAGAGAGAGAGAGAGAGAGAGAGAGAGAGAGAGAGAGAGAGAGAGAGAGAGAGACTTAGAGAGCGCACTGCGTTGTGCGTTGTGTGGTAACTGGCCGTTTGACTCGTGACCAAATTCGAGCTGCGACATTAAGGGTGCAGAGTATGTAATAGTCGGGCTTGACCGACGTTTTCAAAAGTTTTGTTGTCTGATCTGCTTATCGTGATGAATTTGGAGTCATTTATGTTGGATTTAGTAATTGACAAATGTCTATTAATATCTGGCAGATAATAAATAGCCGAGTTAAAAAATGTTGCATACTTTTCGGCTGACCCACCTCAGGCATACAGGAAGGCTAATAAACATTTGTTTCCATGAGTAACGGGTATATCGAAGTCGGTTAGAGCCGACTTTAACTTACGCTCTCGTTTGCATGCTTACGACAAATTCTTTATTACAAAGAGCTCACAGACTAACGTTTTGGATTTTGTCATACATATGGGATATTCCATATCAACTCGGCCACCCCAATTTTTTTTTATTTCCAAAAAATTATTAATGGCTTTCATTTTGAAGTACTATATATAGATGAAAATACCCCAAAATGTTTTTCCCCTACCGTCAATAGTTCTTAAGATAATGCGGAAAACACGTGAAAGTTTAAATAATCATAACTCTTGAACGGTGCATCGGATTTAATCATACCAAATACCATTTTTATCTAAAATCTCATGAACTTTTCGAAAAAAAATATGAGACAACTGACAGAGCTGTCAAAGCTAGTTTTTTTGAAATAAAAATCTTTTTATTTTATTTTTCTTTACGAGGGCCACTCTGTATTTGATCCGAATATTTTTTTTCAGAAAGAGCATATTTTTATGTATATTTCACAATTTATTACAAGATTGAAGACAGCCTGAGGGCGCGGAAATAATTTTTTTTGTATATTCATTTTTTGGAGTTTGACTTTTGATTTCAAATATTATGTATCGGAGTGGCCTACAAAATTAACAGTTTATTGAATCTAATATAATTTTGGTTCGTCAAAGTTAAAAAATTGCAATATTGAGAAGAAAGCTAACTGTATTCTGGCT
>JBAMBO010000388.1:0-43703 GCA_037044535.1 Lordiphosa magnipectinata | reverse complement strand
AGAAAGAAAGTCGGTCAAGCCCGACTTTAACATACTCTGTACCCTTAACGTCTCAGCTCGCATTTGCTCACAGTTATACGCGCTCATCTCTAAGTTTCACTCTCTCTCTCTCTCTCTCTCTCTCTCTCTCACTACGATTTACGTTCAATAGAATGCTGCGGTGGTGGGTGGGGTGGTGCTGGGTGTTAACTGGCCGTTTTTTGCTCATAACTTGAGTATCGCTCATCCGTTCTTTATCATTCCTTCAGCAAATCGATAAATAATTTTGATTACTAGATATCTTTAGAAGAATACAATCTATCATCAAAACTGTGGGAGATATGACGTTTTTTCAAAATTGCGTGGGCGGGAGGGGGCGTGGCACAAATTGTAAATAAAGTTGATCTGCCTGCAAGTATAAGAAGTATATGTCCAATACATGTCATATCTCCATCTCTTACCATCTCTGAGATCTGTGCGTTCATACAGACGCACGGACAGACGGACGGACGGACAGACGGACATGGCTATATCGACTCGGCTGTTGATGCTGATCAAGAATATATTTACTTTATATAGTCGGAAATGATTCCTTCTGGCTGTTACATACATTTGCACGACTTTAGTATACCCTTTTACTCTACGAGTAATTGCGGAGGTGGGAGGGGGCGTGGCAAAAATTTAAAATAAACTTGATCTGCCTGCAAGTATAAGAAATATATGCCCCATACATGTCAAACCTCTATCTCTTACCATCTCTGAGATCTGTGCGTTCATACAGACGGACATGGCTATATCGACTCGGCTGTTGATGCTGATCAAGAATATATATACTTTATAGGGTCGGAAATGATTCCTTCTCCCTGTTACATACTTTTGCACAAACTTAATCTACTCTGTATACCTTTGGTACAGAGTATAATTTACAAAAAACTACGGAAACGGTAGGCCCGTCGCGCGAATGCCAAACAGGCATACAAATCGAGCATGAGGGCCGATCGCGTGAAACGCTGTATATTCGTCAGTTTTGCTCCGATTTACTTGAAATTTTTGTAAAAACACTCTCAACATGTTGTACATTCTTAAACCTTATACCCCCCTCCCCCCCTTAAGTGGCTCAGTTGCTCGCCATTAAAGGCAGCTATTCTATCCCGACCCATCCCGATCTCCCGAACCCAACTCTTTAGCTACCAACTGTGTAGATACCACGCAAGACAAGCTATGCAAACTCCAAGGTAACCGAATGGGGCCACCATTAAAGAATTACCGTTAAGTTCAAGATCCAAAGAGAAATCAAATTTAAAAAAATATAATGCTGAGACAAGGCTATATTTTGCCCAGGTGAAACGTTTAAAGTGAAAAGAAATTGAACTGGTCAAGAAATGCCGGATTGATATTCTCTATTTGAAGACAAAATTATTGCACCATATACATGAAAATATTTATATTAAGAAGTACGCAAACTATTTCCAAAACTATTGAATATGGCAAAAGCAAGGCGAATAATCGTATTGAATCAAGTGGCTCGGTTGCTTGCCATTCTATCTGACCGGCAGTGTTTCCAGAGGAAGGAAATACCAAAAATTGTCATTAATTAAAGATAGAAAATCCATTTAATTCATGTCCTACTGCATGGAGAGTATTTACTCTGATATGTGGAAAGCAGAAGTAATGGGCAATGCAAAATCTTATTTTTTGTTCTATTTTTGCTGATGATGGGCTACGTCGGAATAATTACACCCTTTTTTTTGCCTCTTATCCATCGGATTTCAATCGGCTGTTTCTGCCGCACAATTTGGAAGCGTCATGAGAATTCCAATGGATATGAGTGCAAAATTGAGCTTTTCTGAGAACTGACGCAGAGAAAAGACTGGTTGAAATTTTACGATTCTCTTCAAAATTCTCTTCACAGCCTCCCCTTCTTACTGTTATAGCACCACGCAAACTAGTTTTTGTGTCTAGGTTGTCTCCTGAAACTACTTGCGAGCAAATCCTCAGCAAGTGTTACGATTTCAAAGTTTAATTTTGCCCAGCCTCGTGAAGTAGCTTCCTTTAACATAAGTGTTCCAGGTGAAGCATTTCCAATCATATGTGACCCAGAATTTTGGCTGCCAGATATGATTGTTCATGAGTTTAGGCAAAACGAGAGCGTAAGTTAAAGTCGGCTCTAACCGACTTCGAAATACCCGTTACTCACGGAAAGAAACGTTGAATAGCCATCCTGTGTGCCTGAGTCAGGACAGCCGAAAAGTATGCAACATTTTTTTAACTTGGCTATTTATCATCCGATCTTGATGAAAATTGGAGGGCTTATAGATGTTGCGAATATTTATGAAAGTTTTAAATTTCAGATCGATATCTCAAAAATTGTGGGAGTTATTCAACATTTTTTTATTGTGGGGGCGGGGGTGGGCGTGGTAAAAATTTGAAATAAACTTGATCTGCGTGCAGACAATAGGAGTCTACATTTCAAAATTGGTTGCTCTAGCTCTTCTAGTCTCTGAGATCTAGGTGTTCATACAGACAGACGGACAGACGGACATGGCTATATCGACTCGGCTGTTGATGCTGATCAAGAATATATATACTTTATATGGTCGGAAATGATTCCTTCTGCCTGTTACATACATTTGCACGACTTTAGTATACCCTTTTACTCTACGAGTAACGGGTATAAAAATCGTGTTAGCCCAGTGCCCGTCAGCTTGGTCTAGCTCTAATAGGGTTTCAAAAAACTAGTTCCGTCCCTTAGTCCTCATATAGCCTATCAGAATGTTAGGGGTCTGTTATCCAAACTTTCTACCTTGTTTTTGAATAGTGCTTCATTTGAGTTTGACATTTTTGCCTTCTCAGAGACGTGGTTAAATCCATCAATCTCTTATTGTGAAATTTTGTCAAATGATTTGTTTATCTATCGACATGATCGACCTACTCGAAGAGGTGGTGGTGTACTGATCGCAGTCAAGACTAGCCACCGTTCGGAATTAATTCCACTAAATCTGACTGATGGTGTTGAATTTGTAGCCGTAAAGGTTTCTTTTCTTTCCTTTTTGTTATATTATATATTACTTGCTCCTATATCCCTCCTTCTTCCGATATTCAAGTTTATATGAACCATATAAATTGTATAAAAGATGTTTGAGACATTGACTCATTGGTTGTTGTAGGTGATTTCAACTTACCAAACATCGCCTGGTCATATCTTAATGGGTCAACCTATCTTGTGCCATCAACACAGCATGACTTTTTAGATCATCTGTTTGATAGGTCCTTGTCTCAGATAAATTCAATTCCAAACGATCTTAATAAATTGCTGGATCTTGCCTTTGTCGCTGACAGTACTAATGATATAGTCTCTAGGTCCGCCCCTCTATCACTGCCCGAAGATATTTACCATCCTACGCTTGAAATCTCTCTTTCAGTTTCTGAAACTACTTCACCAACCTCTAAAATTGCTAATAAACCTCGTCGTTGTTTTCGTAAAGGAAACTTTACATTATTAAATCAACTTATTTGTGCAACAGACTGGTCTCCTTTGTTCAATGCAGTTGATTTAGACTTTGCTTTTACCTCTTTCTACGAATCCATTAATTCTCTCTTAGATATCTGTGTTCCTAATAGCGTACAGATCAAGGTCCTTAACAATAAAAAGGCACTAGGCGAGGATGGACTTGACAATAGGGTCATCAAAGCCCTCCCAGTAAAAGCGGTGCTCTTTCTGGTCCTAATTTTCAACGCGGCACTGGGACTGGGTCACTTTCCGAAGGCGTGGAAAAAGGCTCAGATCGTAATGATCCATAAAGCTGTGAAAAGCCCGTCTGAGGTCGATTCATACCGTCCGATTAGCCTCCTATCCACAACAGCAAAAAATGTTCGAGAGGTGTATTCTAGCCCGAATCATGGCAATCGATGAGGTGAGTGGCAGAATACCTCCTTTTCAGTTCGGGTTTAGAAAGTTACAGCTGAATAGGGTCACAAACTTCATTCTCGACCTGAACCTACCTGGACATAAGGCAGGCTTTTGATAGAGTGTGGCATGCTGGACTACTATGTAAGGTAAAAAACATCTTACCGCCTCAACTATACACCCTTGTGAGAAGCTTTCTATCGGACAGGACCTTCTCGGTAGTATTGGAAGGGGCTGTTTCCAGCGTGAGGGTAATACGCGCTGGTGTGCCTCAAGAAAGTGTCCTAGGACCAACCCTCTACTCTCTCTACACTTGTGATATGCCTACCGGAAGAACAATACCCATTGAAGACCCCCAAGACTTACTTGTTGCAACATTTGCTGACGATACAGCTATTATGGCGAGAGACTCGTGTATCTATGATGCCACTGATGTCGTTCAACAGTATTTGTATCGATTCAGCAGATGGGCGAAACGATGGAACATTGAGCTTAACCTAGCTAAATGTGTCAGTGTAACTTATACACCTCGTCATGATGAGTGTCCAGGCGTATTCTTCAACAATCAGCTATTACGTCACTTACCTGGACATAAATACTTAAGAATATATCTGTACAAGCGCCTTACATTCGGAACCCATATCAACGCGCTTGTAAGGTCACTCGGCAAAACACACATGCAAATTTTGGACTTGTGTGTGTGTGTGTTTAGCTACGCGAGAGCGCGCTCATTTAGCACATCTTTGTTGTTGCAAAAGAGAGCAGTATAAGCTCGTATACTGTCGGTGTGTCGACGTCGCTGCCGCAGAGCTTTGTTCAATACACTGGAGACACTGATATATACATATATGCCGGACACTGATATATACAAATCTATCATAACACCTGACTGGAGATATGGGACTCAAGTATATGGAATAGCTGCGAAATCCCATCTAAGAAAGCTCTGTGTCCTTCAGTCAAGGTGTCTGCGCAGACTATCGGGAGCACCCTGGTATATGTGCACAAGACATTTGGAGAGTGACCTCAGTGTGCCCAAGATTGGTGTCGTAATCAATAAACAGGCTGGTGATTACGTGGAGAGACTAAGAAGTCACCCCAACACACTAGCCAGAAGACTCCTGCGCAGACGAAAGAAAGCAGGAAGTAGAGTAAGACGACGCCACAAAAAACTTTTCCCGAGGGAACTTCCCAACGGACAAATAAACTAACTTAGCAACTACCTCCCATTCAATAATCTTGACACCAAACATATTTTATATCACAAGACAATTCGCTCATAATCAGACACATTACACCTGCAATCAAACTTACATAAACAGATAAGTTTAGAGAATATCTACACAAAGTAAATTAAGTTGCCAAATTTACACAAGGTGACAGAAAATTTAGAAACAAAATAAATAATAAAAAGATCACGGAAAAAAAATATATATAAATTCACAATATGTTATTTAAAGCTCACCTCTGCGAGAAACAGAAAGATGCAAAAGTGGCCTTAACACGTCATGAAAAACTCTGCCACACATCTCTGGACCACTCATCCTATGAATATGTCGAGCGCCTCCTCACCTTCTTCATCAAAAAAGTATTTAGTCTCCCCTCAACTTTCCCAAATTATGCAATATTTATAGAAACTGGTCTGCCCTCGCTGTTCACGTATACTTTGCACACCCATTTCAAATACGTAAACAAAGTAATGAAGATGGATAGCTTAAGATTGCCGAAGATCATAGCTAGGCAACTTCAGGGCGAAGGATCCCAGCTCTTTGAGATATGGTCTAACATCGCTAACGAGTGCTGCGGCACTTTGGTCGACTTTGACAACCATCTACTGTGGCAACAAGCCCACGCGCAAATCATTGCCAAAATCTGCGAAGTAGAAAGGGACGGATTTAATGCGCCAGCAAAAAGGAGCACAGAGAGGGCTCTGTATAAATCCCTGGATCTCAACCTCGGAGCAAAAAATACTTCAATGACACTTTAGGTGTGGAGAGGATAAACGCTATTTTCAGGGCGAAATGTGAAACTATAAGCCTCAATTTTCTACCTCACAGGAGTAACACTCTGCAAGATTGTACCCTCTGCAATATGTGTGCTAAGGAAGATGTGGCTCACTTTGTCGGAATCTGCCCTATCTTAAAGGAGATACGTTTGTTGCACTTTCAGCTTCTACATCTATCGGAAAACGAACTTCTCGATCTGCTCAAAGGAAGAAAAGCGGATAGCCCTTGCAGCGTTCATCAAAGACGCTTTGCAATACCGCAACAGCATCATAAGCAAATTGTTCTAGGCCATACCTACCTATAATAGGCATCATTCAGCAGCTCCATTATTCTAATTTTAACGGACGGTTTTTATATAACCATGTTGAAAACTAGAAAAAATAAATTAGACCGAAAAACTTTTTGTATTCTTTAATTACTTTTTCCAATTGTAATCAGGTTAGGCAGCTATAGTTTAAGATTTACTTGTACATTATAATAAATAAAAAAAAACACTACTACTACTATAAAGCTAAGAATATTATGAGACGGGTAAATAGACGGATGGTAAAGATCAAAAGTTTAAAAAATTAACGAAATTACTAATTTTTGTAAGAGTTTAGATTTTCATGAACACGGCTAAATATATGGATGGTAAATATCGAAACGTCCAGCTGGAATGGAATTTATAGGCATAGTCAATGACATGGGTTCATTCAGCGGGGTATTTTGTGTAGCACTAAAGGAAGAAGAAGCAACACAATCGTTGTCGTAATCAAAGCCAGAGCCACCACTATAATGGTCTGGTAAGCTGACGCTCAAATGGTCTGCACAACGGCGGTCTGGCAAATCAAGGCATACCAGCCATGTCTAAACTTTTCCAAGAATTCCGGAAAAGTTTCTCCGAATACGCCTGCTGTGTCGCCTACCTTTGCTGCCCAGAAGACGCCAATTGTGAACATTCCGGAACCAAATTGGTGCTCAGTTATCAAATGGGGTTGGCAGTACTCTCTCTGTTCCTGATTCTGGTGCTGCATCTACTACTAATATGATGACCATTATTGCTTCTGATTCGGCTCACTTTAATACCGATAAATCAACGGTCATCTCAATTGCTGGAGCTGCTACTAACGCCCCACAATCTGGTGGTTAGCGGCCCCTACTATCAACTGTACCTGGGATATCGCGACCTTTGACTAGTGTTGTGGCCAGGAAGCCCAAAGAAATCAATAGGCGTGTTTAGCAGAATAGTTGATCCCTGAGCAGGTATCAGAAAAATATTATGCATCGAATAGTTTGTGCTGATGGAGGGAGCAATATCACTTTAAAGTAGCGTACAATTTCTTTGATACATGCTTCTGTATCATGATACCTCAAATTGGCTATTATAATGCCGCATCACTCGAGTTCAGTAGGAAGATTATTGCAAATTTATACTTAATTAGGAAGCAAGTTGTTCTGCTGAACACAGTCAATATTTGTATACCGCCTAGTGATTGATGCGACTGAAGACTGAAGTTGGAAATCACTTATCCACTTACCTTAATGCAACTGCTTCTGTTTTTGATATTAGAAAGTTCAGATTTAAAGGGCAGAGAATCATGTCATCATTTAAAATCTCAATTCCTGATTCACTATTTTGTTAGGTTTTTGATCATACTATCTGGCCTAAGCATACCCTTGTATTTGAGTTCGAAGACAAAAATGAAAAACCTCGAAGTCAGTTGTTCAAAAAACTAAGGTCGTCCTTCTGTGTTCACTATCAGAATGTGAACAGTCTTCTAGGTAAACTTCGACTGTGGTATGCAAATAGTGTCTCTTTTGAAGCCACCGTTATTGCTTTCACTGAAACGTGGCTCAACTCCTCTGTCTCTGACTGCGAACTCTTTGCCAGAAACTATACTATTTGTCGCCGTGATCGCCAAAATCGTTTCCTCGTAACTCGTTCCTTTAGACAATGTTCATAACATCGAGTTCTTTTCCGTTCGCATCAGCATGTGTGTCTTTATGTTACATGTTGTTATAACCCTTTTCACTCTGATATAAGACAGTTCGACAAAATCCATATTTTTTTAAAAACCCGGCATAAGACCCTAAAATAAGGATAAAAGGGACCTCTGTAAGCATCACCTCATACCCAGTTTTTCAAATAAAGCCTCGGTTCGCGTTTTATGGGTACTTTTTGTACTTGCAACACACAGCGACCACAAATTTATCTTAGATTTTAAGGATTTAAGATAAAAATCTGGAAAATTCAGCAAATGTGGACAGGATCATTGGGAACGCAATATAAACGAGAAGGCCAAGCTAAATTCGTCTGTGCCGAAGTTTTTATACCCTTGCAAAAGCTGTTTTTGAAAAGACAGGGTTTAAGAACGCTTAGATAACCAGAAAGAAAGTCGGTCAAGCCCGACTATAACATACTCTGTACCCTTACACTCGCATTTGCTCAGGAGTCAAACGGCCAGTTAACACCCCGCGCACAACGCGGTGCGCTCTCTAAGTTTCTCTCTCTCTCATCTTTCTCTCTCGCACTAAGATTGCCTGTGTTGAACGGTTAGGGTATGTTGCTGTGGTTGTTGGTGGGGAGGTGGGTGGTGTTTACTGGCCGTTTTTTGCCCATAACTTGAGTATCGTTCATTCGATCTTTATCATTCCTTCAGCAAATCGATAAATAATTTTGTTTACAAGGTATCTTTAGAAGGAACGAACGATCTATCTCCAAAACTGCAGGAGATATGAAGTTTTTTCCAAATTACGGGGGCGGGAGGGGGCGTGGCAAAAATTTAAAATAAACTTGATCTGCCTGCATGTATAAGAAATATATGTCCCATACATGTCAAACCTCTATCTCTTACCATCTCTGAGATCTCTTCGTTCAAACGGACGGACGGACAGACAGACAGACGGACAGACAGACAGATGGACAGACGGACATGGCTATATCGACTCGGCTGTTGATGCTGATCAAGAATATATATACTTTATAGGCTCGGAAACGATTCCTTCTCCCTGTTACATACTTTTGCACAAACTTAATATACTCTATGTACCTTCGGTACAGAGTATAATAAAGGAGTCACAAGTTCTAAAAACATTCTTTACCACAAGATGGAGAGAGGGAACCATGCGCCAAATACAAACGCAAATATACAAACGATATCGTGCGATCTCTTTTGCACTCACATGTTGTTGTTTTTGGCGTGCTGTTCGCGCCGAGTGTGTTACTCGTATCGCATTTGTAGCAAGGGTAAAAGAGATTTGCTTGTAACAGCCCGCAGCAGATCCTTGATTTGGGCAACAAGTACTTGCGGTGACTTGTAGCCGAAGGTACGAGTCGTCTCGGGTATTTCTACTATGCAGTACTCGAGCTCGCCAATACAATGACTCGCCAATACCCGATCACTTTTGAATTTTATGTTTTGTGTATGCTACAAGCAAATGGTCAACGAGCTTTGAGCTTTAATTTTACTCGTACCGCATATAAAGCATGGGTGATTCATCATACATGTGTAAGCTCGCTGCAGTTCTCTGATACACACCTTATTTACCACATATCTAATAATCTTAAAAATGCACTTAAGCTCAGTTACACACATTCACATTATTACCTACTTTATACATTTTACACACATACAACATAATCTCCTTACATTAATAATCCACAACACACCAAATTGCATATAGCCGAAGGCCTCTGTAGCTAGTGCTATATTTCTTAAGTTAGCCTTAGTTGTGTAAACTTGTCTATCTGTAAATAATAATCATAAAAATAATAAGTTGTACGAGGATTGTGGCCGAACCTGAAATTGATAAATTTGGGAAGTGTCTTGGACGGGAAATAATTTTTTTGTGTGATGAAATAATCAGATGAGCAAAATGTGGATGTATTGTGAGTTGTGTTAAAAGTAGAATGGGCATATTGCAGTAAAGATGTTGTCTGCATGTCCTAAGGTTGAAATAGTGGGAATTGAAAGTGACACGGGCTTTCAAGTCGCTTGCCCATTTTGTGCTTTTTTGCGCAGTAAATGAGTCGTCTGCATGATTTGAAAATTCGCAAAAAGTTGTTTGCGCATTTCGCAGTAAAGATGTTGCCTGCATGTTTTGATCAAGTATCAAGTCTTTTGCGCATTTCGCTGTAAATAAGTTGCCTGCTTGTGATTTTTGAAAGTCTCTTACGCATTTCGCAGTAAATAAGTTGCCTGCATGTTTTGACCAAATGATGACGAAGTTGACCAAACTTAGAAAGGTCCATGGATAAATGGATATGTTTTTGAACAGGATTTATATGAAAAAGCAATTGCACGTCTTAATACATTCTTTGAGCCTAAGCTAAATGCTTTATATGAACGACATACTTTCCGTCAAATGCGACAGAGGAATGATGAACGACTTAAAATGTTTTTCATGCTACTTTCGCGAACAAGTTGATCGTTGCAATTTTGGGGAGCACTTGGATGACAGCATTTGTGAGCAAATCACCAGTGGATGTAGCTCTAATGTGCTGCATTACATTTGCAGACTAAAACGTAGTGGAAATATATCTCAAAAACCAAACAAATATAACACAGTGGAACACTCAAAATTGCCTGGGAACGGGACCAATAAATTATGAAACTAGAGGCATCAGGGAGCAACACCTCATACCCAGTTTTTCTTGATCACGTCAAGTTCGCGATTAATGGGCACATTTATACTAAGGCATTAAAAAAAGTTAAATTTTGTGGCACTGTGTAATAAATAATTACTCAGTAAAGTAAAAGTAAAATTGGCTCAAACAGCACCTCCAGGAGGGCCAGGGCCAAGCTTCTCTCGATCTCTTGGCGTGTGTGCTTATAATTTTTCGCACAAGAGAAAGGGACCTACAGTTTAACGCCGAATCCGAACGGCAATAGTTAGAGAATTTGCTTTTTCATGGCTAGTTACTTCACAGCTGGCGCCAGTAGCTGGTGAAGGTGATCGGGTGTGTAAAAGCTTTTTTCTAAAGAAAGAAAAAACTTTTTCTATTAGATGGTCCGAGGCGGGATCGAACCCACAACCTCCCGCACCAGCCGCCACACATACGACCGGTACGCCACGCCCGACCACTATATAAAACTAAAATAATTACTCAGAGGCACCTAAAAACAGCATTGGAAATCTATCCCAGGAATGGTTTCCGTTTGCTGTCTGCATTTAAAAAGTTTTAAAAAATAAAGAAATAAATGATCAACAAATGTAATTATTATGCCAACTTCGGTTTCTTTTATCTAAACAAGGGGTGGGTGGACGGTGACTCGAATCGAATTACCTGACAGCGATTTCTCTGTGCACTGACTGTAGTTTAGCCAGTAGAATGTCGTCAACCGAACCCTTAAGTGAGGCTCAACTGGCTGCTATTGAAGCCGAAATTCTGGACAAGTGCTCGCTGGCACCAGAGCAGACTATCAACATGGCACAACTGGTGGAGCAACATCCAAACCGTTGTGGACTTTATCTAATGGGTGCATTGAATTTGGTAAGTGTTTAGTATTATTTGTATACATTTAGTATGGAAATTTCATCTATTTAGTGCACCCAGGGCAAGGTGCGGCTCCAGCAAGTGAAACCAGCCAATCCCCATTGTCTCGAGGATGTTAAAATAACTTTATTGAATTGAAGGAAAAGAATTCTCAATTTATTTGATTGTTATTTTACAATTCACAAAATGAAATTTTTATAAAATTTTCAAGTCTGTCTTTTTTTTTACGAATTCAAAAGACCTTTCAGTTATCAAAAGTTTCAGCTAAGAACTCTCTGGCATATCTGGATAAACAGCAATACATTTCTTGAGAATCTTAAAACCAAAAAATATTTATCACATTAAACACATAACAAATCAATAGGATAAACACGAATGGGACAGATCGCATAGCATTTTTGTTGCTGGCCAGCGATCGATGAAGTAGGACAGAGCTGGTTTCCGTCGCTTTGTTTTCAAACCCTGTTCTAGCGAAACAAACTTTGCAGACCTGATGCTGCTCACTTTTGGAAATGCACTCTACATGTTAAGTGGCAGCCCCCCACCAAAGGTGCGTAAACCTGAGAGATGTTATTTTGAGCACGGTCTGATCTGGAGATAGTCGAGGAGTTTTCCAGGAATTTAGAGTGTCGTTTTCTTCCCCCAGCTTCACTTTTAATCCCTGCTCTGCCATCTTCCTGGACCCGGAAAAGTTGCTCCAGTGCGGCGGCTAGTTCGAAATGCTTCTTTTTGATTTCTTTAACCGATTCCGATAGATGACGACTGTAAGTACCGTAACGGAGGATTTCGATGCCTCAGCTCTTGCTCTCTTTCTCTCTCTCATATTGTACCTACGGCAGTGCCGGTCAAATGGAGGATCAAAATAGTGTACTTGTGTTGGTGAGCAAGAGTGCTCTCTCCAGACTACAACCGTTTTACTTGCAATTCAGTGTTCACCGATTCACACAATCATGAGTTCGGCTCGCCTTTGCGTAAAAAAACGACTGACTTCGGCTCCTGGTAGCTTTGGCTGCCCAGTTCTGACCTATGGTACTGTAGGTATGCATTCGATTGACCTCAGCCTTCAATGGTCGGCCAATGCGTGATGCTTTCTTTCCGTTACTTACCTATTTTCAATCTTGGGTTCAATTAGGAAGTACTGCAAAAGCACGAAAGACTTCAGTCGATTTACATAGAACCAAGGCCGATTGGGAATATCAAAGCTGCGCAGTGCGCTACCTTGTACTTATTGTACAGCAGGTCAGGTGAAATGGAGAGCAGAAAAATTTATACCTATCTCTCTCTGAAACTCAGTGATGCATGGCTTCGGAAAGCATTCGATGTGAATTGCCGACTGACTTCGGCTCCCAGTGGCTATGGCTGGCCCTGCCCTATTGTACCTATATATGTCGATGCTTCTACTAGAAATTTGCAAAGACCACTCCAATTTGATCCATTTATAATTCCAATGGTTCATTGTGGGCTTAATTCTTGTTGCTGCCAATACACCTTACCAATTTCCTGAAAAATTGGACAATAAAGGGAAACGTGTCTTCTTTGGTGTTTAAATTGCAGTGGGTGCAGATGACCTCCGTGTCGACATATGGGCGTATGTTCAGCATTTCACATGTAGTTTTGAATACATATGCTATTAGCCTAAGCCTGTTTTTATACCCTTGCAGTGCGTATATTAAAATTGTCCAGATGTTTGTAACGCATATAAGGAAGCATCTCCGACCACATAAAGTATATATATTCTTGATCAGCATGACGAGCTGAGTTCATATAGCCATATCCGTCTGTCCGACTGTTTCTATGCTATCTCCTCCCTCAGTTTTAAAGCTATCGTGACCAAACTTTGCATGAGGTCTTAAGGTACAAATACGCTGCACATTTGTTGGAAACGGCCGGATCGGATGACTATAGCATATAGCTGCCATAGGAACCACCGGTCAAAAAACTAGTTTTAGTGAGAAAAACTTTTTAGTTTTCAATACAAACGCCCCCAAACCTCGTATGTATAAGTTTTTTATGATTTCACATAATTCCACAAAGTTTAATGAAAATCGGTCAACTATATGGTACACTCAAGAAACAACTCACCCTAAAAAGTGCCATTTTCGCCCTAATTTTTAGAATATCGCCCTAAAAACAGGGACAAAAAAATATAAATTGTGTTCTAAGTTTCAGGGCAATTTTTATACCCGTTACTCGTAGAGTAAAAGGGTATACTAAAGTCGTGCAAATGTATATAACAGGCAGAAGGAATCATTTCCGACCATATAAAGTATAAATATTCTTGATCAGCATCAACAGCCGAGTCGATATAGCCATGTCCGTCTGTCCGTCTGACCGTCTGTCCGTCTGTCCGTCCGTCCGTCTGTCTGTATGAACACCTAGATCTCAGAGACTAGAAGAGCTAGAGCAACCAATTTTGAAATGTAGACTCCTATTGTCCGCACGCAGATCAAGTTTACTTCAAATTTTTGCCACGCCCACCCCCGCCCCCACAATAAAAAATGTTGAATAACTCCCACAATTTTTGAGATATCGATCTCAAGTTTATATTCGCAACATCCATAAGCCCTCCAATTTTCATCAAGATCGGATGATAAATAGCCGAGTTAAAAAAATTTTGCATACTTTTCGGCTGCCTCACCTCAGGCACACAGGATGGCTATTAAACATGTCTATGCATGAGTAACGGGTATATTGAAGTCGGTTAGGGCCGAATTTAACTTACGCTCTCGTTCTAAAATAAAAAGGGGTGGTGGTTTTTATACTCTGTACCGAAGGTACATAGAGTATATTAAGTTTGTGCAAAAGTATGTTACAGGGAGAAGGAATCGTTTCCGACCCTATAAAGTATATATATTTTTGATCAGCATCAACAGCGGATTCGATATAGCCATGTCCGTCTGTCTGTCTGTCCGTCCGTCCGTCTGTCTGTCTGTCCGTCCGTCCGTCTGTCTGTCTGTCCGTCCGTCCGTATGAACGAAGAGATCTCAGAGATGGTAAGAGATAGAGGTTTGACATGTATGGGACATATATTTCTTATACTTGCAGGCAGATCAAGTTTATTTTAAATTTTTGACACGCACCCTCCCGCCCACGCAATTTGGAAAAAACGTGTATCTTCCACAGTTTTGATGATAGATGGTTCGTACCTTCTAGAGATATCTAGTAATCAAAATTATTTATCGATTTGCTGAAGGAATGGTAAAGATCGGATGAACGATACACAAGTTATGAGCCAAAAACGGGCAGTTAACACCCCCCACCCACCCCACCTATAACATAAGCATTGCGTTCAGCATAAGCAATCTTAGTGTGAGAGAGAGAGAGAGAGAGACTTAGAGAGCGCACTGCGTTGTGTGTTAACTGGCCGTTTGACTCGTGACCAAATGCGAGCTGCGACATTAAGGGTGCAGAGTGTGTTATAGTCGGGCTTGACCGACTTTCTTTCTTGTTATACTATGTACCGAAGGTACATAGAGTATATTAAGTTTGTGCAAAAGTATGTAACAGGGAGAAGGAATCATTTCCGACCCTATAAAGTATATATATTCTTGATCAGCATCAACAGCCGAGTCGATATAGCCATGTCCGTCTGTCCGTCCGTATGAACGAAGAGATCTCAGAGATGGTAAGAGATAGAGGTTTGACATGTATGGAACATATATATCTTATACTTGCAGGCAGATCAAGTTTGTTTTCAATTTTTGCCACGCCCCCTCGCGCCCCCGCAATTTGGAAAAAACGTCATTTCTCCAACAGTTTTGATGATAGATGTTTCGTACTTTCTAGAGATACCTAGTTCTCAAAATTTTTTATCGATTTGCTGAAGGAATGATAAAGATCGGATGAACGATACTGAAGTTATGAGCAAAAAACGGTCAGTTAACACCCGATACCCACCCCACCCATAATCTAAGCATTGCGTTCAGCAGAAGCAATCTTAGTGAGAGAGAGAGAGAGAGGACTTAGAGAACGCACTGCGTTGTTCGTTGTGTGTTAGCTGGCCGTTTGACTCGTGACCAAATGCGAGCTGCGACATTAAGGGTGCAGAGTATGTTATAGTCGGGCTTGACCGACTTTCTTTCTTGTTTTTCTTTGTTGTTGCTTTTTTTATACTCTGTACCGAAGGTGCATAGAGTATATTAAGTTTGTGCAAAAGTATGTAACAGGGTAAAGGAATCGTTTCCGACCCTATAAAGTATATATATTCTTGATCAGCATCAACAGCGGATTCGATATAGCCATGTCCGTCTGTCCGTCCGTCCGTCTGTCTGTCATGCGTCAAAGTCAAGGGTTGAGTGACGTAGCCGGCCACCAACACGTATCAAGCCAGACTCATCCAAAAATGGTGAAAGGGAAGCCATATTGCTTGAAGAGTCAACGCATCTCTTCTTTTCCAGTGAATGGTATTCTGGACACAATTGAGCTCTTTGAATGATCCAAATCTTGACTGTTGCAAAAACGATGGCCCATTCATCCAAAGTGTTGAATGCAAAAGCTCCTTCGGTGCAGCTCCCTTTGACAGTATGTCGGCCGGATTCATAGCTGTTGGAACATAATGCCATTTCATACCCTCAGTCAGCTGTTGTATAGCACAGATCCTGTTGGCCACGAAAATGTTGAATTTGGATGGTTCTCACAATGGAACTCACAGTCAAACGGCTCCATTTTTGAGATTTCGGATACTAAGTGTGCGAGCAGAACGGCAGCACAAAGCTCGAGCTTAGGTACTGTAAGCGTTTTCAGAGGGGCAACTCGCGGCTTTGAGCAAAGTAGGTGCACTTGAACACTTTTTTCCGCCATGCTCCGTAGGCCTCCAGACTGGCATCACAAAAGGCATGTATCTCGAAGCTACCTTTGGACTGCAGTACGTAGCGAGGAAATGTGGCGTGTTCTACATTAGCAAAATCTTTGCAAAATCCGCTCCAAGACGCTTCCAAGGACTGAGGCAAGCTTTCATCCCATTGCAACTTGTCTCTTCACATGCGTGGCAAGATGATTTTCGCTCTGGTCAAGGTAGGTCCTATGAGCCCAAGTGGATCATAGCATCGTGCAATAGTGGCCAATACAGAACGCTTAGCGTGCTTGCCAGAGCCTATCTGTGGAGCAAAAGTGAGAAAGAACATGTCGTTATGCGGCGCCCAGGCCAAACCAAGCGCCTTGGTCACATCGCTGCCGTCATCAAATTTGAGGAAGCTTTCCTTGTTCTTCTCTGGGACATCATGAAGTACATCCGGTGAGTTGGAGCACCACTTTCTTAATCGAAAGTGCCCCCGAGCAAGAAGCTGAGTGATTTGATGCATGATGTCACGAACTCTTCAGTAGAACTGCCTCCAGATATCATATCGTCAACGTAGAAGTTTCTTAAGACGACTAGCGAGCCCAAAGGGTATGATAAAGCCTCATCCATGGCCAGTTGGTGCATTGCGCGTATGACAAGAAACGCGGCAGGCTTTGTCCCGTAGGTGACCGTGTCCAACTTATAGATTTGAATGTCTTCGTCAGGAGAGTTTCGCCACAAGATGCACTGAAGCATGTTGTCAGGAGTAGTGATCCGAATGCATCTGTACATCTTACAGATGTCACCTGTAAGAGCAATGGGAAATGTACGAAAGCGAATCAGTATATTGAAAAGATTGGCCTGAATTGTGGGTCCTGCCAAAAGAAGCTCATTTAATGAGAACTCAGAAGTTGTCGCTGCGGAGCCGTCGAATACAACTCTCAGACTTGTTGTACTACTGTCTTCTTTAACTACGCAATAGTGCGGCAGGAAATATTTGCATTTGTGGACTTCTGCTTTAGGTACGATAGACATATGCTTGAGGGTCAGATATTCCTTAATAAATGCAGAGTATTTTGCCTTGAGATTCGGGTTGCGATTGAGTTTGCGCTCTAATTTTCAAATCGATGCTTGGCCTGTAAGTAGGAATCTCCCAGAGACTCTAATCCCGCTTCATTGGCAAGCGAACAGAATATTCCCCAGAGGGTAATCGAGTGTAGTGGCTTTTGAAATGCTCCTCACATTGAAGCTCTTCCGTTGTAGCTTTAGATATTGGCTCAAAGGTATGCTCCACTTCCCAGAAGCGACGCACCAAATCGTCCAGCCGAGTGCTGGTATTGGTGCCTTCTGATGACCTTTGGCTAACGACAAAAGATGACAGTTCTTGGGTCTTATGACCGCCACAAGAGAGGATCCAACCAAGATAGGTTTTTTGTAGCAATGGTAATCCAGGTGCAAGCTGAATCTGCCCCACGCACAACAACTCGAAAAACAGACCTGCTCCGATGAGCAAATCTATCCGTTGTGGCAAATGAAACGAGGGATAGGCCAGCTGGATATTTGAAGGAACGTTCCAATTGGTAGTGCTCACTGACATGCCTGGCTGATTGTCAGTAATCGTTTGCGCAATTATGGCAGTAAGGCTGGTAGTAAAATCTGAAGTCCGCGACTTCAGCACGAGGTTGAATGAGTATCCTTCGGTTGAGAAATTGGAATCTCCAATACCTGAGACTGCAGCCTGCGATTTAGTTTTGCGAAGTTGAAGTTGGTTTGCGAATCGAGATGTAACGAAATGTATTTGAGACCCTGAGTCCAAAAGTGCACGGCAAGGTACGAGTGTGCCAGCACGGTTTTTTATTAGGATAACAGCAGTGGCTAATAGCACAACATCAGGCGAAGAGTGAGATATAAAGGCTTGAGGCAAGGCTGGCGACATAGCGATCATGGCAGTAGATTGCGATGTGGTTGATTGGGCAGAATTTTGAGTGTTAGATTGAGTAGCAGGACGATTATAATTCAAAAGAGTGTGATGATTTAATTTGCAAGACCGACAGGAACCAGATTTGCAATCTCTCATTTGATGGCCTCTTTTTAAGCAGTTAAGGCACAATGAAAGCCTCTTAGTCTGTTTATGACGAGCGATTGGCGATAAGTTTTCGAATGTTTTGCAGTGGTAAATCTGGTGATCTGTGCCGTCACAAATTATGCACGTACCTAGCGAAGCATTTGCAGCTACAAACGACTTTCTCTGATGCGTACTCACAGTTTTTCCAGACTTGCCAACCTGACCATCCTGCTCTTGAATTGCGTGCTGCACATTCTCAAGCGTTCGGCATCGCTTTTCCAAGAAGGCTGATAATTTCTCCCAAGATGGCAGCTCGTTGCTCGGAGAACTTTCCTCCCATTTGGCCTGAGTATTCTTGTCCAGCTTCTGGAGCAAAGTTTGCACGAGAATGCAGTCAGCCACTTCTTCCGTGGTGGCAAGCGATTCTAATGCCCGGAGGTGCGAAGTAACCTTGTCCGTCAGCTCTCGCAGCTTGCCCACAGATGCATCTGCCTTGCCCAGCCCAAATATTTCCCTGATGTGCCCACTCTGTATATGCCCCATTGATTTCAGGCAGCTCCAACAGAGGCAAGCGGGATCGATTGGACATAACCACTAATGATTGGGACTCGTTCGTATTGACTCTGAAGGTGGAACAGTGTTGAGCCGGCTCACGTGTACTAAGCTCACGCTGGAGAGTAGCTCTAAAACTCAACAGAGTAAGATCAAATTTGCCGGGCAGCTCACTAGATATGGAATCGAAATTCAGCTACTCCAGGCCTGCATGCGCAAAGATAAAATTAGACTCCAGCTTATTTAATGATTCCAGCAGTCCACTTAGAACGTATTTATCCATGCCTTTCAGCCTCTGATCATCCATTTGAATTTGGTTGTTGTAAAATTTAGTTTGCAAACTAACTACACCACAATCAAATTCAAATAATCATAACCATTACTATTACAGCAATAAGCACGCTCTGTCTCATAAGCCATGCCGGCCAAATGGAGAGAACAAAAAAGTGTGCTTGTGTTTGTGAGCAGACTACAACCGTTTTACTTGAAATTCAATGCTCACCGATTAACACAATCATGAGTTCGGCTCGCGTTTGCGTAAAAACACGACTGACTTCGGCTCGTGGTAGCTATGGCTGGCCGGAACTGCTTTTAAGAAACTGCGTCGTTTCTTTTCGACGAAACTCACAAGCATTCGACGCGGATAACGGTTGTTTTTTCTGTTGTTGTTGTTGGGCTGCTCGTCAATGTAAAGACATTTCCTCGACTTCGGCTACAGTGCGTCGTCAACAGAGAATTGTGTGTATGTATTATATTACAATTCAACTGCGAACTAAGACAAAAGTCAACCGCAGCTGCGCGCCGGCAACTACGAAAGCCGAAGACAAAATGAAAAGGTAAAGCGACGCGTGCCGTGTGTGTCGAAAAATCTAGACGCTTGCTTACTTAATTTACGTTTCACGCGCCGGACGGTTGTCTTATTTATTTTTTTTTTTGTTTGAAATAAGTGAAGTGACTAATAATAATAAATGTACACGGGATTGGAACTAGAAGAAAAAGATGTACATACATATGTATGTACATAAATGGAAACGTGTGTACATACATATTTTTTATGGTACAAACAAAACTGAACAGACGTCACACAAAACATAAAGTGCATTGTTCATTTAGGTACATATGTACGTATATATGAACATACATCTTCTTGTTCCAGTCCCGTGTGGACATAGGGCATCGTGTATGTATGTACAAAGAAAATACACTAAGAAAAAACTAGAACGAATTATTTGAGTACGAACGCTCTTGAAAAAAAACTTAGTCGTTCTTGAATTTTCGAGAATTTCGCTCTTGGAATCGAGATAAATTCGTTCTAAGCGTTCTCAATTTGGTTTTTTATAGGCAAGGGGGGCGAGGGCAACTTAACTTTGAGAGAATGGCGTTGGAGTCGCTCTCGCAGAGAGTGAGAGCGCATGTGCGATGCGTACGAAAGGCAACTGCGTTTATTTATAAGTGTGATTTCGTCGCGTCTTTTAGCTTACGGAAGATAGCTGAGCTCGTTAAGCTGCCCGTAGCCTGTGTGTGTTTCAGTCTTTCGAGGTACCGTGTCCAAGTCCCAGAAAAGTAAGTAAGAAAACAAGAAAGAAAGTCGGTCAAGCCCGACTATAACATACTCTGCACCCTTAATGTCGCAGCTCGCATTTGGTCTCTCTCTCTCTCTCTCTCTCTCTCTCGCTTCTGCTGAACGCAATGCTTAGGTTATGGGTGGGGTGCAGTGTTGCCAAATCGGCTTTTTTCCCGTCAAATCTGGCTTTTTTCAAAGTCCAATTGCGGGAATGTCGATAAGCTGCAATCACAACGGACCTCTGAAGCCTACACAGCTAAACTCACCCAACTGCTCAGGGAAAACTCACCATTCCCTTCTGGTGTAAGCGAACAGTGGAATCACATATCACACTCCATGAGTACGGCTGCCAAGGAGATACTCGGATACGCCGAGCACCCTCGAAAGCAGACTTGGTATGATGAGGAGTGCCGCGACGCTACTGCAGAGAAAGACGCTGCCTACAGGAGAACTCTGCAGTCGGGAGCAACGCGGGCTGTTAAAGAGCAATACCGGAAGAAAAGGAGAGAGGAGAAGCGCCTTTTCAGAAGGAAAAAGAATGAGCGAGAAAGGCGCATGCGTGAGGAAGTCGAGATGCTATTCGGCATGGGTGAGACTCGAAAATTCTATCGAAAGATTAGACGACTTACCGAAGGTTTCAAACCCGGAGTCACACAATGCAAGGACGAAAATGGAAATCTGGTCACAGATCCGCAAGTGGCGCTAGACAAATGGAGAAGCTATTTCGCCAACCTGCTGGGAGGCGACAACGAACACAATACCGCCTCTGGAGTAGTAGCGACGCCACCAATCGACAACATAGAGATAGACCCACCGGACCGTCACGAAGTCTGTGTAGCCATAAAAAGGCTTAAGAACAACAAATCAGCAGGTGCAGATGACCTGCCAGCTGAACTGTTTAAGGCTGGAGGCGAGGAGTTGGTAAGGTGCATGCAACAACTCATCAGCAGAATATGGTCCGACGAGAGCATGCCTGAAGATTGGAGTCTAAGTGTAATTTGCCCACTTTTTAAAAAAGGAGACCCTGCAGTTTGCGCCAACTACCGCGGGATCAGTCTCCTTCCCATCGCATATAAGATTCTGTCGTGCATTATTTGTGAACGTCTAAAGCCGCTTATTAGCACACTGATCGGACCTTATCAGTGTGGCTTCAGACCTGGTAAATCCACCACAGACCAGATATTCACATTACGACAAACCCTGGAGAAGACCTATGAGAGAAATATCAAAACCAACCATCTTTTTGTTGATTATAAATCAGCCTTTGACACACCGATAAGGTCAAGGTTCTTTGAAGCCCTGTCTACCTTTGGTATACCAGCAAAGTACGATCGACTTTGCATGATGACGTTGAGAAGCACTCGAAGCTCCGTCAAAATAGGAAAGAACCTCTCCGAACCATTTGATACCAAGAGAGGTTTTAGGCAGGGTGACACCCTATCGTGTGACTTCTTTAATCTACTGATGGAGTATATACTGCGCCAGTGCCCAAATGCCAACAGATCGGGCTCTTTTCTTTATAAAGATCTAATGCTACTCGCATACGCCGATGATATTGACATTATCGGCAAAAACGAACGGGCGGTAAGCAGGGCGTTTTCAGAGATTGAGAAGCAGTCTAAACTGATGGGCTTAGCGGTAAACGAGGACAAGACAAAATACCTAGTATCCACGGACAAGAAGTCTACGCGTCTTGGACAATTTGTTACTATGGGGGAGTACAACTTTGAGGTTGTAGAGGATTTTGTCTACCTCGGGACGATGATTACCGGCGACAACAACATCAGCCTAGAGATCCGAAGAAGAATTACTCTTGGAAACCGAAGCTACTACGGGCTCAGTAGGGAGTTCAAGAGCAGAGCCTTTTCTCGAAGAACAAAAATTGCGCTATACAAGTCGCTCATCATCCCAGTCCTGCAATACGGCGCAGAAGCATGGACAATGACAGCAGCGGATGAGGAGGCGATTGGCGTTTTCGAGCGAAAAATCCTTCGGAGGATATATGGACCTTTAAAAGTTGGCGATGGATACCGCATTCGAATGAATCACGAACTGTATGAGCTCTATAAGGACATCAGTCTAGTCAAGCGCATAAAGCAACAGCGGCTGCGCTGGTTAGGACATGTAATCCGGATGGATGAAGAAGCTCCAGTAAAAAAGTCGTACAATGCGAAGGCGGCTGACTTTGGAGGACAAGGCAGGAGGGGTCGCCCACCACTAAGATGGGATGATCAAGTGCGGAAAGACATTTCCAACCTTGGTGTGAACAACTGGTGCCAGCTCGCACAATGCAGAAGCGAGTGGAGGGCATTCATTGCAGAGGCCAAGACCGTCAAGCGGTTGTGATGCAACATCGGGCCAATAAAGAAGAAGAAGAAGAATTGCGGGAAAAAATCGAAAACAGCGGGCAGCGGGAATTCTGGCTTTTTTAAAAAATATTTTGCGTTTTTTCCGCTTTTTTAAACTGAACAATTTTAAATATCGATTTTTTACACATCGACTGCTCGTATGTACAGAGTGCGACTCCCATCTCTAAGTTTTGCCGGGATAAATGGCTTAACAGCCCGCAAAAATCTGATGCAATATCGCACACGACTTCTGTCGCCATTGATCACGGGAAAGCCTTGTATGGTATTGATGCTGGAGGAAGAAGAAAACACTCACATGCCAAAGAATTTGCACCCAACTGTGGGCCTGGCTATAATCTTTGCAGATGGCGTTGACGAACCCGACTCGGGAGCCGCTGCCGCATAGTGACATTGCCTAAGATTATGGTTTTCGGGGCGAGCATTTGCGTTTGAAGTCAACTTACTCGAAAATTCTGGAATCAAATCATCAGGTGTATGCATTCAGCAAAGAAGGCGAACAAGGCAAGGTCTTGTATATGTTTTAGGCCCCAGGCGATTATGAAAATAACAAAAATAGGAAATCAAGAAGAAACAGCCAAGAGTCCAGGGTTGGATGAATTTATAAAGTAGAATTCTGAAATACCTTTTATTTAGAAATTAAAGAAAAACAGCTTATTCGGAATGGGCGAGTATTTGAAGTTCTTATATACGTATTCTGAAATATATTTAAAACAAGACGATGTTGCTGGTTGGACAAGTTCCAGACGAATGAACATGAAATGACTTTGTATTATAAAATAAAATATGTCACAGATCCAGAAACCCACAGCCAAAGATTTAACTGAAATTGTTAGTAAAATTTAAAAATTTTCCAAAAATTTATAGAATTTAAAATTAAATTGTAAAATCACAGAATGTGAAAGCTAAAATAAATCAAGCAAATGTCAAAGATAAAGTCAACATTGAAAAATCGAAAGCGGCTTTTGTTTTAACAATTAGTTTTTGACCAGCGTGCTGTAGACGCTCCCGAAACTGGGCTCTACTCGACCCATTGAGAAGAATTGACTGCGAACTATGTGCTTTATGATATGATATTTGCTGATGGCGTTGACCTACCTGAACTGTGCTCTAATAACTCTGAAAAATCGACCACGACCGCCCCAGAGAGTTCTTATTATTTGTCCGCTAAAACGCCAACATGAAAGTTTAGCAGACTTTGGCTGCATAGCTATGATCACAGACGGCCTGGTGACTCCAGATGCACGTCGCGAGAATAGCCAACGTCTGATAAAATATCGCATTCATCAAAGAAGGCCAACAAGGCAAGGTCTTGTATATGTTTTAGGCCCCAGGCGATTATGAAAATAACAAAAATAGGAAATCAAGAAGAAACAACCATGAGTCCAGGGTTGGATGAATTTATAAAGTAGAATTCTAAATAACTTTTATTTAGAAGTTAAAGAAAAACAGCTTATTCGGAATGGGCGAGTTTTTAAAGTTCTTATATACGTATTCTGAAATATATTTAAAACAAAGAACCTTACAAACTTGTCCAAGTCGATGTTGCTGGTTGGACAAGTTCCAGACGAATGAACATGAAATGACTTTGTATCAGTTTTGCCAAATCGGCTTTTTTCCCGTCAAATCAGGCTTTTTTCAAAGTCCAATTGCGGGAAAAAATCGAAAACAGCGGGCAGCGGGAATTCTGGCTTTTTTAAAAAATATTTTGCTTTTTTTCCGCTTTTTTACACTGAACAATTTTAAATATCGATTTTTTACACATCGACTGCTCGTATGTACAGAGTGCGACTCCCATCTCTAAGTTTTGCCGGGATAAATGGCTTAACAGCCCGGAATTTAAAACCTAGCTGCGAAAGGATGTTAGCGACGCTACCCGAGTGTATTGCTCGTATTGCAAATGCCGTATAACTGCAAAATTCAGCGATCTGCGTGCCCATGCCCCAACCAAAAAACACCAAAATGCTGAAGGAGGCTTCCTCCCAGCAGAAAAATAAAATAACCTTTGGTGCAGTGACAACCAAAACGGCGGAGCAGGAGGCGGCGCTCTGTTTATTTGTGGCTCTACACCCGGCGCTTGCGCCAATTGACCACTTAAGCAGTTTGTGCGCGCAAAAATTTAGAAACGACTCTGGGAGTTCAGTGAGGCTACACAGAACAAAATGCTCAAACATTATAAAAAATGTTTTGGCGCAAAACTTTTTTGATGAGCTTCGTTCCGACATAGGTGATGCAAAGTATAGCCTTTTGATTGACGAGTCAACTGATATATGTGTCGTCAAACTTCTTGGTAAGTTTTAAATTTAATAATATTTAATTAGTAATGGTTAATGTTAATTATATGTTATTTTCTATATTTTCTTTGATTGGCATTTATGTATGTACATATTTTTTGTCGTAGGAATCGCAATCAACTATTTTTCTGTGCAGCGTGGCCTTATTGTGTCCACATTTTTGGGAATGGTCTCCATAGAAAATGGTAATGCATCGACTATAGCAGGCGCAGTCAGAAATGAGTTGGGCCGATATAAATTAGATATACAACATTTAATGGGAATTGGTACAGATAATGCAAATGTCATGATTGGATCGCAAAAAAGTGTTTACACCGAACTGAAAAAAGACGCTTCGTCCCTTATTCTAATTAAATGTGTGTGCCACTCTGTCCAGCTGGCCGTCAGCTACGCCAGTAAATTTTGTTTGCCAGATAAGTTGGAATTTTTAGTGTATGAAACCCATAATTGGTTTTCTAAAAGCTCCATTCGGCAACTTAATTATAAAGAAATTTATATGTGCATTAATGATGATAAGGTTTGTGGTGTAACGAGTAGATATATGTATGTGTCCTGTATCTTGTGATGTTAAATAGGCATAGGCTTGCAACGTGTTTTCCGTGTCTGTCAATACTAATGTATAATTTTTATGTGAGTTAACACGGGAGTCTAGGGCCAATTTGTACCAAGCAAACCAATGTCACACCACTGTGCAGGGCCCACACTTTAACTGGCTGTCCATGCGGTCAGCAGCAAACAAAGTATAAAGAAGCGATCAGCGCCAACAGCGAAATGCAACGGGAAGCAACAGCAGCGGCGGCGACGGCACCATCGAGGGAAAGCTTTCATGGGAGAGGGAAGCTTTCAGAAAACATTGTATTAGTTTTAAGCTTCAGTTCTAATAAACGACTCAATTGTAGAGGTTGGTCTCCTCATCGATAAAATAGAAAAGATTCTTCTTTATCTGGCGCCCGAGGCAGGTGACCCGGCGAAAAGTCACGTCTACTCTAAACTTCCGGAAAAAAATCCGCAAGAGTCCAAAATCCTCCGGCAAAATCCGTGGGTATCAAGGCGTGCACAACCGGGCCAAATCATCACACCGCTGTCAACCACATCGCATCCAGGCACCTAAAACAACGTGCCGTCGTCGCCAACGTGGAATAACTCCGATGCTGATTTTAGTGTTATAAGGTAGTATTAAGACAAACAAACGAAAGCTAAATCAAAGAAAGTGAGCAGGTAGCAACTGCAGAAAAAGTTTGAAGGTTAAATGTTCAACAAGTGGAAAAGTTTGTGGTTTAAAAGAGACGATAACCTAAAAGAAGAACACGTGGACAATTTTGAAGTCCAAAATAGGAAGGAACAGTTAAATAAAAGAACGAAAGACAGACAGCAATACTAGCGGAAAAAAAGAGGTGAGACAGAATTGAAGAAGTAAAAGCTCATTGGGAAGCAGACGGCTTAGAAAAGCATTTAGCAAAATGGTAGGCCCAACCGAAAGTAACAATATAACACAAAGTAGTGACCAAGCTTCTAGCTCTCCCTTCACTCTTACACCAACGCTAGAAAAATTGATTAAAAGAATCATTGAGGAAAATTTGGAGGGCATTATTCAAAGGGTGCTAAAGCCACCTGAGCCAGCAGGAATGAGTGAGCAGACTATTCAACCAGAATTTAGGAGTATGATAAACGAGCTCGAAAAGACTCCTGATATAATTCGAAGCATTCGCGAATTTTCTGGGGTTAGGTCCGAATTTAATTCGTGGCGCAAAAGTGTCGAAAGAGTCTTGGCTATTTATGAAGGGCTTGAGGGCACCCCTAGGTACTACGGAATGCTTTTAGCGATTCGCAACAAGATCACTTGTAAGGCAGACTCAGTGTTGGAGGCGTACAACACGCCACTTAATTGGATGGCCATATCAAAATGTCTATCGGCAAATTACGCAGACAAGCGAGACCTAAAGACACTAGATTATCAGCTTTACTCCCTAAGGCAGCAAAATCTGACCATTACAGAATTTTACGACAGTGTGCAGCCAACTCTCGCTTATTTTGAGTCAGGTGGGTAGCATGGAGGCGTCTCCAGAAACAATAAGAGTGTTAACGGAACTTTACCGGGACAAGGCATTGGACACTTTCATTAGGGGACTGAATGGAGATCTATCCAGGCTGTTAGCAGTAAGAGAGCCGCAGGATCTTAGCCATGCTCTGCACCTGTGCAACGCACTTGAAAACCAATGTGTATGAAATGCCACTGGGTTCAAAAATCACCAATTCAGAGGGATCCCGCAGGCAGGGCAACACTTGCCTTTCTTGACCAACAGGCCAGGTGAATTGCAAGTGAACCGCCAAGTACGAAACCAGCTCGCGTTCTCAAAGGAGGCGTTTGGCACACTGGGGCAGCAAGTGCCTCAGGGACAGCAACCTAGAGGGTTCTCGTGTCCAAACCCCGCGCAGTCGTACAGGTCATCAACAACCGGTTCACAACAACAAAATATTCCTTCACATAGAACTTTCATTTCAAATATGCCAGGGAATGTAATGTCGCAAACAAATCAGTTTGACCAAGCAAGAAATGCAGATTATACGAACAGGTCTCGCAACGAAGACCAGTATAAAAATCGTCCGATCAATTCTAACCAATATAAGCCATCGGGTCACCCTCCAAAACAATTCCACCTACAAACTAATTATGATGTCGAGGGGACGGAGATTGAACTAGAGGATGACGAAAGACATCTTCTGACCATAGGACAAGAGGGCGTGGGCGAACTTCTTGACCAGGGAGACTCGCTATCAGAAGAGCAAGGACAAGTGCAGTCCAATGAACTCTCTGATATACATTTTTTAGATTAAAGAGTTCCTCGCTGCCCTACTTCCAGTGTAGGACGAGGGACAATGAGATACTAAAATTTCTCATTGATACTGGATCAAATCAAAACTACATAAAACCCCACTTAGTACCCAAGCCAAAGCCTAACAAAACAAAATTCTTTGTAAGCTCTATAGGAGGGAAAACACAGATCTCTCATCACACCTTCGTCAATTTGTTCGGCCACTCCACGCCACTCAAGTTTTACCTCCTGCCAGCGCTCAGTACCTTTCATGGCATTTTAGGGAATGATAGTCTAAAGCAACTAAATGCTGTGATTGATACAAAAAACGATTTTTTAGCGCTCAATAACAACTACAGAATCAAAACTCACCAACTAGTGTCAAGCGCAGTCAACAACATAAAGGTAGACACCGTTCATTTGGGAGAACGAGAGAAGAGACTTTTAGAGTCATTACTGAAAGAACATGTAGAGCTATTTGCGGAATCAGATGCAAGATTGACTTATACCACCCGGGTAGTTGCCGAGGTCAGAACTAAATCCAACACTCCTGTGTATAGCAAGCCGCGTTACGTCAGGAGATAGAAAGGCAAGTTCAGGAGTTGCTTCGGGATGGCATAATAAGACCCTCTAGATCCCCGTATAATGCGCCAGTATGGGTGGTGCCAAAAAAACCTGATGTTACAGGAAAGGATAAGTTCCGTATGGTCGTTGAATATAGGGATCTAAATCTCAATACGGTAGCGGACAAATATCCAATGCCTGAAGTCAACGAAATTACAGCTCAGTTGGGGCGCAATAAAATATTCTCAGTGCTGGATTTGAAAAGTGGGTATCACCAAATTCCACTAAAAGAATCCGATATCGAGAAAACGGCCTTTTCAATTAACGGGGGAAAGTACGAGTTCACTCGACTCCCGTTCGGCATGAAGAATGCCTCGGCTATTTTCCAAAGGGCCTTAGATGATATCCTAAGGTACCATATTGGAAAAATCTGCTACGTCTATATTGACGACATAATCGTCGTCAGCAAGAATGAAGACGAACATGTCGAGCACTTGGAGAAGGTATTTCTAACTCTCCAAGAGGCCAATATGAAGGTCCAAGTGGAGAAATGCGAGTTTTTTAAAAAACGGGTTGACTTCCTTGGACTCACGATATCGGATGCAGGAATCCAAACTAACGCTGCAAAAGTCAGGGCGATTGAAACTTTCCCAGTACCAACCACTTTAAAAGAGTTGCGGTCATTCTTAGGCCTATCCGGATACTACAGGCGATTTATAAAAAACTATGCTAACGTAGCCAAACCACTGACCGTCCTGTTAAGGGGGGAAGGGGGACGAGTGTCCAAACACACGTCCAACAGAATCCGGATAGAACTGAGCAGAGAAGCTCTAGACGCATTCGCTAAACTTAAAAAGGCTTTATCCTCTCAAGAAGTCATACTGGCATACCCTGAGTTTGGAAAAGAATTCTACCTTACAACAGACGCCTCCAACTATGCTATTGGAGCTGTGTTGGAGCAGGGGGGAAAGCCAATAACATTTATCTCGCGGACTTTATCGAAAGCTGAGGAGAGCTATGCCGCGAATGAAAAGGAGATGCTCGCGATAGTTTGGGCCTTGCAAAGCCTGCGAATGTATCTGTACGGCCACGCAAAGGTTGTGTTACTCACAGATCACCAAACTCTAACCTACGCACTGAGCAATAAAAACCATAATAGCAAACTCAAAAGGTGGAAAAATTTCCTGGAAGAGTACGACTACGAGTTACGATACAAGCCAGGGACATCGAATGTAGTCGCGGACGCACTGTCTAGAATTTCTGCAGGTCCTCAAATTAACGAGATAACTGAAACCACGGATGATGATGAAAATTCTGTTACTGGCTTGATACAAACGGTCGAGGTTCCTGTCAATGTTTTTAAGAACCAAGTTGTGCTATGCCTAGACGATTCAGACTCTTACCTAAATGAAACGCCATTCCCTGGGTACCAAAGACACGTAGTCTCTCGGTCCAACTACGACACGAGCGACTTAGTCCAAATTCTTCAGGGGAAACTAGAGCCGAACTTGATAAATGGTTTAGTTGCACCTAAGCAAATCCTCAGGCTAGTCCAGACCATCAGCCCACTACATCTGAACTCGTACAAAATTCGACATGCTCAAAATCAAGTTCAAGACATTCAGTCGGAGAGCCTGCAGCACGAAATAATAACCCAAGAGCATAGGCGGGCGCACAGAAACCCAGTTGAAAATAAAACACAAATTCTTCGCAAATACTTCTTTCCACGAATGAGTCAAAAAATAAATGCAGCCACCAAAGCATGCAGGACATGCAAGGAGAACAAGTACGACAGACACCCGCCCAAAGGGGAAATCCAACCGACACCTATTCCCAAATACCCAGGGCAGATCGTACATGTCGACATTTACATAACGGAGAAACACAAGGTCCTTACCGGGTTAGATAAGTTCTCCAAATACGCTCAGGTTAGGATCCTAGATTCCAGGGCAGCTAAGGACATCAAAACCCCGTTAATCGAAATGTTAATAGCTTTTGGGATACCTCAGTGGGTTATAGTGGACAACGAAAGGTCACTAAACTCGACATTCGTTAAAGAGCTACTGGAAGAGCAGCTGGGCATGTCAATCTATACCACCGCACCTTACGCTTCAACCAGCAATGGGCAAGTTGAGCGTTTCCACTCTACGTTATCCGAGATAATGCGATGCCTTAGGGGGAAAGCGAAAATCTAGCTTTTGAAGACCTTCTGCTCAAAAGTGTTCAGGCATATAACTCATCCGTGCACTCTGTTATAAAGCAAAAACCGATTGACATCTTTTTCAGAAAATCGTGTCCAGATGACTCACAAGTGATCGAGGCGGAGCGAAGCAAGGTTGAAAAAAGAATCAGGGATAAGCAAAATGCCGATTTGGAATACCATAATAGAAACAAGCAAGATACTAGACACTTCGTCGCAGGTCAGGAGGTGTACGTTAAAATTGACAAAAGGTTAGGGTCCAAGCTCACTCCTAAATTCAAGAAGCAGATCGTAGCTGAAAACCGAAATACGACTATAAAAACACAGGCAGGAAAAATTGTACATAAAAACAATCTAAGAACGTAATGTAAAGAATCCGCCTACTGTAAATTTAATCACTTAAATACTGTCCAAATGAACAAGCCCCATTCACCCTCGCACACTAAGACACTATCCACTCGCGAGCCAAGATCCGCCACAATCAGCTGGTGTCTGCGCAAAACGAAGCGATCCCGCCAAGAACTCTGCTCAACCGCCCAGTGTACAAAGACATCCCTGTGTAGAGGAAAGCTGTAAGGATTAAGCTCAGTCAGCCCAAAAGATGTCTCCTCCATATGATTAAATGACCCTGAAACTCCATTGGGCGAAACGCCAGCGATGTAGTATTAGCCAAGGCCCGAGGACCACAGCAAACCTCATAAGGCGATACATTCCACAGCGGCATCCGGCTATCGCGTCCGAGGACGTCCGCACTTAAGAGGGGAGGAGTTAACACGGGAGTCTAGGGCCAATTCGTACCAAGCAAACCAATGTCACACCACTGTGCAGGGCCCACACTTTAACTGGCTGTCCATGCGGTCAGCAGCAAACAAAGTATAAAGAAGCGATCAGCGCCAACAGCGAAATGCAACGGGAAGCAACAGCAGCGGCGGCGACGGCACCATCGAGGGAAAGCTTTCATGGGAGAGGGAAGCTTTCAGAAAACATTGTATTAGTTTTAAGCTTCAGTTCTAATAAACGACTCAATTGTAGAGGTTGGTCTCCTCATCGATAAAATAGAAAAGATTCTTCTTTATCTTGTGTATTTAAATCATGTTAAGATACAAACTAGCTAATGTATTTTTATTTTTATTTTAAAAGACACCATTAAAAATACCAAAAGTGTCTGACACAAGATGGCTATCAATTGAATTGGCTGTCACCCGAATTTTGGATCAGTGGCATGAACTGAAATTACAGTTGTGGCAGCGCAGGACGAGAAGTGTCATAAGGCCAAACTATTATACGAAATGTTTGACAGCACCAATTACATTTTTTTGGTATTCTTGAGACCGATACTTTGGGAAATGCAAAAGGTTAACAAATGCTTTCAAAGTAATTCTACAAATGTCACAGAATTGCTAAATGAGCTCATGGTGGCCATTAATTCCCTAAAGAAGGGAATAATTCCAGAGGAAGCAAATGTAGATATTCTCGATATTGAAGACTTCGATCAATACATAGTAAAAGACTTAAATCAGGGGTATGAGGTCGAGAAGCAGATAAAACTGATTGAAGACGCTGAATTGGAGAATTCTATTCGAAATACATGTACTAATTTTTTGACTGAACTTATAAAACAATTGAAGAAAAGGTAAGTAACTTATTTGTTAGCATGTAGTATAAGTATTTTAGTATTAAAGTTTTTCCTACTTTAGGTTGCCGGATAATTTTCAAATACTGAAGAATATTGATTTATTTTCATGCAAAAATATTTTGCGAGCAAGCAAAAAGAATGTACTACCAATTCTGGAGTTCTTTAAAACAAAGAATATTGAAAATATTGAGCGTCAGTACAATGCTATCCATTTAATAAGTTGGGAAAATACTGAAGATACTACAAAGTTTTGGGCGGAGGTGTGTGCCTACAAAGATTCTGGAGGAGCAAATAAATTCAAGGACGTGGCTACCCTTGCAATGGCATTATTGTCCTTGCCGTGGTCTAACGCCGAGGTGCAGAGAGTCTTTAGGCAGGTCAACATTTTTAAAACAAAGCTGAGAAACAGAATGAATCTTGACATGCTAAACTCAATTTTATGTGTCAGGTAAGAACTATTTTATATAACTAGTATTTAAAAGTCAATAATGAAATGTATTTTATTTACAGATACGGGTTGCGTCGATTAAACAAATGCTGCCTTGATTATCAACTGCCCCAAAAGTATTTAAAGTTAATTGGAACTATGGAGGCCTATGACAAGGATCAAAACTACCATGGAATTGATGAAATTATAAACTATTTATAAAAATAACGTTTAACAAGTAAGAGTGTTGCATTCGAGTGACCCGACTTCAAAATATCCTGTACCAAGTAATGTTGTTCCAATGGCTTTGATTTCCTAAGTTAATATTGAGTTAACTTCTTCGACTGAATAAACTTTCGTGTGGCTTGACATGCTTCTCATAATTTTGAATTTACTGTTTTTGATAGTCCTGATTTTTATTTTAAGATAATATGAATATATTTCAAACAAATGGGGAGGCCCACTTGCATAACTTCAATGTTTTTGCTCTGATCTTATTGTGGTTTTCAGAATAGATAAATATTGGGCCTAACTTAATATATATGAAGTCTCGAGGTTCAAACAGAAAAATGATGGCTCTGACAGTTTTTCGCTGTTAAAAGGTGGAGGAGGTGGAATTTACGAAATCTGAAGCATACTTTATCTAGCTACGGTATAAACCTACTTACATCCAAAATTTGTGGCTCTATCTATTATAGTCTCTGAGATCGACAAGTTCATACAGACAGACTGGCGGACTTGGCAATCGACTCTGCTGTTGATGCTAATCAAGAATATATATACTTTACAGCGTCGGAGATGCTTCCTTCTGGCTGCTACATACATTTGCACAACTTAATGATCCCCTTTTACCGATTTTTAAGGGTATAAAAACAAGACTGAAAACATCAGCTTTTTCAGCTTTTTTGCCAAAAATTTCAGCTTTTTTGCAACTTTCTTTCCACCAAAATCAGCTTTTTTTGCTCAGAAGAAGTTGGCATCACTGGTGGGGTGTGTTAACTGACCGTTTTTTGCTCACAACTTGAGTATCGTTCATCCGATCTTTATCATTCCTTCAGCAAATCGATAAATAATTTTGAGTACTAGATATCTCTACACTCAGAGAAAAAATAGAGAATTTCGCTCTTGAATCAAGAGCATTCGTTCTCAAAAGTACGGTGAGAGTGAAAATTCTTGATCCAAGAGCGAAATTCTTGATTCAAGAGTGAATTTTTGATCCCGACATTCCTGATTCAAGAGTTTTAGCTCTTGATCCAAGTATGAATAATTATTGATTCAAGAGTTTCAGTACTTGATTCAAGAACGAATAATTCTCAAAAAAAAAAATTAAAAATAATATTTGCGGTGGGGGGTGGGAGAGAAACGACCGACCCGACCTGACCGACGTGGTAGTCCGAGTCTCGTCCCCCTCCCCCGGTCCCACGCACCATTATCAAATCAACCACACCAACACCCCAACCACCACCACCCACCAAACTTTGTTTTAAACAGTGATTGATTTTGAGATAACCACAGAGATTTTTTTTTTTTTTTACTCTTCTGGGACTTGAACACGGTACCTCGAAAGACTGAAACACACACAGGCGACGGGCAGCTTAAATAGGTCAGCTAACTTCCTTAAGCCAGAAGACGCGACGAAATCACACTTATAAATAAACGCTTTCGTACGCATCGCACAACAACAAACTGCGCATGCGCTCTCAGTCTCTGCGCTCTCATTCTCTCAACCAAGGCGTATTTAATAAGGTGGCAGAAGCGTCGACGTCGCCCTCTTTGCTGTTGCCTTAAGCTAGGTACACACGATGCAAACAATTTGCAGCAAGTTGATTGCTGCAATCAAATTTGCACGTATAAACACTAGTGCAACCATTTTGCTGCAAACAAAGAACTTGCAAAATTTTTTTGCAGCAATATTTTTTGCTTGTCGTCTGTATACATTATTTTACCGTTATCTTGGTTGCGTCAGTTGCTTGCTTGTTTGCATGTGCTGTTTGCTTTCAGTCGCAATATTGCAGCAAGCAAATCAACATGTGGGATCGCGAGAAGACGATAAAATTAATTGAATTGTACGAGAATTATTCTGTTTTATGGAATGTCTCGTCAGCAGACTACAAAAATAAGCAAAAAAATTGCTGAAAAATTAGACAAAAGTGATGATGAAATAAAAACAAAAATTCATCATTTGCGCACTCAATTTTTGCAAGAGGTGCGCAGAGTGAAGCAAAAAAAGAGTGGCCAGGGTACATCGGACAACTATACCAGCAAATGGGAGTTTTTCGATGCGCTTAAATTTATTAAAAATGACGACGGAAATAATTATAAAATTCAAAATTTGGTAAGGAGTACAATTTATTGAACATATCGTAGTAATTACTTATTTTATATATGTTTATATTGCCATGACACTTCACCATCAGGCGAAACAAAAAAATTTTTAAATTCTTCACGTATATCTTTTGCTTCAGTAGAGTTTTGCGTACTTCTTTGAATTGGTATGCAGTTTCCTTCTAACGTCAGATCGTTACGCCAAGTACCTGGTACCACTTCTCCATCAACTTCATTGTCGAATGTTCCATTCGGAGCATATTTTTGTTTTGACTCTTTCTTGGCCATCAACCAGTTATGTAATGCGCAAATTGCAGAGACAACATCAATTGTCTTTTCTGGCCAAAGTTCCAATGGCTTTCTTAAAACCCGAAATCTATTTGCCATTATGCCAAAAACATTTTCTACCACTCTTCTTGCTCTGAAAAGACGGTAGTTAAAAACACGATTTGGAGCTGGTTGATTTCTGAATGGATATGGTTTCATTATGTATCTTTTCAATGCGAATGCATCATCCGCTACAAGTACATAGGGCACCTTTAGATCTCGACCTGGAAGTGGCTGCTCCTCAGGAACATTAAGTTGTTCATTTTGTAACGCATATAATAGACTACATGCGTTAAAAATTCCTCCATCAGAAATTCTTCCTTTGCCTCCTACATCGAAGTAAATTATTTTATAGTTTGCATCTGCTAACACCATTAGCACAACGCTATGCGTGCCCTTATAGTTGAAGTAGGTACTACCACTGTTAGACGGAGCTTTCATAACTACGTGTTTTCCGTCTAATGCACCGATACAATGAGGAAAGTTCCAAATACTTTCAAAATCGGATGAAATTTTAAGCCACTCGTTTGTAGAATTGGGAACCTAAGAAAATTCAAAATAATTATTAATATTTTGTTTACATTTTCATTTCGTACTTTTTCACATACATATATTTAGGATCTAAGTGAAAGCGCCGTTAACACAATATTCTTAGGAGAGGCACCATGTTCAGCTAATTCGTCAATAACAACAGATGACGTACCAACTACATCCAAAGCAAAAAAAAGAAAACGTGACGAGATAGAATTTAAGGACGAAGATCTGCGTATTAAAAAGGCAAGCGCTTTACTCTATAAAGTTGTGTTGAAATCACACCAAAATAGACTTCTGCTTCGCAATTCAAAGAGCTATTTTGGAAGTATCGGAAATTGATAGCGAGGGCACTTTTACTTGTTCCTCACCTAATATCGTGTACTCGTCTACCAATTCTCCAGTTTTTGCCTTTTCAGATGGTAAAAAAGTAAATGCATATATAATTTACATACTTACTTCAAGATATTCCCTTTTCAGGCATTCATATACAGCTCGACAAGACTCCGGCTCAATGCTTGCAACCGTACTCACAGGAATGCGAAAAGAAACATCAGAGAATGATATGAATCACCTGTAAAAAATTTAATTACATCAATAAACATATTAATTAAAAGTTCATAAAAATGTTAATTATATTTAATACATACCAGTGGCTAAAAAACGCAATGTCAGGGCTAATCGCTCATTTGGTGGAATCGCAGGACGCATTACAGTGTCTTGTTTAGTTAAGTAGTTTTGTACTTTTTCTAATAAAAAATTGAAATCACTGACTGACATGCGAAAAAAATTGTAATAGTTTGTTTCATCACCATTTTGTAGCTCTTTTAAAAGGTTTTGATGCACTCCTTTTTCATCTCTTTTGGAAATCCACTCTTTCACCCAACACTTTCTTTTTTTTGCAGACTCTAATCTTCTCACTTTTTTACGTTTAATTAAAGTTGCTAATATAGCAATAGCAGCAACTCTCGATTTTTGTGCCGACATAATATAAACACGTCGTTATTCCTTGACTTTCACAAAACAACAGAACTTGCAAATGAGTGTCACTTGCAAGCATTGCAAACAAAAAATGAAAACACGTGTAGACATTAACGCAATATATTGCACGAAATAGCCATGCAAAAGTTTGCGTGCAAAACAAAAATTGATTGAAGCAAGAAATTTTCTTGCAATATTTGCATAGGTGTAAACATTTGTGCAAACTTTTGCTGCAAATTATTTTCAACTTGCTGCAAATTGTTTGCATCGTGTGTGCCTAGCTTTACGGTTTCGAAAAATTCATATGTGTGTGTGTATACATGTGTATGCGAGAACAAATTTCTTTGAGTTTATTACTCTCTTGCTCTCGCTCTCTTTCTCTCATTTTTCGTAAGGCAACGCGACGTCGACGCTGCTGCCACCTTATTAAATACGCCTTGCTCTCAACGACCAACTGCGCATGCGCCCTCACTCTCTGCGAGAGCGACTCCAACGCTACTCTCTCAAAGTTAAGTTGCCCTCACCCCCCTTGCCTATAAAAAACCAAATTGAGAACGTTTAGAACGAATTTATCTCGATTCCAAGAGCGAAATTCTTGAAAATTCAAGAGCGACTAATTTTTTTTTCAAGAGCGTTCGTACTCAAATTATTCGTTCTAGTTTTTTCTTAGTGTATGAGAGTGTGTTTGCATGTGTGTCTCAATTGAACAGGGTATTTTGTAGTCGGGAAACTCGACTACAACGCTCTTACTTGTTTATTAATATAGAACCAAAGGAATGAAATTTTGGATTAACATGGCTGTTATGCAACTCTGATGGAACCATAACCCTCGATGAAGTTTTGCCACATTGGGAAAATACTTACAAACAGCGATCTAAATCGTTTGCTAAGTCAAAGGAACTAGACCTGATTTTAGATAAGTGGCCTACATTAAAACAGTCGTTTGGTTTTAAATTGGTAAGTTAATAAACAGTTTTACAAAACAAATATTAAAGTTTCTGTACAGGTCAATCTTGATCAATCTCTGTTAGTTCCATCGGCCCGGCGTACGGTCTGTCGTGGCGCAAGCAAGAAGTTCATTGCCAAAATAACTACCGCCGACTCCAGGAAATCTTTTTTTATAAGTTTCCCAACACTGGGAGAGCTGCTGAGTTACGTTAAAACTAGAATCGAGGTTCTTTACGATCAGATGGCTATGGAGTGTCAAGAGTCTTTCGTTTACTTCGCTGTCATATTTTATAAGTTCAAAACTATTCTTGAAGCTTGTTTTATGATTTTCACAGCCCTAGACTTACAATATCCAGAAGAGAGCAAACTTGTATGGTTGTTTATACAAAAATATTTTTTCGACATTTCAATCAAAACGGAAGATAACTCATATATTTTATTATTTATTAATGATCTAAATGCTTATAATCCCTGGAAGAACACTTTGAATAATTTCCCAACATTTTTGTTGTAAACAAATAAAGAAAGGTCGATAAATTAATTACAAATTACATATGGTATGTGTGTAAATTTTGCAGCATCAGTTTTGAAACTAAGCATTTCAATAACAATCATAAATATATATTCTACTACCTAAAAAATTAGAAAACGGATATTTATTGCCCAAAATGTAGGCCTTTCTATTACCTAAAAACGATGTTTTAAGGTACTACATTGCCTAAAATTTTAGGTCAAATATTACCTAAAAAGCTTGTTTATTGACTAAAATGTAGGACTTTCTATTACCTAAAAAGACGTTTTATGGCCATACATTGCCTAAAATTTTAGGTCCGTTATTACCTAAAAATCAAATTTATTGACTAGAACACTTTAGGTAATAGAGGCCTGAAATTAAGTCTATATATTCCTTGGCTGTCATTTTAGGTAAAATGGACTTACATTTCTGGTAATTTTCAACAGTTTTAGGTAAAAACTTTTTCTGAGTGTTAAAGTCAATAAAAAATATATATAACTTTTTTTTTGGACTGGAAATAGGACTGAGCAATTGACGTTAGAACAAAGATGCTATCGACTGTAGAATAGCCCTTTCGAAATCCATTCCGAAATTCACTTAGTAGATTCATCTTGTTAACCCATTTAGTCAAGTGGGACAGTAGCACTTCGGCTAAAATTTTCATAATGACATTAAGGCAAGATATTCCCCTGTAGTTGCTGGCGTTAGATGGGTCTCCCTTTTTATAGATTGGGAAGATAATGCTACGCTTAAACGATTCTGGGAAGGTCCCTTCATTGTGCATGTGATTGTAGGCTTGTGTGAGCAGTTCTATGAAGTTTGACGGCGCGTTCTTAAAAAATTCAGCAGATATTCTGTCATCCCCCGGCGCTTTGTTAGTTTTCAAGTTGCCAATGGCCTCGTTAACTTCCGATGTCGAGATGCATCTGTCTAGGTCTGTTGAAACCGTGTTTGGCAAAGCATATTGTATTTGTATTTCCGAGTTTGAAATCCACAGTAGTTGCTTAAAATGCTGAGCTAAGGACGGTGCGTCAACTTGAATTTTCCTGATGGTTGGGTTTCTATTTATGGACTTAAGAATTGTCCAGTAAGTTTTTGAATTGTGTGCGTTGTAGAGCTCTACTTCCAGATTTAAATAGTATTCATTTTGTTTGCTATAACACAGGGCCTTATATCCCTTATTTGCTTTTTTTCGAGTCTTGTGTGTTCCTTTCTGTAGTGTCTTAATAAATCAAAAACCAAGTCCTTAAATCGCATGCATGTCGAGTCGAACCAAGCTTGCTTGTTGTGCTTAGTTGCTTTTGTCTGCATAGTTTCTGCTG
The DNA here is from genome assembly GCA_037044535.1 of Lordiphosa magnipectinata. Taxonomy (NCBI): domain Eukaryota; kingdom Metazoa; phylum Arthropoda; class Insecta; order Diptera; family Drosophilidae; genus Lordiphosa; species Lordiphosa magnipectinata. The sequence goes on along the minus strand of JBAMBO010000388.1, from coordinate 4,126 downwards.
CTTTTACTATCATCTTTGTTTGGTCATTGGCTATGTTAATATCATGGTGGAAGCTTTGGTAAAGCCGTTCCACTTCATTATCAAGCTAGCTTACATAGTTGCTCCTTTTCCTTTGATTCCAGTGCAGTTTTGGCATTAATGTTGACTTAGGGGTTACGGAAGTTACGTTAGTCATCTCAAAAGTCGCAACAAGTGGCATATGATCCGAGAAGATTTGGCCGTCAACTGCCATGTCGGTGAAGGCCTGCCACTGCCCTTGGATTAAACAGTAGTCAATGCTAGAACAGGCATTTCCCCTTAAAAATTTGTATTATCCATCCTGGTCACTCTTATTACGGCCATTGACGAGGGTCATTTGCATACATTCACACACGTCAATTATTTTGCGACCTCTTTTATCAGCCACCCTGTACCATGATGGAATAACATAAGGTGGTCCCGTCGGCAGCCGAAGTTTTACGAAGTATACACTTATTTCAGTGCACGTTTGCATAGAAGAACTAACATAGAAGCACACTTTGCTGCGTCGACAACTTTTCACTCAGACATTTGTCAGCTGTTCGCTGTCATTTTGGCTCTTTGAGTTATTTTTTGACTCTCTGAGTTTTTTTTTTGACTATGCCCGTCTCCCTCTAACCACCGTGTTTTCCTACGTCGACAATAATTTTGAGTAACAGATTTTGTTGTCACTATTGAAGTATCTCCTTGCCACAATGGCGTTAACATCACTCAAAAAAGAGCGGCGTTTCAAAGTGTGCTTCTATGTTAGTTCTTCTATGACGTTAGCTTGTTGACGAGAAAGGTTGTGTGCGGACGAATTTTTTTTTGTTGTTCATTAACCCTTAAGCGTGCACATAATAATATGAAATATTGCAAATTTTGCTGCAAAGTTGAGACGGGAGTGAGTCTAGTTCATGTACCGAAGAGTGATATGAAAAGAAAATTGTGGGAACAAAGCCTGGGGTGCAGCCTGGGTAAAAACTCGCAAATCTGTGGCACACACTTTAATGATTCGCAGTGGAATTCTACACCGATCAAAGGTCAGACATATAAAAGAAGGCGGAAGGAAAATAAGCCTGAAGATGATGAGCCTGAAGATGACGAGCAAAGCATAGCGAACAACATACCTGCAGGCATCGAAATGGATGAGTTGACGGAGGATGCCATAGAGTATGTCGCCGGTTATGGCATTAAAAAGCTAACGATGAGTGACTGCTTCAAACAAAGTTCGACATTCACTTATGTAGATGAGATGTCTCACGGCGACCTTATTAAACCGTCGGATCACTTCAAAAATAAGCTCAAAGAGCTAGAAAACATTTTTTCTCATTACACACAAGAAAATTTTAAAATAACAAAAAATTTAAAAGAAAAATTAGTAATCGCAGCACAAAATGTAGAGCTGGATAAATTTGTAATTTCTTTCTATTTTAAAATAAGAATATATTTTAAAGTTAAGTACTTAAACAAAAAAATTTGTATTAAGGACCAAAAGCAGCGTTTAGTTGGTAATTCAAAATTATTAAACATTAAACTTTAAAAAAATGTCTCGTCTCTTTATTATAAATGGCATATTCAAACCCTACGGACATGCTAAGGGTTAATCAACAATCACATTGCCGCCTCACTCACACTCAATACGACACTCAGTATACTATGTTCCTTTCACTCGCACTTATTGCATGCATACAATAAGTGGATGTCTGTTGCCGACGGGACCACCTTATGTTATTCCATCATACCCTGTACTTGGCGCATCTTGCAGTTCTCGCTAAATCAGTGGCAGATTCGTACGATTGCGTGACTACCTGTTCTGTGCCAATACGTGCGTTGCAGTCTCCAATGATCATGATATTGTTGCAGTCGGATAGCAAGCGAAAGTCCTACACAGCTTCAAAATCTTGGTCCCGGTGATTACAGTTTATGTACACAGGCAAAATGTGCAGTTTCTCAGCACTGCTTTTCGGGCTTTTGACTTCAATCGCGACTGTGTTTGCTATTGTGACAAATATACAGATACCATCGAGAAAGAGCTCCTTTTGTATACCGTAGAGTCTACCACCACTTGCTCGACCACGTTCCGCAGTTCTATTTGCCGGAATTCAGTGTAGGATGTGATTTGGGAAATATTGTTCATAGATTAGTTCATTTTTATAGACAAAAGTTTCATACAGCAAAAAAATACAGTGATTATTGACATATTTAAAAAATTGAGAAAATATTAACTTATTTGCAAAGTCAGCTATATTGTAGGACAAAATTTTTTAAACAGAAGTACATTTAGGCGTAACATATTGGCTGCAGCTTATAGTTGGGTTTTCCAAACGATCGCTTTTTAGTTTTTTGGACGCGTAACTTCAGTTCCGGTGTCATACTTCAGGTCCACTTTAAAGTCTGGGTCGTATATTTGCTTCATGGTGTTGATTGCGGGCTCCGCATTGCACATCAGTTCTTTAGAAGAGTTCCAATAGAACCAGTAACCATCAATTTCATTTTTCCTCCGTTCTCGTGGAGTGTCTTTAAGAACTCAATTTCCACTCGTTCCTTTAGCTTAAGATGGTGCTTGCAAAGGTCAACAACAGCATCAAAGGGGGTTTTGTCGCCTAGCATGTTTTTTATTATCAAACACTTTCGCTTGGCACCATCTTATAAAAGTAGCAGTCTTCTGGCTTCATTTTCTCGGTCTTTCTTAATTGTTTGGAGCTCTTCTCGAAGAACTATATATTCGTCAGTTAGGTCCCGAACTTTGGTTGCTAGTTAACTGACGTTGCTTTGGACTGAATCGATTTTATCGGCTATTATGTTCAAGTCAGACTTTGTCGCCACACCCTCCAGTTTGTTGTCAAACATCTCTTCAAGCATAGACTTGAGTTGAAACAACGTGAGACCAATCAGCGATCCATTTCCATGATTTGTAACTTCTCCATTAGATGTTGCGTCAGATCGAGGTCGTTTGGATGGTGTTGATGTATCATCGTGTGCTGGGGACCTTGATACCGGCATTTCAGTATATTCTTAAATTCGAATTTCCGCGCCAAGAAAGGAGACTGCTTGTGCGTGATAGGCGCACTGCTTGCACCTTGGACTATCAGGCAACCCCGCGATCAGTCTGTAGTTTTAAGCTCCACCTGTGCTTTAAAGCTCGATTTGAGAGACGGTGCAACTCTACGATGGGGCTTATGTGCTTTCCAACACTAGACGGATAAAGTCTGAAGAGAACAGCTGATGCGCCAACTAGATGAACACATACACACCTGATCATATTAATAGGTACACACCGGAATTTTTTAATTATAAATGGTTTTTTCGTACTTTTAGTGTGGACAAATTTTTAATTTTTGGTTTTTTGTTGTTGTCAATGTCTGGCCACACTGTGACGAAAAGTTGAAATACGGGCTGCCCCGTATATCAAAGCTTTTCTATAAATTGCGAGTCCACCACACATTTCGCCTGATCATAATAATAGGTACAGTCTCCGTTTCTCACAAGTATCAAGTGAATAATTTTGTAATCAGTGATCATTTGGTAACTAAAGGTAAATTAAGTATAGCTCCTGTCAATACTGAGAATTAAATAATTATTTTTTTCAGAAAAAATGGGTCGAAATTCTCATTGTACTAAAGAAGAAGCTCGATTGGTTCTTAGCCTGAGAAAAGAAAGCAAATCTTTACGAGCCATCGCCAAATTAATGAACAGGTCTCATAATTTTTTTAAAAATGCATTAGAAAGAAAACCAAGACAGGAAACCCGTGGAAGGCCACAAAAAACAACAGAAACCCTTGACCACTACATAGTAACTTTGAGCAAAAAGGACCCATTTAAGTCATCGAAGGCTATTGCAGCCGAAACTGGGAATTCAGTTAGTGCTCCAACTATCTGAAGACGACTACAAGATGCCAACCTACCAGGAAGAATTGCCAGAAAAGTCCCACTTATGCGCAAAAAAAAATATCACCATTAGGCAAACTTTTGCAAGGGACCACAAAGACTGGGTAGGATGCACCGGGGAGAAAAAATGGAGAAACATATTATGGAGCGATGAAGCCAAGATTAATTTGTTTGGGAATGACTGTGAAAGGAATGTTCGACGCCCTAATGGAAAGGAATTCTATGCTTCTCCTGGTAC
>JBAMBO010000385.1:0-140843 GCA_037044535.1 Lordiphosa magnipectinata | reverse complement strand
AAGGGTATAAAAACACATTAATTATGTTATATTCATAATGCTGCCAGGTGTTCTTGTTTGTAAGTTCGCGGGCATATTTAACAGCGCCAGAGCAGCGCAAGGTTTCTTTGAAACGTTTATCGACAGAGTAAATTGTGTTATCGTGTTATTTACATAGGCTTAGCAGACTCTGTTAAGAATCTGCGGAATATCAACTTTTTCACAAATGAATTAACCAAAGACCAAGATTATTTATACTGTAGGTGAGAAATCTACCCTCACTCCATAACCAAAATGTTAAAATCAGGAGAAAATTTTAAGACCATATTCCTTAGCACAGTTTTTGGAGCTTGCATTGTAAGTTCATTTTGTCCTCAATCCAAATAAGTTTGTACTTGAACTAAGAGCGATCTTTCTTAAATTGTTTGGCTTACTGTTAGTACGAACTGTTCTTGATTAATTTAAGTACGTTCAAGAACAAAACAAACTTAAAATTTTTAGTACAAATCGGTAAAAATTCAATCCCGATCGATCTAGAACTCTGCCTGAACTCTCTGAGTGTAACTATGCGTAAATATTGAAAAAGTCACTGTTTTATCAAGCCACCCTCGTATAATGAAATAATAAAAAAAACAAAATAGGAATAATTTGTGCAAATTTGATGTTTCGGCACTTTTCATTATTTGCAGGGCAAAAGAAAAGAAAGCGCGTCAGATATGAGGAGAGGTAGAGAATTATTTTAATAAAACCGCAAGCTACACACTCCCACACACACTCACACACATTGCCTCACACAGTTTCATAAGGGCAAAGAAAGCAATTGAGTTGCGTTGAAGTGGCATAAAGTAGTGGCAAGTGGCGGTTGGGTATTTGTTGGCTCGGCATGGCTTGCTTTTGCTTTTTAACCATTTTTGTTTGGTTTCTGCGTTCAGCGTGCTGCGTTCTCCCTTTAGGCATACCCAGCGAACTCAGGTGGAATACTGGTTGGATATCGTTCTCGTCCTCGTCCTCCTGCGTTGTAATGGGAAATGAAATGAATGAATGAGCATAAGCACTTTTTTGTTTGTCTGTTTGTGTGTTTGTGTGCTTTGCCTGTTTGTCTGTTTGTGGCCGCAGACGCAGACGGCAACAGAAATGATGCACTTCAAATTAAAATGCGAATGCAAGCGAAAACTTCAAAAGAAGCACTAGAACAGAAAACAGAGAAGCGCAAACGAGATACTAATAGACAATGGCAAAAGCCGACTTAAGGCAGAGGAGGGCGTGCAATTGAAAGGGGCACATAAACACACTAACCCAGCGAAAGTGTCTTCTCCCTGTGTGTGTGTGTGTGTGTGTGTGTGTGGGGGAAGCCAAGGATAAAGTTAGCGCAGGACATACAAATGCACTTTGGACGTGGCCGACGCGCACTAAATTCGCCTTAATTCACTTTTCATACAAAACAGCAGCACAAAAGCACGCCCCGCACACACACACACACACACACACACACACAGCGGAGGCAAATGCATGTTTGTTGTAATTAATTTAAAATATTATTACAAGCCCGCGCACGAGCGCCAAACTCAAAAAAGAAGAAAAATGGAAAGAGAAACCGGAGGAGCCGGGCGCACGAAGCAACAAACAGTGACATCGTAACGCTAAATAATTATAGCCCACGCGAACTGCAAACAAACAAACACATGCACACACACAGCACACACACACACATGCATGCCGGGAATTATAAAACACCAAGGATGCGCACGAGAACGATGAGGGATGCAGCTAAATAAGCGCCCACACACTCGGCACATTATCTTCAAAAGGTGAAAGACCACCCCAGATTTTCATTGAGTAAACTTGAAAACTTAACTACGAATTGTGTTTAACAAATATTGTTTTCTATATATAAAACAGATTGTCCTGGCAGTCTGTCTGTCTAATTGTTCATCTACGCACAGCCTATAAAATTGAGACTGTAGTTTCCATTTATTGTAGAAGTGGGCACTTGTACAGGACTTCTGCAAACTCCAACCCTAACTGGGGTCAGATTTATTTTCTAGCAAAATGTTTCTCCAGCATTTGAGTTCTGATTGTTTCGAAATGTAATCTCTAGGCTCCATTTAATCTTTTGTCATGCTTTTTTGTGATCGAAAAATACTAGTTCAAACTAGTGTTAGCATAATAAATAGAGGAAAGCTAACTTCGGCTCGACCGAAGTTTATATACCCTTGTAGCTTGTGTAATTTATATAAATTAAGGTTTTAAATGATTTTTGTCGAGTTATGAGCTGAGTTTTTTCCCAAACTCAGCCACTACTTTGACCATTGGCTTGCCTGTTTGTTATATGGCAACTAAACGATATATTCATCTTATTTTGACCAAACTTCCCACAATTGTGTGGAAATCGATAAATTTCATAGCTCCCTGCAAACATTTTTTATCGCGGAAGATAAGAGTGCGATTCTTCCAGTAGGTATCGCTTAACTCTGGCGATATCGCATTCTTATTTCCCTTCGGGAAGAAGTGTGCCACTCTGCGACACTTCTGGGAGATAGGAAAGCGATTCTTTCTGGCGTTAAAAAACCGATTCTTCCTGTAGATATGAATGAGTTAATGAGTCTCTTCTGTGGGAGGATAAGATTTTTTATATATATACAAACTTATATTTTTATACTCTGTACCGAAGGTACATAGAGTATATTAAGTTTGTGCAAAAGTATGTAACAGCCAGAAGGAATCATCTCCGACCCTATGAAGTATATATATTCTTGATCAGAATCAACAGCCGAGTCTATATAGCCATGTCCGTCTGTCCGTATAAACGAAGAGATCTCAGAGATGGTAATAGATAGAGGTTTGACATGTATGGGACATTTGTTCTTATACTTGCAGGCAGATCAAGTTTATTTTCGATTTTTACCAACGTCATATCTCCCACAGTTTTGATGATTGTTTGTTCGTACCTTCTAGAGATATTTAGGTTTCAAATTATTTACGCTGAAGGAATGATAAAGATCGGATGAACGATACTCAAGTTATGAGCAAAAAACGGCCAGTTAACACCATACGATTAATAATGGTTCAAAATGATATCGGAACTTCTATTTGACTCAGTGGTTCGATTATATGAACAACTTGAAAGTGTTCGCTCAATCTTTTGCTGTGTTTTGTGATTGAGTTAAGTTGCCAAAAATTTATAAGCAAAATTTTCGTGATGCCTGTCTGCAAGATGAGGAGGTCAAGCAATGGATTCGCAAGGATTGCGCTGATCCAACTAGAGCATATTGTGCGTTTTGCAAATCCGCAATAGGCGCAAAGCTTTTTGATATCCGCCACCATGCCGCCTCAAAAAACCATGTGACTGCGATGGGCGCACTTACCCAAAAAAAACAGTTGCCTTTCGTTCCAAATTCAACAAACACGGAGGAACAGAAAGCGGCACTATGCCTACACATTGCCAAGCACACGGCGATTGCCACAAGTGATCATATTTTCATCCATACATACATATATTTGGCGAAAACGAAAACTTAAATGGCTTAGCATTTTTTTTTTGGCAATTTTCACATAATTTTTAGCAATTTTTAGCAACTTTTTTTCCCAAATCTACCAATTTTTGCTTGCTTAACCACAACTTTCCGTTCAAGAGAGGCAATCTTAGTGAGAGAGAGAGAGAGAAACTTAAAGAGCACACAACGCTGTGCGTTCTCCAAGTTTCTCTCTCTCTCACTAAGATTGCCTCACTTGACTCGTAAGCAAATGCTTGGGTAGTAAGAGTACAGAGTATGTTATAGTCGGGCTCAAGGTATACTTAACAAGGTAGCCGCACTAGCTCTCTCGCTCTCTTTGCATCCTTCTTAAATGTCAGTGTGTAAACAACAGTTGTGAGCGACGCTTCCCCGCCGACGAATTTTTTTGTGTTCAGCTTCTTAATTAAGAAGTTGTGAGAGAGCGAGTGCGACTAACTTCTTAAGTATATCTTGGTCGGGCTTGACCGACTTCTTTCTTGTTTTATTACACATTTTTACTGACTCTGCGTGGATTCGAACTCGTGGCCTTTGAACTGAAACAGCTTTGGAACGACGCCTGCGCGTGAAAAGCAACGCATCTAATGTGTTACTTGTATTGAATAAGATGTACTTTTATTGTAAACATACACCAATTTTTGCTTTCTTGTAACTCTCAAGAACGAATTCTCTCTCAGCCCATATAAATAGTGAAATTGAAATTTGCGACGAGAATCGCATTCATATCTTCAAGGTGATCTTTTAGCGATATATCGCTTGTATGTTAAGAATGCGATATCTATTTAGTTTGTGTAAATCGCCAAACTGCAGAAAACTCTCCCCTCAAAATTTCGACAAACTCTCTTTCTGACGATAGAGATAAGGAACCCGACAAAATGTTTGCAGGGCTGGAACAAAAAAGTTTTTCTCACACAGTGAAAAAAAAATATGCAAGACCTACAAGAAAATACAGGTTTTCTACACGTTTCGAACGTGATTTTCAACCCATAACGTTTGTTTAGCTTTTCTGCACTCCGCGTTTAGCTTTCTCATTTCAACACGTGGCGTGTAGCTTTTCTAAACGCCGCGTTTAGCTTTCTCATTTCAACACGTGGCGTGTGGCTTTCTGCACGCCGCGTTAAGCTTTCTCATTTCTAAACGCGGCGTGCAGAAAAGCTACACAAACGTTATGGGTTCAAAATCCCGGTTAAAACGTGTAGAAATCCTACATTTTCACTTACACAAAAACAAAAAATGACTGCTCACTTTTTTTAAATTTATTTTTGTTTATATGCGCTCGAGCGCTGCTGCAATCTTGAAAGCTCAATTATTTCGCTATGCGCATCATCTCAGGAGCAGAAGAGGACCACCAACCCATAACCCTCCCGCCCACCAAGTTTGGTTCTGAAAAATATTACATTAAACAAATTTATATTTGTTTTGCTTCCTACCTCTTGGGGGCGATTTGAACTCGGGGCCCTTGGACTGAAAAACACGGTTCGAACGACGCCTTAGACGGCTGAGCTACGCAGCGCCTCCGAGGCAAGGCATCTAATGTGTTACTTGTATTGAGTAAGATTTACTTGTATTGAAAACATACACCAATTTTTGCTGGTTTGTAATTCTGAAGTTCGAATTCAGTGCTTTGATCATTTATATACGGGACTGAAATTCGCACACGTTTCGTGTAGATTTCCAACATTTAGCATTTAGCATTTGTAATTCTAAACGTCTCGTGTGGAGATCAGTTTTCTAAACGAAAAATGTAAGTATTCAGTACTGATTTAGAGCAATATTTTTCGTTGAGAATTTTCAAGTAGGATTTCAATATCCAAACGTTAATGTAGAAAACCTAAACGTTCGTGTCGAAATAAACTGATTTTCTATTGTCGTGTAGACTTTGCTTTTGCCCACGCAGCACTTAGTTTTTCTACACGCGGCGTTTTATTTTTGAATTTCTACACGTTACGCGCAGTTTTTCTGCACGCCACGTGTAGCTTCCTGCATTCTACATTTAGCGTGTGCAACCGGCCGCAATACATTTCGTTTAGAATTGACGTTTCTGCACGCACCGTGCAGCCAATTTTGTTTTCTCTGTGTAACAATTGCAAACAATCCAATTAGCTGTTCTTTGCTTTGCATTTAAAGAATTTTGTGGACTGATTATCTATCGAACAAATAAGAAGCTTGGAAGCTTAGCTATAAGCTGTCAGTGCGGGGAGCTCAGAAAAGTCACTTGGGAATTCAAAAGTCAATACAGAGAGCAACTTGTATGTATAGTGTAGCATACTTTCAGGCTGAGGTGCTAACAGAGTAAGCTCAATTCCGTTTTGTATGTGAAGCAACTTTCAATGTATTTCCACATTCATATTAAATGAAAATCATATTTTTTCCAAGTGCCCAAAGAGACTAAAAGTCCGTTTGCACAAACAGGTTTAAAATTAAAAAGCAGCAAAAAGGCCACTCCAAGTTTTGCATTAACTGATGCGACAACATCGACCCAAAACAAATCAACAAGCACTGACTGGACATGCCCAAGCCGAATGGGTGGAGGGGTGGTGGATGGGTTAGGAGGAAGCGTGCCAAATACGAGAATGCCGAAGACGATGAGAAATTGAAAAAAGTAATAAACGTAAAGCTATTACAAAATCTGATAATGGTCCACCGCTGGCGCTGGCAAGCGGCGTGTCGTCCACAGAGAGAGGCAGAGTGGGAGAGAGAGAGAGAGAGCGAAAGCTGCGTTGGGTACACAATGGGAATGGAACATAATAATAATAATGCTTGCAAGTTGCAACGGAACGGCAACAAAGTGCAGCGGGAGGGGAGCAACACATAAACACTGAGAAGCGCGCGTGCTGTGTGCATGTTGCGACGACGCGACGGTTGCCGCAATATTAATTTCACGAATGAACAACCCTTGAATAAGCATGCACTTCATGTACCAATATTATGGCTTTGCTACGTGAGAGAGCACACTAAACGCGAGAGAGAGAGAGAGCTTTCCGAAGTTACACGAGCTGGCGGCTTGGGTTTCGGCAATTTCCTCTTGTGTGAGTGTGTGTGTTAGTGTGGCTTTTTCATGGTGCATTTCCCAGAGGTGCATTTTTCTGAAAATCTAATTTGAGAGATTGAGATTGTTTGGTCTTTCAATGTGCTGCTCGGGTCGTTCGTGCTGCGACGCTTGCAGCATTTTGCTACACGTTTATGCAGTGAAAACATATTGCACGCCCCTGCGCCGCTTACTTTAATTGGGGGAATGCTCCGTCTTCGTCTTCGTCCTTTCGCATCCGCATATCCGCACATCAGCATCGCAATGGCTTCAATCATTGCGCACAACGCTCGCTGCGGTTTGACAAACATTTTTCACACCGATGCTCAGACCTCCCCATTTAACCACCCCCTCCCACTCCCCCTCCCTCTGGTGTGTATGTTTGATGAGTGTGCGAGAGTTTTATGGCTGTATTGGGAATGAGCTGCTGAAGCAGGATACAGGAACAGGAGCAGCAGTAGCAGCAGACATCAAGCTGGAATTGTGCCATGGAGTTGGGATGATTGGGTTATGCTGTGATTTTAATTTTGAAATCATACGGATACGAATACGAAAGCGAATACGAATGCCACAGTGTAAAGCGATACATGCAAGGATTTATTTATGTCTATGTGTGTGTGTGTGTGTGTGTGCACGCGAAGCGATAAAGCGCCTTACAGGATTTGGATTGGACTGCTGCCTGTTTGCAATTTGATAAGCTGCCTCTGGGCATTATTTTTACGACGTATTTTCCACATGCCACTTGCCCGGAAATATGCAATAAAAATATCAATGTTAAGCTCATGTGTAAATCAACAATTCTTATTGTCTTAAATTTCCCTTTGACAGTTCTGACTGGATTAACAAAATCAGGGGAATGACCAAAAAAAAAAACCACAACAAAAAATCAAAATAAAATATCGCACCCAAAAGTAGATAAAATACCAAGTTTCAAAATTGAGAAAATATTTAAAGCTCAAATGTTTGAGATTTTCCAAAGTTTCACTGGCGCTAAAACCGAATGAAAACGGGTTTTAGAATACTTACCATTAATAAAATTATTCAGTTTTCCCATTTTTAGAGATATTTGCTTAAGCGTGTGTTTAACGAGGACCGGGAATGCAAACATTTTGATGTCCTCCGCAAGTTGCGTTGAATAACGATAAGGAAAACCAAACATAAAATGGGATTTTTATGGCTTGAATATGCAAAATGTGATGAGAAACACAATTTTCTTGCAGGTATTTTTAATACCTGTGGCTGCAATAAGTTAACTTTCCAGATCTTATAAGTTTTCATGTAAGTTGCCCCTGTGAATTGAAAGTAGAAACAAGCCGAACAGGAACAATACGTAGCAGTGTTGCCAACTTTTGCCGAGCAAAAAAATCCGTTTTCAGCGGGTCGGAGAGGGTAAAAAAGCTGTATTTTTTGACAAAAAAACTGAAAAAAAGCGCATGGCTTTTCTTATTATTTATGTAATTATTTACGAATTATATATGTAACAAGAAAGAAAGTCGGTCAAGCCCGACTATAGCATACTCTGCACCCTTAATGTCGCAGCTCGCATTTGATCACAAGTCAAACGGCCAGTTAACACACAACGCAGTGCGCTCTCTAAGTCTCTCTCTCTCTCTCTCTCTCTTACTAAGATTGCTTCTGCTGAACGCAATGCTTAGGTTATGGGTGGGGTGGGTGGGCGGAGTTAACTGATCGTTTTTTGCTCATAACTTGAGTATCGTTCATCCGATCTTTATCATTCCTTCAGCAAATCGATAATTAATTTTGAGTACTAGATATCTCTATACGAACCATCTATCATCAAAACTGTAGGAGATATGACGTTTTTTCCAAATTGAGGGGGCGCGGGGGGGCGTGTCAAAAATTGAAAATAAACTTGATCTGCCTGCAAGTATAAGAAATATATGTCCCATACATGTCAAACCTCTATCTCTTACCATCTCTGAGATCTCTTCGTTCATACGGACGGACGGACAGACAGACAGATAGACAGACGGACAGACGAACAGACGGACATGGCTATATCGACTCGGCTGTTGATGCAGATCAAGAATATATATACTTTATAGGGTCGGAAATGATTCCTTCTCCCTGTTACATACTTTTGCACAAACTTAATATACTCTATGTACCTTCGGTACAGAGTATAATTATATCGTTAAAATATCTGAGATATCTAATATATCTTCAGAGTGATGAAGTTCCTCATCCTTGTCGTAGGCTTCAGTTGTGCCTATTAGCTTAAGGCAACTAGGGGGGAGCTTATAATCGACGCAGCATTTCTCATGTCGACGTAACCCGTATCTGTAATTACACATATTATATTTTCAATTTTATTTCAGTTTCACTGATATCCAATACCTTATACATAAAATTGAGTTGAGCGTGCTTACGTCCATTTGATTTCTGAGTTTTGATTTTACAATATTGACCTGACTGAAGACATGCTCAACTTCAGCATTGGACTATGGCAAGGACAACATCTGAATCACAAACGAGGCTAACTCAAATAATCTTTGATTACCTCCAGAGTCTTCGAAAGCGATTACTTCACTCCAAAACTTTATAGTTTCCACGTTTTAATATTCCAATATCTTCGACGGAAAATTTTTTTTTTTCAATTCGTTGTCAATTTGTTGAAGAATGCTGAGATTCTCAGGCAACCTGAAATTAATTAAATTGCTTAATACAATGAATTTTATGAAAATCCGAAAAGCAGATCATTACCTCAGCTTCAGTTGCTTTATAAGATCAACTAAAAAATTTGTGCAGCATCCTCGAATAGATTTCTCCAATTCACAATCCATCTGAAGCATCTTAATTTGCTTTTCATAGTCTTGATATAAATCTTTGATAATAAATTTCTCGAAATCGTCTACGTGAATTATATCAATAATAGTATCTCGTGGAATAATCAATTTTTTCAGGGAATTGATAGCCATCAGAAGATAATTTATTTTTCTGCTGAAAACAGCCTTGAGCTTGTGTGTGTTTCTTTGTAGTTGAATGAGCGCGCAAGTCACTCAGTTTCGCGGTAATTGTACATTTGCAATAACTGCAGTAAACTCGAGAGACATCAGTTTCATCCTTCCGAACCCAAGCCTTAAACTCCGAGTCCTAAGGCCAGACTTCACGACAATTTTGTTTAAAAACTTTCGTCATTTTGCTTGAATGATCTGTAAACTTGGCAAGCCCCTATATGTGACTGTTAGAGGTGATAATTATTGTCGATAAATGACTGACAGAGGTGAAAAGCTATCGATTTGCTCCAAAACAGAATAAAGCTGAAAAAAGCCGAAATTACTTTTAAAAAAGCCAGAATTCCCGCTTTCCGCTGCTTGTAAATTTTTCCCGCAATCCGCTTTTTAAAAAAGCTAGAAATGACGGGAAAAATGCTGATTTGGCAACACTGATACGTAGCGAAACGCTAATTTGAGCTCTTAAGGGGGTCTTCTAGTTTAGACGGCCGAATTTGACCTGTTTTTAAAAAATTGTGGGAAGAAAACGCGTAAAGATTCAATTCATAAAAAAACATACAAAATTAAAAATGTGTGAATGCGAGGGGTGCTCCAAAAGTTCTCGGCCTCCAAGGACGGGTCTGCAAAAAAAAAGTATGTCCAATGTTCGCACGATTGCGGGAATGAGTTAACATAAATGCCTTTATCGTGTGAACCTTCAGAAAAAAAATCAAAATTTGACGATTATTCACCTTTTTTTTGTACTACAGTGTACAAAAAAAAATAGTAAAAAAATATTTTCGACCATGATCGAGGTTCACATGATAGCGCCGTTAATTCTGCGTCATTTGGCGCTTATTTCATCAAAATCGGTCCCTTATAACTTGAGTTATCGTGCGAACATGTTGGAAAACCATGCTTTCGAGAAAATCGCGCTTAAAGTTTCGACAACTGTTTTCGATAAAATAAAAATTATTTTTAATAGATTTCAAGCATGGATTTGATGCAACTGGGTGTTAGCTTTCATTGAAAAAAAAAATTATCAAAATCGGATCATCAGTTATCTAGAAATTTCGGTCAAAGTGCGTCAAGACATGGTAAAAATAAAAAAATCTCACACAATTTTCAAGTAAAATCTGTATTTCGAAACATTTTGAGCTTTTTTTAACTTTAATTAAGGTATTCTGATAAAAATCAAGAAAATCTTGTTAGCTACAGCAAGTATAAGTAGCCCTCTAGATGTGAATCTGCAAAAGTGTGCAACGGAGAAATGAGCTAGTGCGCAGTGCTAGGTACAAATACCTAGGTACATACCTAGATACAAATTTTGTGTATCTTTTACCTTACCTCGGTATTTTGAAATTCGAGTACCTTTTACCCTACCTAGGTCTTCATTTTCATTTATCTTGTCAATAGGTAGGGTACTAGGAAGTTTTCGTTTTTGTTATTTTTTTGTTTTGCGCCCAAATATAGACATCAATTGTTGTATTGATTTTCGGATTACAATTAATTTGGGGGTCTTGCATTCATTTCCAAGAAATATTTTACAACGTTGCATTGTGAAATTTGAGCAGATATTTTATCAGCATTGCCTCGTAAAATTTAAGCTTTATTATTGTTAACAACGACTTATCAGTCACTAAATAATGAAGGGAATAAAAATTTACCGCTGATCTTGTATGGAGTATTTTGCAACCAGAATGGCAAATGTCAACTTTGTGTAAACAAAACTATTAAGTTTGATTAAAAATCTACAGGAAATTTACACAAGCAAAGCGCCCTATTTACACAAAATCTTTAATTTGGTACTTATGGGCACATAAGGTTTACATGTAATTCTTATCTCTTAATCTAAGCTAGGATTTTACGTTTTTCTAAGTTTGGTTTTAAGCTTTCGCAATTTTTGGGTATGCAATAGTTTTTATCTTAGCCCTATTTGGATATGCTACAGTTATTAGGTAAGTTTAAAGTTGAGCTTACAACGACGTTTATTAATGTTAGATTAAAGCATCCTACACAATAGTACAGGGTGGTCCATCTAGTGTTTGGAATTTGAACTATTCATAATTTGACTTTAAAAACGTACAATGTCATTCGGAAAGCGACTAATATTTAGTAAAAACTTTGACATTTACGAAATGGGTCGCTGTTCGCTTGAAGAAAGTTGGGAAATATTAAAAACATATTTCCATAGTGGTGAGTCCTCGACTCAAACTGTGCGAAATTTGAAATAAACATTTAACAAAAAAAATGTGCCGAAAACTCAATTTGTGGATCAATTCGCGAAGCGAGTTCGTGAAACTGGAATGTTGGAGGATAAGCCAACCCGTGTACGTACTCGTCCGGTGCGCTCGACCGGAAACATTGCTGCGGCTGCTGAACACACATCGACGTCAACTCGCCATCGATCTCAACAACTGGACATTTCGCGCACTTCTTTGATGCTAATTTTGCATAAAGACCTTGCCATGAAGCCATACAAAGTTCAAATGGTGCAGCAGCTAAAGCCAATTGACCATCCGAATCGTCTACAGTTCGCAAATTGGGTGGAAGATCTGGAAGATTTGGCCGAATATAATGAATTTGACCGAAAAATCACCTTTTCGGATGAAGCACATTTCCACCTCGGTGGTTATGTTAATAAACAAGATTGTCGCATCTGGGGGGAAAATCCGCATATCGTCGTCGGGCAGCCAATGTCACGTGTCACTGTTAGGTGCGGAATTTGGTCTCGAGGCATCATTGGTCCATTTTTCTTTGAAAATAAAGAAGGAGCCACCGTGACCGTGAATGGTGAATGTGAAGTGATTGGTTCTTCGAGGAAATTGAAGCGGAAGACTTGGACGATATTTGGTTTTAACAAGACGGTTTCAAATCGATCTTCTGCGCCCTATCTTCGAAAATCGAATAATCAGCAAATATGGACCGTTAGACTATTATCTTTGGGAAGCGGTCAAGGACAAATATTATGCAAACGAGGATTCGAGTTGCTATTGCTGACATACGTGCCGAAACAAGAGAAAATGTTCTCAAAAATTGGGTGGATCGATTGGCTACTGCCAACTCAGCCGTGGTGATCATTTGACCGAAATTGTTTTTCATAAATAAATGACATGAACCAGCCTTTCCAATAAATGTTCAACCTTTGAACAATATCGAGCCGTTTTTTTTAATAGAAAAAAAAAATTCAAATTTTTAAATGGACTACCCTGTATATACATATGTGCACAAGAATTTGAATACTTACAAACAAAATTGTCGATACGAAATTGTCGATACATACAAACATGCATAAATTTGTTTGTATGCCAGTCTATAGTCCAACAGCAACTTCGTATGTTTTCTCTGTTCTCTTTTTCTTCTAAGCCTCTTGCAAAATCGTACGCAACAACAAATATGTATGGCGTAGATTGTGTTGTTGGCGACGAATGATCTCATGTGCATCAAACAGCCACGAACACACACACATATCAACACTGGGACTGGGAATTGAGCCCGGTACTCTCTTTCGCATTTAACGAACAACGTGTGGAATGGCGCACTAGCACATTGAGCTATTGCCCACTAGAGGGCTAGAGGGTTTGGTGTATGTATGAACCAAATAATCTCCAGTTGAGTACAACTTTACTCATTCCAAGAAAATTTGGAGCATTTCTTGTCAGAACAATCTGAACAGCATTTTTCCCTTGGTGTATGCCCGGCTACATTTCGCTGCTTTACAAACTCATATATGCTGCTAGAACATAGGCAGTGGACACCCTTTCTCTAGAGATTCCGCCACCGACTGACTTGGCTATGCTTGCTTTGCTTTGCAAATGCTCAAAATAGAGGGGAAAAGAAATGGAGCAACAAGTGTGACCATTTCTTCTTTGTTTTTGTAATCTTGTTTTTTCCGTATTTTGGGCTTATCGGGTTTGGATTTTCTTTCTGTTTTTTGCGTTTCCCACAACCAATGAAACAAATTCCTTTTTTACTTATCCCAAACAGAAAATGTAAAGCAAAGTTTTATTGTCATCGTTTACAAACTAATTGTAAGATATTATAAAGCGTTTTAAAACGTATGACTAAGGGCATTCAGGTATGCATAAACGGGGGAACATACAGCTAAAACTAAAGCTAGAAAGTGAAAGATTTTAAACAGAAAGACATGCCCTGGTACGATTTCGAGAGAGTTTTACAAGAAGATTAACTTGATCAGGGCATAGAGTGCCCAAAGTGTTAACGCATAGACAATGGCCAATGTGCTATAATGCAGTACCTTCAAGCTGCAAGAGAAGAAGAGAGAGAGAGGGATCAGCTCACAAACAATTGCCTACTTATGTGCGCAGTCAAAACTCACCGTTCATAACGTTTAATGGATTCAGGAATATTGCTGGGATCATCCTTCACCACATACAAGCGCAAGCCATACAGGCTCACCCGAAACAGATTTGTCCAATCCAAATCACGCATATCAAAGGCAAACAGACGCTTATCCCGTTCATCCAACTTCTCGGACAGATTGCGCACATTGTGATTGTCGAAGCGAAACTCATTGGAGCTAAAGTACTTCAAAACATTGCTCAATTTGTGTATTTTGCGATAGATCTTCATCATTCTAAGGATTGAAACGGTTAGAGCTAATGCCAATTGATGGTGTAATGCAAGACTCACCTGGGTTTTTTGCCTATAATAACCATAATTGTGTCCATAACCAAGGCGGGCAATGTGTGATACAAGAAGCATAGAATATGATATTGCCACATGTGCGGCACAATGGTGAAACGCGGATACCAGATGGACTTGCGCATGGGTATATCGCAACCATATTCAAAGCCATCCTCCATATACCGACGCCAGGTGACCATATTTTCTGCATCCGGAACATAATTGTAGATGGGCGGCGTTTCATATCTAAGAGTGGATAAAGAGTTGCAGAAAAAATTCACAAAAAGAGTTACTAAATAATAATAATAAAATTCTTTAAATGACTTTTTTTTACATTTCTCAAGACATATTCTGCATTCTATATATATGTGTCTACTCACTTATTGCGCGCTATATCCCAGGCACTGGCCAATAAAGCATTCACGCACATATCCACAGGCACAATGTGCGCCTTGTTATCCATATCGCCGGTAAAGACTCGCAGCACACCAGAACCGATGCCCACAATAACGCCACATGGTCCATACATGTTGTCAATCCAGCCTGTAATGGGCTCCCGGTATGTGGTAATCACTAAGCAAAGAGAACAAAGAGTTTGCGTTCACAAAACGATAGCAAAATTTCGAATAATTCCACCCACCTATGCCAGGACGAAAGATGGTCACAGGCAAAGTTTGCGCATTTTGTTGAACAATATTCTCGGCCAGAACTTTGGTAAAGGTGTAAGTGTTCGGGTAACCCTTAATAATGGTCGGCGTCAGGGTATTCAGTGTGTGTTCGTCCAAGCATTCACTGAGCTTAAAGGCATTCTCGCCCGACATGGTGCCGCTGTAGAACTTCTCCTGTATGTAGCGCATATTGCAGTGGGCAAATGCGGTAGAAACATGTACCAGAGCCTGAATAATGGACAAGAAAAGAAATTAAAAGAGATGAAATTAACATAAGAATCTTACTCACACAGACTAACTACTACTAACTACAATCCATTTTCAGTCAGATGAACATCTAATTTCGACCAAATTTCGCGAATCTTTTTGAAAACTTATCAACAAACAACAAAACATATTAACAATCGCCAAGTTTAAGAACGATTAAATTGAAAACAAAAAAGGTTTTCTCACTAAGACTCATTTTCCGACCGATAAGTCCAATGGCAGCCTGAAGATATAGTCATCTGATTTCGACCAAATTTTTCAAATTAGTTTGAAAGCGTTTTATATTAATAATCACCAACCTTAAGAACGATTTACTTGAAAACAAAAAAAACTTTTTCACTAAGTCCCATTTTCCGACCGATCCTATGGCAGCTATAAGATATAGTCATCGGATTTTGACCAAAGCTTGCAGATCTGTTTGAAAGCATATAAAATTAAAATTGACCGTGTTTGGGAACGCAAACATTAAGAACAAAAAAGTTTTTATCACTAAGACCCATTTTTGACCGATGGTTCCTTTGGCAGCTATAAAATATAGTCATCCGATCCGGTCGGTTCCGACATATTAGCAGCGTGCAGTAGAAAGAAGACTCTGTGCACAATTTCAGCTCGATAGCTTTAAAACTGAGAGACTAGTTTGCGTAGAAACAGACGGACAGACAGACGGACAGACAGACGGACAGACAGACGGACAGACAGATAGACAGACGGACGGACAAAGCTCAATCGACTCAGCTCGTCGCCCTGATCAAGAATATATATAGTTTATGGGGTCGGAAATGAATATTTCTATGCGTTGCAAACTTCTGGGCAAAATTATAATACCCTTTGCAAGGGTATAACAAGTAAGAAAATCGGTCAAGCCCGACTATAAGATATTCAGTACCAGTTTATGCCGTCGCTTGCATTTGCTCGTCCGTTATACATGTTATACGCGTTATACGCTGTTTTAAGCTCATCTCTAAGTTTCTCTCTCTCTCTCTCCCAAAGATTGTGTTTGTTTGACTACAGCGGTGGTTGGAAGGAAGTGGGGTGGGGCTGCCGGTTAACTTTTTTTGCTCATAACTTGTGTATCGTTCATCCGATCTTTATCATTCCTTCAGCAAATTGATCAATCATTTTGATTACTAGATTTCTCTACGAACAATCTATCATCAAAACCGTGGGAGATATGACGTTTTTTCCAAATTGCGAGGGCGGGGGGGGGGGGGGGGGGGGGGGGTGGTAAAACATGAAAATAAATTTGATCTGCCTGGAAGTATAATGAGTTTTTGTCCCATACCTGTCAAACCTCTATCTCTTACCATCTCTAAATTCTCTTCGTTCATACTGACGGTCAGACGGAAGGACGGACAGACGGACTGGGCTCGTCATGCCGATCAAGAAAATGTATACTTTATGTGGTCCGAGATGCTTCCTTCTATGCGGTACAAGCATTTGGACAATTTGGCATTAACATTAATGTTAACATATTAACATTATGTCAGCAGACAGCGCATGCTGACCCCAAATACATGAAAAAAGTTGTGTTTCTGAAGGGGGGTGTGGGCTGACTTATCTGCCAAAAAATCAAATGGGGTATCGTTTTACATGTTTTTGGGTGCTCAGATTTCATTTCTAGCAATATTTTTCATCTTCGTCGTTGTCATCTTCGTCTTTTTCATTGACATCTTCGTTTTTTTCCTCAACATTCTTACACGCTTCTGCCTCTTCGTGGGTTGGCACATCTTTCTTCTGTGTGTCTAATAGTTTTAAAACTTCTAGCGGAATACATCGATCTGATTTGTTTTTCTTCATTCTTAAAAATAAAATAATACGGTCTGACTCGACAAGCAGCATAGAAAGCAGATAAGTAGTCATGGCAATTCTGCTAACCTTCCTCGCGTTACTCATCGGAAAGTGCTTATAGTTCTTACTGCTCGATTCTTGAGCATCTTCGGATAAGACACCGATTGGCAATAGAGCTGCCTGAATGGCGTCTGAGCCATGCACTGCAGTTACATAGTACAGTAGGGCTTAGCGATAGCTTATTATTTAGTCATATTATTCCATAAGGCAGTAACAAATTGTTCCTAAAATTTTGTTCAGACATCAATATTTGTTCAGTTGTTCAAGGTTGGAGGCGAGGAATTGGAAAGGTGTATGCACCTTCATCCTTTGCCGAATATGGTCCGACGAAAGTATGCCCGACGATTGGAATCTAAGTGTACTCTGCCCAATTTTGGAAAAAGGAGACCCTACAGTTTGCGCCAACTACCGTGGGATAAGTCTCCTTCCCATTGCATATAAGTTTCTGTCGTGTATTATTTGTGAACGTCTAAAGCCGCTTAATAGCACACTGTTTGACAGACCAGATATTCAGAATGCGGCAAATCCTGGAGAAGACCCGTGAGACAAAGATCGACACCTTCCATCTTTTTGTTGATTATAAAGCCGCCTTCGACACACCGATAAGGTCAAGATTCTTTAAAGACCTGTCTACCTTTGGTATACCAGCAAAAGACGTTCGACTTTTGCATGATGACGTTGAGAAAGAACCTGTCCGAACCATTTGATACCAAAAGTGGTTTTAGGCAGGATGATATCTTATCGTGTGATTTCTCTAATCTGCTGATGGAGTATGTATTGCGCCAGTGCCCAAATACCAACAGATCGGGCACCATCTTTCGTAAAGATTTAAGGCTACTCGCATATGCCGATGATATTGACATTATCGGCACAAACGAACGGGCGGTAAGCAGGGCGTTTTCAGAGAAAGCGAAGCAGTCTAAACTAATGGGCTTAGCGTTAAACGAGGACAAGACGAAGGGAGTCTACGCGTCGTGGACAAGCTGTAACATTCGGAGAATTCAGCTTTAAGGTTGTAAATGAGTTCGTATACCTCGGGACGGTGATAACCAGCGACAACAACATCAGCCTGGAAATCCGAAGAAGAATCACCCTGGCTAACCGATGCTAATTTGGGCTCAGTAGGGAGTTCAAGAGTAGAGCCCTCTCTCAAAAAACGAAAGTGGCGATATACAACTCGCTTATCATCCCAGTCTTGCAATACGGCGCAGAAGCATGGACTTTAACAGCAGCGGATGAGGCGGCGATTGGCGTTTTCAAGCGAAAGATTCTTAGGAGGATTTATGAAACTTTAAAAGTTGGCCATGAATTTCGCATCCGAAAGAACTGCGAACTGTATGAGCTCTATGGGGACACCAGCCTAGCCAAGCGCATAAAATAACAGGGGCTACGCTGGATAGGACATGTTACCCGTATGAGTGGACAAGCTCCTACAGGAATGGTGTACAATTTCAAGAAGAAAGACATTGGGAGATGAGGCACGAGGGTAGGAGAGAAACTGAGATGGGAAGACCAGGTGCGGAAAGGCATTGACAAGCTTGGTCTGAACAACTGGAACCAGCTGGCAAGAAACAGAGGAAACTGTTGAGCGGTTGTGATTTAAATATCGGGTCATAGAAGAAGAAGAAGATGAAGAAGAAAGCGCGGTTTCGGTTTGGTTCAGTGGTTCGCCATGAATCTATTATATATTTTATAAAGTTCCACTACCGTTTTTAAGTTTGGAATATTATGATTTCTAAAATAAATAGGTGACTCTACGTACACTTTGGAAATTAAATTTCTAGAAAACATTTTATAATCTTCAAAAATCTTACGTAAGTGCTTCTTACAAATGCTTCACACAAATCAATTCGCAAATTTTCAAGGAAGAAAACTAGTCTGACAGGTATATTAAGGAATGACAGGAGATGTACGGTTGACAAGTCATCCTTTAAAGTTATATCGATTCGGCATCGCTAAGGATCAATTCGTTCGTTTTATAAGTAGTCTCCTTTGTAGAGGGCTTATTAGCAAAACTAAATTTAACATAATTTCGGATAAATCTAATCTTAGGGAGACGATTAAAATTCCCAAATTTACAAGTATTGTCTGAACATAAGCGCTAAAAGCGGTAAAACTGGTCAATGAACTGAACCGAACCGAACCGTTTTTGATTTGTGGATTTCGTTTTGGTTCGGCATTTTCAAACCGACGCCGATTCGTTTTGAAGTTTGGTTTATCAGCTGAAATTACGATTCGATTACGGTTTGGATTGGTTCGGTTCGGTTCGATTCAGCTTATGCTGTGAGTGGCAGACTTTTAAAATTTCTCGACAATTATTTAAGCTATGAGCTGGAAATTTTATGTGTGGGTTCAAATTTTATTATCAACTTGCAGCCAGTTCACATATAAAATATAAATCTAAACGCTCTCATAAGAAATATATCCAATCAATGCAAAGGACCCGGGCAACGGTGGGTATACAGCTAATATTATATATTAACTTAGGAACCACGCTACTTGGTACAGGGTATTTTGCAATCGGGGCACTCGATTGCATCACTCTTACTTGTGGCAAGATCGCCTTTCATTTTGTCAAGCAGTGTATTATAAAACCGAATTGAATATTAGGTTTGGATTTGATTATTTTTCAGCGTTTATCTTACCTTTAAGTTGGCAATCTCTTTGGCCAGCTTGATAATCTCCTTGGTGCCATGCACATTGATGGCAATGGCCATTTTGAGCTTCTCATCGAAACGCACTGTGGCCGCACTATGCAGCACAATGTTCACATTCTCCTTGATCGTCTCACGCTCGTCCGGCGATATTCCCAGCCCTGGCAACGAGCAATCCCCACTGATAATTGTGATTTGGCAGCGATATTTGGGATTCAACTGTTTCATCTTGTCAAATACCTTTAAATATGGAGTAAGCCCATTAATCAATCTCAATTTAACACAATTACCGCAATTCACTTACCGGATCATTGAACAGATCCTCAATACGGGCAAATGCATCCTTTCCCTTCTTGGTGCGTATTAGCAAATAAATTTGTCCCACCTCCGTGACGCGCAACAATTTCTCAATGATAACTACGGGCAGGAGTAGAAAACAGTATTTCGAGTTTCTCCATTCGAGTCACGTGCAGCAACAGAGTTTAACTTACTTTTACCAAAGAATCCGGTGCCGCCAGTGAGGAAAACACCCTTGTCCTTGTAAAACATTTGCATGGGCGACTCATCTAGGCGAGGGAGGGGGGAGAGGAGACAGAGAGATCAATGCAAACAGTCATTAAACAATTAGCCAATTTGATGCGCATCATTGGAGCAGGCAACTTGAAGAGCGCGTTCCGAATTTAAATGCGCCAACCAAAAGCCACTCGAAATGTGCATAATTCACGCCACACACACGTACACGTACACAACGGAGCAGTGGCTGGGTGGGGGTTGGGGGCGGGGCGACGTGTAAGGTTGGCATGTGCCTGCATTTTTGCCAAGTGCCAAAATGGCAACAACACTTGACGCTGCTTGCCGATGCCTGCCGATGCCTAGACATTGTTGCTGCGACGCGTCGCTTGGCTGCTGCCACTTGTGGGCCACTCATAAATATTTGCAAGTTAGCAAGTCGTCGAGCCATTCATCTATTGCCTAAAACATACACTCGAAAAAAAGAACACATGAAAGTCGAGAAGCGGTGGCCTAGCGCTCTTAGAATTTATGTTGGACTTATGTTGGGCATCCACTTTTAATAGTGTACGTAAAGGTAACAAACGGATTGCATGAGTAAGCTTGCATGCATACGCCGCACAAGAGTAACCGAATCAAAAACGATATGTTACAACAATAAATGCACAGCTTTTGCACATATAATTCATTTTCAATAATGACTAAAGTCAGACAAAAACACTTTCAGTTCTGTTTCAACTGGCACAAGTCTTTGCCGACCAATTATCTGAAAACGAACTGACGAAGTACTTATTATACGTTTGCACAATATATACCAATAGGGCCCGGTCTCACTTAAAAAAAATGGAACTAGCTCTAAAGAATTTTTATTGTTCATTTAATAAACAAACTTTTTTAATAACTATCCATCGAAGGGAACTATTTTGAAGAATAAATTGAAATATGTTTATGTGTTAGACCAGGGTCTTATAACTTTCTCCGTACACACGACACCACAACAAGACCAAAACAGTCGACTATTGCTCTTCAGCTTAAGCAACACATTTTTCTAAAGCAGGCTCTGTCGCTCGTAGCTCAGTTATCAGAACATTTAACTATGAACACTGGGTCAGACCTGCCTTATATGAAAAGTAACTTTTCTTATATTTTTCCATTTTTTGGATTTTTCATAAATTCTCCATAAAATATACTGATTGTGCAAAGAACTTCATTTGTTGAAAATCGTAGGGAGAAATGTCCGGTCTAATGAACACATCGAACGACTAATTCACAGAGCTCGCAATAAGTGGTCCTATTTTACAGGCTCTCGCCCTCAGAAACGTTGATAAAAGGGAAATGATATGACATTTCACCTCTGTCCTTTCTCAACGTGCTCTTTGCTCAATCAACGAGAATTGTTTATTTTTTGGTCACTTCAGAGTTCCCCAGCCATGGCCCCTGGGCGGACCATAGCTAATTCACAGAGCTCGCAATAAGTGGTCCTATTTTACAGGCTCTCGCCCTCAGAAACGTTGATAAAAGGGAAATGATATGACATTTCACCTCTGTCCTTTCTCAACGTGCTCTTTGCTCAATCAACGAGAATTGTTTATTTTTTGCCCACTTCAGAGTTCCCCAGCCATGGCCCCTGGGCAGACCATATCTACCACGAGCCGAAGTCATGATTGTGTGAATCGGTAAACATTGAACTGCAAGTAAAACGGCTGTAGTCTGGAGAGAGCTCTCTTGCTCACCAACACAAGCACACTTTTTTGTCCTCTCCATTTGGCCGGCACTGCCCGGCAATTCACACCGAATGCTTGCCGAAATCATGCATCAATGAGTGTTAGAGAGAGAGAGAGAGAGACAGTCTCATTTTCGCCCTCCCTTCTTGGGGAACCCTGGCCTACTTTGTGCATCTGTTTCCATAAGAAACTTTGCTGGGCAGAATCTGCCGAAAGTGTTTTTTGCGCATGTATGTGTGTTGCGCTGGTGCCTCAGTAAACTGACCTTTACCAAAGTTTATACAATGAATTTAACGAATATAGATATTCTTTGGAATAACGCTATAACTGAACTGTCACTTGGCTTGTTTTCTTCCGTTGTTAATGCTCAGCTGCTGAGAACCGAACGAATTTATTTCCATCAATCTGTTTTTGTAAATCAGCTTTGTGTGTTACTCTCATCGAAAACTATGAAACAGAAAACAAGGAAAAAACCAAATCAAATGCTCTTTTGAGAGAGTGAGCCAGTCTGTTGAATTTTTCCCTTTTTATTTTGGTAAGCAGACAGAATTCACAATTTTTGTTCAACACACCAGCAACGATCGTTTGAATCGATCCAAGCAGAACCAACACTTCCTCTCCCACACTCTTTAGATAAACTCTGCAAGCTACAGGAGATCACGTTATGGCTAGGTTAGAGTTGTTGCTGAGCTTTTCACCCAGCACACATTGGCCATAAGAAATTGGACCTTTGTGATGCCGCATACGAACTTCTTCTTGTTCTTACCTTCTACGCTTTGATCTCGACAATATATACTCGATACTCAGTTCTCGATACTCAGCTCTCAAAAATCAGTACACGATATTCTCTACGCGATACTCAGTACTTAATACTCGATACGCAGTATTCGATAGTCATTATTCGATACCCAGTTTTCGAAACTCAGTACTCGATACGCTGAAATCGATACTCAGTATTCAATACCCTGAAATCGATACTCAGTACTCGATATTCAGTACGCGATCTTCATTACACGATACTCATAGCTCGATACTCATTATTACTCAGTACTCATAACACATTAGTAGATACCCATTACTCGATTCTCAGTACTGGATGCTCAGTAATCCATACTCATTACCCGATCTTCCGTACACGATACTTAGTACTCAATACTCAGCACTCGATACTTATTACTCGACCCTTATGATAGTCGAGCACTGAAGTCTACTGAATCTGCAGAGGTCTGTTGAGCGTTTAAGCCATTGAGTTGGTCATATCTGTCAAGCGATTCTACAGGTCTCAACCTGTAGGGCTGTCGATAGGTTATCGATATTTTCGTTTGACGATAAGGGTAATTTCGAGACGATATTTTTTGTGCCAATATAGGCGATTATCGATATTTTTATAAACGATATACCAGAAACAAGTGGGAAAGTCGGTCAAGCCCAACTATAATATAGTCTGTAGCAGTTCAGGACGCCGCTCGCATTTGCGATTGGTATCCAAGAGAGGGCGATTCATTGTTTGGAAAGAGATAATTGCAAACACCGCCGATGGCCAAATTTTATGGTCCTCAGTTACTCGGCCCACTAATTTTTATCATTAATATCTATTTTCAAAGCAGAGAAATATCTTTTGAGCATATTCCGAAACCCTCCAAAAAAATGTCTTATCCATGGAGTCACGGGCCTTTTTTGCTCATAACTTGAGTATCGTTCATCCGATCTTTATAATTCCTTCAGCAAATCGATAAGTAATATTGATTACTAAATATCTCTAGAAGGTAAGAAGCATCAACATTATCCACAAAACTGAAGAAGATATGACGTTTTTTCCAAAATGATCGTCCTTCAAGTAGAAGAAGTATTTGTCCCATATATGTCAAACCTCTGTCTCTTACCATCTCTGATTTCTGTAAGTTCATATGGACGGACATGGCTAAATCGACTCGTCTTTTGATGCTGATCAAGAATATATATACTTTATAGGGTCGGAAATGATTCCTTCTCCCTGTTACATATTTTTGCACAAACTTAATATACTCTGTGTACCCTTGGTACAGAGTATACAAATTACTATGGTCAGTGATAATAACTGTTCCAAGTGCAAATGGCAAGACTTATAAAACATGTAACACAACTGAAAATCGCACCCAAGAACGAATCATTTGGATAGCAACATTAGGTGAAATTGCATTTCTTACTTAGTTGCTTAATCGGTCCTAAAAGTTCAATACAATTGAACGGTTTTGAAATTAGAATGCTTTTGAACAGCAGCCTTATTTATAAGATGTGTTGTACCCAAATATGTTTTTAAATCATTTGAGTACAAACCTTTAAGGTTCAAAGCAGAAAAGACTTTACTTTTAATGTACTTTAAAAATATAATAATAAATAATTTCAGAAAACTAAATCATTTAAATCTTGATAGATAAGATATAATGGCCACTAGAAATGGTTATTAGCAGGCTTATGGTGAAAACGTTCTTTAATCAATTTTTAGTTTTCTTAAGCTTTAGAAAATAACCATAGAACTTTTTAGCAGGCTCTAGGTCAATAAGTTATGGCTATACACTAAGAAAAAACTAGAACGAATAATTTGAGTACGAACGCTCTTGAAAAAAAATTATACTTTCTTGAATTTTCAAGAATTTTGCTCTTGGAATCGAGATAGATTCGTTCTCAATTTGGTTTTTATAGCAGCGATGGTCACAAGTACCCCCTGGATGGCGAAGACATTTCGCTATTTACACATATACGAGCCGAACGCATGCCGAAGCTGAGGCCAATAGAGTAAACAGGCCTTCACTCGCCGGCTAGCCTTCGATGCGGTCAGATCGAAGCTGGTTCACGGCTCTATTTGCTCACACCAATACACTCTCAGTTTAAGGCCTCGCTCGCGTTGACCAACTCTGTTTTAAAGGCAAAGGGAGTGAGGGCAACTTAAATTTGAGAGAAAAGCGTTGGACTCGCTGCCGCAGAGAGAGAGAGTGCATGCGCAGTTTGTCGTTGTCAGATGCGTACGTATGCGAAGAGCGTTGATTTATAAGTGTGTTTTCGCCGCGTTATTCAGCTTATGGATGATAGTCGAGTAGGCTAAGCTGCCTGTCGTCTGTGTGTGTTTCAGTCTCTCTCACGCCCCCACCCCAAATGTTCTTCTTAAGTCTTTTATTTTGAGAATTATTCGTACTTGGATCAAGTACTGAAACTCTTGAATCAAGAACTATTCGTACTTGGATCAAGTACTGAAACTCTTGAATCAATAATGTCGGGATCAAAAATTCACTCTTGGATCAAGAATTTCGCTCTTGGATCAATAATTTTCACTCTTACCGTACTCTTGAGAACGAATGCTCTTGATTCAAGAGTGAAATTCTGTATTTTTTCTCTGAGTGTACGATCAACCAGCCTCCTTTGTGGTGTTGTGCATATCTTGTTGTAGAAATGTTATGAACAGAACAAAGTCATAACTTATTGACCTAGAGCCAGCAAAAAAGTTCTATGATTGAAAATATAAAGATCACTAAAACAGTCATATTGTGAAAATAACCATATATCGATGATTTAGAACTCGATATATCCAATATCGATATTGAAAATTTAGATAATTGCTTCTAGCTGGCTCGAGGTCAATGTTTTTTGCGTGCTTATATACAAACAAACACGAGTTTTTGATTTTCCAATATATTTCAAACCCATTCGAGATTCGTCCAGCCTCTCAGGGCTGTTGATTTGATCGATATTGATGCTTTTTGAAATATCGACAACCCTAGTTAAGAGCATGATACAATAACTACAAGGTAGCGCACAGCGCAGCTTCAATATTCTCAGTCAGCCTTGCTTCGATGATGTAGTCAGGTGTATCGAACCGACATGGTCGCATTAACTTCGCAAAACTTCTATAGAAAGCTGTCAAAATTTGTAAGTAACGACTGAATGGCCTGGCTGAGTAGTTTTGGTGTGTGCTGTAGCCCTCTGGTTTGATAAATTCTGGCGCATAAGAAAACGCACTTCCGGTTGCGCTACCTCGTAGTTATTGTATCATGTGTTAAGAAGTCTCACCATTCTCCAGTCTCACCATCTCGTTGTCCCTATTGGGAAGGAGATTGAAGTTAGTGCTTTGACTCGGAAGTTTCTCTGCTTTGCAGTTGCCCTCGATGTCCCGCTGCCATGGTACAGAAATGAGTTGGATGTCGTACTGCTCTGTCATCTCATGGAAAGACTAGCGGCAATGAGTTGCAGAATATCGAGCCAAGTGACTTCATCACAGACTGGCAATCTGAGAAAGTGCAAATTGAACTCAAGTTGTGAATTGAGTATTTTTCGTATACGAGGGCATCTCTGCCTGGAAGACACGATAGTGATCAAAGAGTTTGAAAGAAAGATTGAGAACACAGCTGCTCCCACTAGGCTTACTGCTACATTCTCATTCCACCTGCTGTAAAATTTAAGTAAAATTTCAAAAAACCTTTACCATTTTATTCAAGTGTAAATTCCATCCTTGAATATTCGAGCATCTTGAAGGTGCCTTGCAATAATGTATGCCTCGTGCTGCCTAATTGCCAATCGTCGACGTAAATCACTGTCAGTCAATGGGCTGTGGCAAGGGTTCAACCACACACACAAACACACACACACATGTATGTATATTGCATTGGCCACTTGATAATTGCATAATAAATGCAGCCATTGTGGAGCCTTGAATGTGTTGGCGCCTTCAGCCCTACATTGTTACAAGTATCCAACAGCGTCAAACATAACAAACATATTCATACAAATACAACTTGACACCTACTGCTGACACCATCCGCCACCCTGCCGACAGCCTGGGCCATCCCCTCTTTGGTATACCCTGCGGCCGTACTTAACCACAAGCACTTGGAGCGCTCACTCAAATGTTTTGTTTACCTATGCTAATTGGCTTAAATGCAACTGAAGCGCACTTCTCATCGCGCCAAGCCGAAGCTGAAACTGAAAATTGTGCCGCCCCCTCAGTCGCCCTCCCCGTCAATTGTTGTTTATGAGCGCTCCGATGAAATTGAGCCGCGCCGCGTGGCCTCACTTGACGGCGTCGGCGTTTAAAGCTTTTGAGCGCTTTGGGGCATTTGTTCAACGGCAACGACAGCCACCACTTTGAGTGAATTGTCAACAATTGTTTTGGATTTGTGAGGGCGCAGCAGACAAAAGACTGTCACATAATTTGTCAATTTCAACCATTTTCCCCCCCTCCACTTGCCACTTGCTAATGTTGTATTTGTGATTTTAGGGAACCGTTTTGTGTGTGTGTTTGGTGTTTTTTTTTTTTTTTTTGTTTACCAAACTTTGGTCACTCACCCTGTCCGCTGGTTATATGCTGGCAATGATCTTCAATGGTTTTCATTCCATTCATTATGTTCATTATTTTGGGATCATCCATTTTGGCGTGTGACTTTTGTAGTTTTGGTTTGTCTGGAATTAAAAGAAAAGCGAAGAGATATTAAGAATTTCAATAGAATAATATATTGTTTAATTATGCTAAAAGGTCTGTGAAAATGTTCATAAATAGTTAAGATTGTTGAAATAAGATTCAGAAAGTCAGTTCGAACCTAAAACCAAACCTTCTCAATTATTGAAATACTTAAAATTTTGGGTAATTTGTTTTCGATTCTAAAACGATTTCACTCTACTTCCTATATGGCTCAAGTCAGGAGAAGTATTTGCTGCATTTCCCATAATCTTCAAAGCCGTAAACTTGATCTGTTGGTTCTAGATGTGTACCTGTGGTTCAATGGTTCGAAATGTCGACATTGACAAATAGGTTCAAGTGCCGAAATTCACCCCTTTCCCATTGATCAGAACAAATGAACCGTGGACCAGGAGCACTAAAGACCGTTACCAACTTCTAAATTAAAGCATAATATCACGCTGGAAGAAGTTACGCAGAAAATCTAGGCCCCAGGCAGAGATGGATTGGATGGCAGTACAGTCAAGACATTTCTTATTAAAGCTCAAACCATTCTTCGTCTGGGACATTTCCCGTTCCTGTTAATCCAAAATTCCCCTGCGTATGCCACTGTGCTATGACCAGAGGTCGCAAATATCGGTCCCCCGCTTGCCTTTGTATGAAAATAACACACTTCGCCCGGCACATTGGTTGTGAGAGAAGAGAAACACATTTATTTTGGTTATTTTCCTCTTAGGTCTGGCTGGGCCCTTTTGGCAAAATTTACGCAATCAAAAGTTCTGCTTCGTATTATGTAATGCTTGGCTAACAATGTGAATGTATACTATAAACTATATGCGCTCTCTCGTTCGCTCTAACACTGACTCTCTCTCTCTGCTTATGCTTAGTTCAGTGGCCGGCAAAACACACATGCACATTTTGGACTTGTGTGTGTGTGTGCTCATTTAGCACATCTTTGTTGTTGCAAAAGAGAGCAGTATAAGTTCGTATACTGTCGGTGTGTCGATGTCGCTGCCGCAGAGCTTTGTTCAATACACTGGAGGCTGAGACATGCCGGACACTGGCTTAGTTTTAGCGTACGCAACCTTTTGAACAGAACATTTTTCATTTCGGTCTTCGAAAAACACACAGTTTATGACCGATTGACTGACATGGGCCTGTTATTCGGTTGCAGGCAGCCCGATCAGTGCTGTGTGTTCAACCACAGCCAATTAACAGTGAGCGCGATTGCAGCACACTTTATATGAAATGAAATTAAATGGATTTAAATAGTACATAAAGGATTTGTAAATTCACATTATAGAGAAGGTGACAACTCTAGTTGCTTTCGATATACACAAACACGTGCGCTGGCCATCCAGCCAGCTGTTGGTTAAACCGGTTTCGAAACCGACTTCGAAAAGTAAAAACATAAACAAATCGTTCGGAACTCGGAACAGCAAAATGTCTGATAGTCATCCGAACCGGGCGGTTCCGACATATTAGAAGCATGCAATAAAAAGAGGACTCTGTGCAAAACTTCAGCTCGATAGCTTGAAAACTGAGCGACTAGTTCGCGTAGAAACAGACAGAAAGCTCAATCAACTTATCTCGTCAAGCTGATCAAGAATATATATATACTTTATGTGGTCAAAGATAAATCCTTCTATACACATACACTTTTCAAGTGTATAAAAAGGGATGAACGATTTTTTAGAGTCCCTTTTGTATCCGAGATAAATTTTTATTAATATGACACCACTGTTGACAGTTCAAGGAAAATCGGAATTACTATACTTTTGTCAATGAATGTGCTTGATTTCGGTAGAATTAACACGAATTTCTTGGTCAAGTTGTGAATTCAGTGCAATAAATTATGTTTGCGACTTGACAGTGACTTGACAGTGACTTGACAATGACTTGACAGTGGCTTGTCAGTGACTTGACAGTGACTTGAGAGTCACTTGAAAGTGACTTGACAGTGGCTTAACAGTGGGGAGCAGTGGAAGAAGGTAGCTGAAAGAGGTGGGCAAAAAGAGAGAAAGCAAATTTGAATTGAATATGAATTGAAGAGTGGCTGCCTTGAGGTCAAGTTGTTAATTCAATGCGATAATTTATAATGTTTAATTCATTTCCAATATCCGTTCCTGACTTATATATCCAATCTGCCCGAGTCCTTAAACAAGGAATTAAGAAGCAGAACCGGAATTTCATGCCCATAATTGATGAAATCCACCCACCATACAAAAAAAAATCCGAGATATCCGGGCTGAAATCAATCCTAAACGATGTCAGAAGTCGGTCAAGCCCGGATTTTCTCAAACCAAGTATGAGAAGGATTGATTTGAGTACTAAATTTTCAATCAAGAAGGTCCAATATTGATTTAAGTTCGATATTCGTACTAGATTTAATCTCAAAGTCGGCTTGGTGCAAGTATACCCGAGATTAAATAGAGTTCGATACTCGAACTACATCCAATCCGAAAAATGATTGCATCAAAAATGACATGAGATTGACTTTAGCTCGATGTTTAAACTCATTTTGACCCCAAAAAAGCCACTCAGAAGAACTCCATATGCTACTTTCTTAACGACCTTTTTGATTATCAAACCAGCAAGTTCTAGCCGGCTCGAGGTCATTAGTTTGCATACAACTGCAAAAACAGGACACAAACATCATTTCAATGGAGGGTGGTCGCTATTGAAGTCATCAACTGCAATTCAGCTGGTAGGGAATTCCAAGTCAACGGCTAACGCCAAAAACCCCAAACCACTAATAGCTGCTGTGCTGACAGAAAAATTTGTATAAGTGTGTGTACCCATTTAGCCTGAGAGGGAATGCATTACGCCTGACGAAAAGTAATGCATTACAATCGCTGCTTTTTTATATATTGGCCATCCCTAAAAAGCTGACGAAAAAGGACATGCCCCCTGATGACGACGTATTTCCCCTTTGCAGTCTCGACAATTTAAAGCTTTGTAAAAGCATACATTTGATATTTCGAGTAATAACAAATAAAATTTAAGATAAACTAAAATAAAAACCACTACATTACTACATCATTACCTACTCATATAGGCTGTAGTGTGCGTGCATAACGAACCCATATACTTCTCTATCAGTAATACATTGCCTGGTATAACACGTGCATTACCCACCCGTATACTATCCCATCTTTAGTATATTGGGTCGTAATACAAGTGCTTTACGGCTGAGTATACAATTCCTAAACAGACTGCGAACATTCTGCATTACAACTTAAACAAAAATATACGCATTCGTAATGGGAATCCGATGTCAGTTCGGCTCTGGCATACTTGTTTTATTACTAGTAATGCAGGCTGTGGGCACCCCGTGTACAAAGCGGCCATGCATACGGCAAAGTAAAGCAGATTGTAAGGGATTATTTCCTTCATGCTGATGGCAAAGTAACGTAGAAGTAATCCATTATGTAATTTTAATTTGCGCCGCTGGGTTGCTCTCAGTTTCTTTTCGCTCTTTCGCTTTGACAGTGAAATTCCGTACTTACTTCAACCTCGAGTCAGGATCATTTGATTTTCAAGTAGGATCCGTACTAGAAATGAGCATTTTCGGATTGATCCATGCCTTTTAGGATTGTGCCAATCCTTTCGTGCTCGATTCAAGTGAATCTAGTACGACTCGTACTTGAAATTTCAATCCGAAGGTCGAGATTAAATCAATTTTTTTGGTCTTGATTTTAGCTCGTCTTTTTTTTCTGTGTTGAAATGTAAAGAGATGCTTGAAATGAATACAAAAACTATTACTTTGCAATGAGTCCACTGACTTGGATCACATTGATTTCAGTCATAAATCAATTTACATCAAAATTTATATTTAAATTCATATAAAAGCGAGGGGTGGCGGGAAAGACAAACCTTGCCCTGTCTCCATGCAACTGTTTCGAGGCAACTAA
This sequence comes from Lordiphosa magnipectinata, assembly GCA_037044535.1. Taxonomy (NCBI): domain Eukaryota; kingdom Metazoa; phylum Arthropoda; class Insecta; order Diptera; family Drosophilidae; genus Lordiphosa; species Lordiphosa magnipectinata. Next base: position 109,713 of record JBAMBO010000385.1, on the reverse strand, counting down.
AAATCAAATTTAAGTAAATTTCGCTTCTGCAAAAGCTCAAAAATTAATTAAAACTTTGCTTAGAGCTCAGCAAGCCGTGGCAGAATGGAGCACAGCGAGGCAATACTATGGCAAAAGGCAGGGCTAATGAAGTGCCAGGCGCACCTGTTGACAAAAACCCCGAAACAAAGCCAAATGAGAATAAAACTCAAATAGAATTTAATAAAATTCAAATTATGAGCAAAATGGAAATTGCGGCCAGAGGAACCGAAAAAATTAAAGCCATTTCAAAGAACTACATTCTAAATCCGCAGCGACTGGCTAAACAATTTGACGTTGGCCTTGCCGAGTGTTGAATAAAATTTAATTGAAGTGCCAATGTCAACAGTTTCGCACAGTTCGCACAAGTTCAAAACCAAAGAATAAATACGAGTAATAATAATGATAATTACAAAACCAACGACAACTAAATGAAGTAACGTCTTGACTATCTTTGCTAAAGGCCAAGTAAATGGCAGAAACAATCAGACATATTAAAGCAACAACCGAAAAAAAAAACATTAAGTAATCTAAAAGAAACTGAAACGAAACCAAAACCAGCAGACAATGGCAAATTGAAAAACAAAGATTAAACAATTTTTGTGTCGAAGTTTCGCACAATTAACCCATATTTGCCTTATTTGCAATGGCAACCCAAGTAGTCCCCCGTTCCCGTGGCCAACTGCCAAAAGTAGCGTGTTGCATTTCACACCAATTGAGGGGGCTTTTCCACCGTTTGGCTCGGTGCGCACCCAGTCAGTCGTATTAATGACGAAAGCCTCTGCCAGAGTGGAGCTGGCCAAGCTTCGAGTCTGACTGCCTGACTGACAATGTTGGCCAAAAAGCCACTGTAGCTGATTGCACCACGCCGGCGACCGCAAGTCAGACAACAGCAACAACAAAAGTGCAGAAGGTATACGCACACTGAATAAGCTTCCTGGCTCCCCCCACCTACCCCAGCTGGTGCGCTTTGTAGGCGAATTTATACATTGTTTAAGTATCGGCCACAGCAACTGCTGCTACTGGTATCCTCCCATCTGCTGCCTACGACTCCGCCTCTGGTGCTGTCGACACCAGCAACATCGTTGATGCACATCGAAGCGCAGCTAATTGAAACGGTTCGGAACAGTGGTCTAGGAAATGTGCGACAATTTGGGAAAATTAACTTATTAAACTGAAACATTATTGTTAATCAAAAATATCAAAGATTTCTCAGTTGCACAGAAAACAACAGCAAGAGCGCTGCCTCGACTACAAAATACTCTGTCTCTTTAATATTGTGTGTGTTTCATACATATGGTTGAGCAGCTGATGCTGCCTTTCTGCAGTCTGCACTTCTATGCACTTTTCTGTGTTTTTTGTAGGAAAATAGATAGAAATGAAGGGTGTACAAGGTACGTATTACAAGCTAATTAGATGGTGTGGGAGGCTGGAAAAGTTAGAGTAGAGTAGCTGAGTTGGGGGCCCAAAATGCATGCCTAACTCAACTGAAGCTAGCTAAAACCTAATAAGTGAAACCTAATAGTAAGCATTTTCAGTGCCTTGGGTGCTGTCCTACGCTAATCACCAAACATTAGTCCATCAGACTGTTTAGGTCGAAAATATGTAAATATGTCAAATATGCAAAACGAATGATGATTTTAAAAAATAATCTACTTTTCACGAAACATATTTGTTATACTCTGTACCGAAGGTACATAGAGTATATTAAGTTTGTGCAAAAGTATGTAACAGGGAGAAGGAAGCGTTTCCGACCCTATAAAGTATATATATTCTTGATCAGCATCAACAGCCGAGTCGATATAGCCATGTCCGTCTGTCTGTCTGTCCGTCTGTCCGTCCGTATGAACGAAGAGATCTCAGAGATGGTAAGAGATAGAGGTTTGACATGTATGGGACATATATTTCTTATACTTGCAGGCAGATCAAGTTTATTTTCCATTTTTTCCACGCCCCCTCCCGCCCCCGCAATTTGGAAAAAACGTCATATCTCCTACAGTTTTGGAGATAGATGGTTCGCACCTTCTAGAGATATCTAGTTCTCAAAATTATTTATCGATTTGCTGAAGGAATGATAAAGATCGGATGAACGATACTCAAGTTATGGGCAAAAAACGGCCAGTTAACACCACCCAACCCCCCACCAACAACCACAGCAACATACCCTAACAGTTGAACACAGGCAATCTTTGTGCGAGAAAGAAAGAGAGAGAAACTTAAAGAGCGCACCGCGTTGTGCGCGGGGTGTTAACTGGCCGTTTGACTCCTGAGCAAATGCGAGTGTAAGGGTACAGAGTATGTTATAGTCGGGCTTGACCGACTTTCTTTCTTGTTTTTTATTAATTTTGTTGAACCACATATTAAAAATATGATTTCACCTTAAAACCAATTTCTATTTATGACCAAGGCATACAAGAACCGAACCCCTAAGAACCGGAAAAGTTGGTGATGATTCTAGATGATTTTCGGGTGCTGAACACGAATCTGTTTTCCGAAATGGTCCATCACGTCTTTTTTTTTTTATATGGACGTTGACGTACAATGCGCAGTGCGTTCAAGTGGTCCATGCTACACCAAGCCTAAGCTTGTTACGCGCGAACCCCAAGCAAAATAGCAGCCCACCTCCCGCCCAACCGACCGAGAGGCACAGCCACTAGCGTGTGACACGAAATCGCGAAGGAAGAACATAAAGTAATGTTAACTACGGGCTAAATAAGTTAAAATATAAATTTTTATAGCAGGAAGAGAAGCTTCAGAGTTAATTATTCGGTAGAGCTTATTGTAATCAGCACAGAGGACACGAAACGGTTCATGCAAGGCATAGTTAGTATTACAACGATGAAGTGATAAGGGGATAAAATTACGAGTCGGTCTAATAGGAACGTTGAGGTTAATTTGGCCAACCAACTCAGTTGAGTCGATTTCACCTTTAATTAGTCTATGTATAAAGATTACTCCAAACATAACTCTACGGTTAATAAGGGAGGGAAAACGGACCTCAGGATTCCAGCCCAAACCACGAAGAGCAAACAATAAAAACTGTTTTTGCACAGATTCAATTCTATCTTGATGGGTCGAATATTGCGGAGACCACACACATGATCCGTACTCGAGAATCGGACGGACAAGAGAAGTGTACAAAATCTTCGTCGTATAGGGATCATCAAATTCCTTCGACCAGCGCTTAATAAACCCAAGAACACTCCTGGCCTTACAAACCGTAGCAGTAACATGAGAGTCAAATTTAAGTCGGTGATCAAGAATAACCCCAAGATCATTTACCTCATTGGCTGAATCATTTAAGCACTCAAGTGGGACATTATCAAGCATATAAGTGAAGAATTGGGGCAAGCTCCTGTAAAATGTCATAACCTTACACTTGGAACTGTTAAGGTTTAATAGATTATCTTTACACCAAGACTGAAATGCATCCAAGTCAGCTTGCAAATTATAGCGGGAAACCAAATCATTATATGTTAAGCATAGTTTCACATCATTGGCGTACATAAGCACACGAAAGTGAGTCAAGACAGACGGAAGATCATTTATGAAGAGAGTAAAAAGCAATGGACCCAAGTGACTACCTTGGGGTACACCAGAGGTAACCTGGATTAGTTTCGAATATGAATTACAAAATAGAACTTTTTGCGTTCTAGAACTTAGGTAATCAGAGATCCAACTAAGAAAGTTAGTTGGGAAACCAATTAAACTCAGTTTATAAAGCAACAAGGAATGATTAACAGAATCAAAAGCCTTACTAAAATCAGTATAAATGACGTCAGTTTACATCTTACCAAAGAACCCTTTGATCACAAATGATGTAAGCTCTAATAAGTAAGTGATAGTAGATCGACGTTTCACAAATCCATGTTGATATGGTGAAATAATGGAACTACGTAAATGTTGCAGTTGAGATGTCAAAATTCTCTCAAAAGCTTTAGGCATTGCAGACAACTTGGAAATACCCCTATAATTCTCAATATCAGACTTATTACCTTTTTCTATGGAAAGGAATGATATAAGATTCCTTCCACAACACAGGGAAAGAGGTTGACTCAAGAGACAATTCAAATAATTTATGAATAGGCATCAGCACTAAACCTAAGTACACAAGCAGGTACTCCATCGGGACCCGGTGCATAAACAGGTTTAACAGAGCTAAGATCGCAAAGGAGAGAGCTTTCAGTGATTACAGGGCTAAAAATACAATTAGACCCATTCAAATGATAGGGGTATGGTTGATTCGCAAAGAAGCTAGAAGACGTGCAGGTTGACATTAAAAACTCGGCAAACAGATCGGCTATGGCCTGATCAGTGTTTGCTTTCGCATTACCATACCGCACAGAAGAGGGCATAGTGGAAGATTTGCGTTTAGAGTTAACAAACGCATAAAACTGCTTAGGATTGTGCGAGAATTGAAGTCTGCAACGGTTAAGATAGTCTTTATAACATTGTGTGTTCAGCACATTAAATCTAGAACGAGCATCCACATAACGGGAGAAATCAGATGATTTTTTCGAATTCTTATACTTTTTGATATACCTTGACTTCTTGTTTTTCAAATTTATTAGTTCTTTTGTGAACCAAGGCTGCCTATTAGGACACCGAGGGAGCTCAAGTGGAACACAAACATCAAAAAGCGAGTACAAGGTATCATAAAAAAGTTGTATGGCAACATCAATATCTGTACAAGTGTACAATTGAGACCAATCGGTTTCAAAAATTAAATCATTAAGTTTTAAAAAATCTATTTTTTGAAAACAACGGGTTTTAGCCGTCGAGTTTCCAGAAGCAGAGCACACCTGAGAGGGCAATTCAATGGTAAGTTCCAATGTAGGATGAAAGGGGTCCTCAGGAAGAACCAACGGGTCAATTCTAGATGCAACATTGCCGGGGGGATCCAACAAAAATATTAAATCAAGAGATCTGTTTATCGAGTTGCGAATAGGATTAACTTGTGACAAAGACAACTCAAATAGGCCATCGATAAAATCATGGGACTTCGAAGGTAAATGCGCATTTGATTCATTGTTCGTGGACCACATAACTTCAGGCAAGTTAAAGTCTCCAAGAACAATCAATAGGTCACTGTTTGATAATAACAGAGAAATCGACTCAATGGCAGAGCGGTGAGAGGAGTAAATTGTGGTATCGGAATGTGGAGGAATATAGGAACAAGTAATAAATACGGAAAAAGTAGAAAAAGTTATTTCAACACTTATAAATTCGATGTCATGGGGAATTAAAGAATGTGTCAACTCCGACGAAAGGCCGGAATCCACAGCAATTAAAACCCCACCCCCAACGCGGGAAGAGCGATTGTCGAGAACACTTTGCTCCTGAGGCACACCCGAGCGAATGGTTTTTTTGCGCGTGGGAGACTCATTCATCAGTTTTAAACTGGCGAATTGTGATTCCAGCGTCACAAACTCGTCAGTAACTTTCCGAAAGTTAGCAAACACGCGCTTATGACCATCTCTAGTCTGCCTCATAAACAATCTCATGTCCATTTCTATTTCACGGCAAGACCCACAACTCCACTTCAGTCCACTGTCTAGCTCGATGCAGTCTTTAACCCTGGCAGTGTAACCAGCACATTTGACATGTATAACATGGTCACAAAGCCAACACACGATAAAGGTATCGTTGGCGGCAGACGACAACTTGCGCTTTTTGTTAAAGCAGACCGGATAACTCATTTTTTTATAGGGCAATTAAATTCGGCACCATATAATCAATTGAATACACACCAAATTCACCACTGGGGTCAAACAATCGGCAAACAGTTGGAGTAACCAGAGACAGCTTACAGCTATTTCAAGCAGAGAAAAAAAGCAAAACTAAATTCACAAAACACACAGTAACTGTAATGCACACAAGTAGTCAGAGCGCGGGTGGACGCGATCGCGAGCACGAGAGAGATGAGTGGGAGCGGGAGGGAGTTAGGCTGCACCAACACCAACAACAACAAGAGAGCGCGATCGGTTGACCAAAAGCCAGGCAAATACAATAAAACAAAACGAAAGAACAAAGCTAATGCACGGCAACAGAAATGCAGAATTTGTTTTTGCGTTTAGTTTACAAAATAATAGCAACCAAATTAATGAAAGCTATTGTAAATATAAGGTTGTCAAAAAAGTCTTGCGGTATTTTTATTGAATTTTCAATTGTTCATAAAATTGGTTATAATAATGCGATTTAAGTCAAATATGCGCCGTTTTGTTCGATGACGAGTTCCCAACGAGATGCCAACTTCATAATGCCCCTCTTATAGAAGCTCGCTTCCCTATTGGCAAAAACCTCGGAGAGCCAATTTTCACAGGACTCTCTTGTGGCCAACTTCCGACTACCAAGCTCGTTCGCCATGGACAGAAATAGGTGGTAATCACTTGGTGCGAGATCCGGACTATACGGTGGATGCAAAAGAACCTCCCATCCGAGCTCCCGGAGCTTCTGGCGCGTCACCAAAGATGTGTGTGGCCTGGCGTTGTCCTGATGGAAGACAATTCGGCCTCTGTTGATCAAAGATGGCCTCTTCTGCATGAGTGCTGCATTCAAGCGGTCCAGTTGTTGGCAGTACAGGTCCGAATTGAGCGTTTGGCCATAGGGGAGCAGTTCATAGTGGATGGTTCCCTGCCAATCCCACCAAACACACAGAAGAACCTTCCTGGCCGTCAATCCAGGCTTGGCCACCGTCTGGGCAGCTTCACCGCTTTTCGACCACGACCGTTTGCGCTTCACGTTGTCGTAAGTGACCCACTTTTCATCGCCAGTCACCATCCGCTTCAAAAACGGGTCGATTTTGTTGCGATTCAGAAGCGATTCGCATGCATCCATACGGGCAAAAATGTTTTTTTGCGTCAAGTCGTGTGGCACCCATACATCGAGCTTCTTTTTGAATCCAAGCTTCTTCAAATGGTTTATAACGGTTTGATGACTCATGCCCAGCTCTTGGCCGATGCTACGGCTGCTACTATGTCGGTCTCTTTCGATCAATTCAGCGATTTTATCGCAATTTTCGACGACAGGCCTTCCGGACCGTGGCGCATCTTCGATCACCTCTGCACCAGAACGAAAACGTTGAAACTATCGTTGTGCGGTGGAAATGGAAACTGTATCGGGTCCATAAACTGCACAAATTTTATTGGCAGCATGAGATGCATTTTTGCCTTTATCGTAGTAGTACTGTAAAATATGCCGTATTTTCTCTTTATTTTGTTCCATGTTTGCGACGCTATAACTCACGAACGACTAAAAACAAACAACAATAAATCAAACACGTGTTAGCGCGTGAAAAGAGCTTTCCAAAAAGCTCTAGCGTGAACCGATGCGACGAATACAACTAGAACTACGCGCTTGCAAAGACAAGCTTGCGGAAATACCGCAAGACTTTTTTGGCAACCTTATATATTAGCCCGAGAACTTAATAGCACAAGACAAACAAGCAGAATCGATTTTGACACTGGCAAGGAAATTAAAAGAAGCGCAGGCTAAAAAAACACACGTCCATCTTCAAAGAGAATGCGAATGCGAAACGATTTAATTTGAGCGATAGTAATTTGAGCTTAAAGTTGCAAAAAATTACTATTTTTCCCCTTTTTTATACCCCCATACTTTTGTTTTGACTTTTTTTGATATTATCCTCAATTACTATTTCTTAACCTTCAGCCAGCCAGATGCAAACGTTGACTAAAATCAAAAAACAGGTCACTAAACCCCATAAACGATTTCTTAACTTTAAAATAAACTATCTTAAAGAACTGTACGATTATTTTTAGCGAAGATATACCGTAATACCGATAATAATAAATATAACCAAATAGTCTACTGCCCAAAGCTATGCCTTGCAAAAACTGTACAACAGGCTAGTAATAATAAGCCTTGTGGAGGGTATATTTAAATTGTGCAGATGTTTGTAACGCATAGAAGGAAGCATCTCCGACCATGAAGTCTTTTGGTACAAAGACGGATCGGATGACTATATCATATAGCTGCCATTGGAACTATCTGTCGAAAAAGTAGTTTTGATTATAAAAACTTTTTTGTGTTCAAAGCGAACGTGCCCAAACCACTTATTTATAAGTTTTCTATGCTTTTACACAATTCCAACAAGTTTGATGAAAATCGGTCAAGTATATTCTATAGCTGCCATACAAAACATAGTTCTGAAAAAAAGTCTTAGTAGGAAAAACTTTTTTGTTTTTAGTGCTATCGCTCCCAAACTCGCTACTGATCAATATTATATGCTTCTACACAAGTATGTCAAGTTTGATCCAAATCGGATTACTATAGCATACAGCTGCCATAGGAATAGTTGGTCGAAAAAGTAGTTCTAGTGAGAAAAACTTTTTTGTTTTCAATGGTAGCGTCTTTATACCTTCCAGTTGTGAATACTATCCGTTTTCGCACAATTTTGGGAAGTTTGGTCAAAATCTGATGAATATATCGTATAGCTGCCATATAACAAACTGGCAAGCAAATGTTCAAAGTAGTGGCGCCATCTATTGCTGAGTTTGGGAAATAACTCAGCTAAGAAAGTTCGACGAAAATCATTTAATTCCTTAATTTATATAAATTACTAATAATTATACTAGGGTATATAAACTTCGGTCTAGCCGAAGTTAGCTTTCCTCTATTTTTTTACTCTGTACCAAAGGTACGCAGAGTATATTAAGTATATGCAAAAGTATGTAACAGGGAGAAGGAATCATTTCCGACCCTATGAAGTATCTAGCCATGTCCGTCTGTCTTTCTGTCCGTCCGTCTGTATGAACGCACAGATCTCAGAGATGGTAAGATATAGAGATTTGACAAGTATGGGATATATACTTCTTATAGTTGCAGGCAGATCAAGTTCATTTTTAATTTTTGCCATGCCCGCACCCGCCCCCGCAATTCGGAAAAACATATATAAACATATCTCCCAAAGTTTTCATGATAGATTGTTCGTACCTTCTAGAGATATCTAGTAATCAAAATAATTTATCGATTTGCTGAAGGAATGATAAAGATCGGGGATGAACGATACTCAAGTTATGAGTAAAAAAACGGCCAGTTAACAACCCCCACCACCCCCACCCATAACCACTGCATTCCGTTGAATGGCAATCTTAGTGAGAGAGAGAGAGAGAGTGAAACTTACAGATGAGCCCATATAGCTCGTGAGCAAATGCGAGCTGCGATATTAAGGGTACAGAGTATGTTCAAGTCGTGCTTGACCGACTTTCTTCAAAGCAGACAGACACTAAATCAACTCGGCTGTTGATGCTCAGAAGAATTTATACCCTGCAGTTCAACGCCTCAGTACTGAATTTGTCAGTGCTGATTCACCCCTGAGAAGTATGAATTGCTCCAATTCATGACTGATTTCAGTACTGTTTTCAGTACTACCCATGAAACTAACCCATGAGTTCAGTACTGAAATTATGCCTGAAAGATGAGAAGGTCATGACGTAGTAGGCCCTGTCTGTGTTAAATTCATGGCTGAAATGCATGTAAAGGCAGCCATGATTTCAGTACCAGCCCTTCCAAATCAGGACTGATTCAGCTCTGATTCAGTACTGAGCGGTACCGAAGGGTACGCTTTAAAAGGCTCGGAGACGCTTTCTTCTGCACAAACTTAATTTTCTCTACTAGCTGGCCCGGCGAAGATATACAAGAAGATATTCTAAAAATATATCGAATTGCATAGAAAATACTTGAATCAAAACGTAAGCAAAAATACAGAGAACAAATGTCATCTCTTAGATCGATTGGTGTAAATAATTAAAGATTTTTCGGTCATTACTAACTAATCGACAAAGTTTGTTTTGTGCGAGTATTATTAATAAAAATGCTGCGACACAGAAGATCCAAACTTTCTCAAAAAAGACGTAATGCATTTAGGCTTCGAAACATTACGAATCAATTTGTTGGTGGAGTTTATTTATGGTTTATTTAAGCTTTAGTTTTTGGCCGGCTCCAGGTCAAGTTTTTTAAGTGTGTCTTTTAATGAAACAAAAAACGCCACTATTATTCGGTTTTACTCCGATATATTTCGATTTCCGTCGGGAAGAAGTCCCAGCATCTGGCTTGCCGGCTGTGGAGTTTGAATCAATTCAATGAGAAGGATGAGAAATTGCACGAGAGGAGCGCCGCGTCAGTATGGCCCGAATTTGTGATTCTCAGACACAAGAGCAAAGAGAGGCATCCCGTGATTCGAATCGGTTGGCAATGAGAAATCGTCGAGCTCAGCTCACAGATCAACAACGAAATAATCTTCCACTCGCATGAAGAATCGAGCAGCGTTTCTATACGATTGCACAATGGATTGCAGCTCGCATCCTTTCGTAGCGCATTGAAGTTTGTTGGAAAAACGCCTGGACTGTGCGGTTTTAATGGCAAAGTGAAATTGTCAGTATTGACTCCGCCACCGTATCCATTGTATTCATTGCTTCGAGGCGTTACACCAGAATCACGAAATTTTCTAGCAAATACATCAAGGCCAGATTCACCAACGAATTGGATCATTGCAACCTGTTAAAGATGCACAACATAAATTGTTAATGAGATATTTTTGAGATATTTTACGACAAATTGTTATCAGTAAACACATAAAATACTCAAGCTTTTAGTTCCTCCACTCTACTTGATCCATCTACGGCATTTAGCCATCGTTTTTCTTCACTAACACCTTATTTTCTTCGTAAATGAAGAGAAATGAAGAGAGATATAATATGAAAATCTAAAGAAATGAAGAGAAATAAAAAGCCTGTTTCGTAAAAAACCTGATGATCAATGTAATTCACGTGACGATATTAAAAGGAAAATTCAAAGGTGAGGAAGTTCTCATTCCGAGAATTCCGATGATTCCAACTGATGTGCCCTGTGATTTTCAACGAATTCAATTGCCGATACGTCTTGCATTCACCATGACGATTAACAAATCATAAGATCAATCTGTTTTACTCATGGTCAATTATACGTGGCATGTCCACGTGTCGGCAAAACATCCGCTTTATTTGTTCTGGCGCCTGCTAACAAAATGAAATGTCGTATATCACAAGGCGCTTCACTGAAGAGAATCAACCCAAGCGTAACAAATGCAGCAAAATTCATAGTTTCATCAAAGCAAATGTGTTGCCGTCACGGCACTTCTGTATTATATGACAGATAGACTCTTCACTGAAATTCCTTTCCGCCAGCCATTTGTTTAAATTTTGAAAATCATAATAGTCACAAGGGGCTGAGTCCGGAGATTTTGGTGAGTGCGGAACTCGGAATCGGTTGAATCTAGTTCTGCCTGAATGGTATTGTATATTTGCTTGACAATTAAAGGAAGGTCTATGTTAGATCACGTTGTCTTTTAATATTTCCTATACACATTTTATGTATCAATCTAGTTGTCCTGCCATAAATTAAAATTCATTTTTTTCGGAATTAACCGGCTGTAATTTTGTCCATCCAGCTGATATAAATGCAACAAAATTTGTGAAAATAGAAGAGCCCTTAGGCTACATGCACGCATTTACACGGCGATTTAGTTTGAAAAATTTGCCATTATTTTATGAAAATGACTCTTCAATGGCCTAATTCGACGCTTTTATGTTTGCTGAGGCTGCTCCTATGATTTTTTTAGGCTGCGTTAATATGTACATACTGTCGCATAAAACTCATAAATACAGATATTTTTGCTTGGTGAAACCTTCATAATTTTTTGAAAGCCTAAAATACTGCAGATATCTTGAAAACAAGAGCTGATGGACAAAAACAGAAACCAGTTTTGGAATCAGTGCACAAATCTGGAACAGAATTTAATACAAAGATGGCTGGACCTCACAAAAGTGGTCAATTTGTTGGCCTGTGTAATATAAAGTCCATCATCGCAGCGAAAATTAACCAAAAACCAAGTTTCGAAACAATACCCCTTTCAGATACAAAACTCCGCATGGAAATGACGTACTATTTCATAAAAAATATCCCATTTCTGTGTTACACAATCCAACGGATTCAATTTCGCTTCAACACGTGTGTTGCCCCACTGTAATGTGATGCGTTGCACGGTCTTTTGTTGCCACTTCTGGTACATCTTTTACTTTGGCTCTTATTTTGCGTGCGATGCTGATGCTGATGCCGCTGCTGCAGCTACAAAACTGGGCAAACAATGGATCCGCAAAACAAAAGTATGAACCACAACAACAGGGTCTGAAAGCGGAGCAACAACGATGACTGCACCACCACTGCGCATATTTCAATGGAGTCCAAAATGCGAATCGAAATCATCGGTTCCCCAGCCCCTGCCCAGCTCCCCTGTACCATTTTGGTGAGCCTCATTCGCTTTGAATTTTATTTAATGCTTTTGTAATAAAGTGTAAAATGCTGAAAAAGTGCAAACAACAGCAAAGCGAAATACCAACGAGGGGCGGAGCAGCGAGAGGAAGGAGAAGAAATGGGGCGATGCATAATATCAACAACATCATTATCATCATCATCAACAGCAGCAGCAGGAGCCGCAGCAGCAGGAAGAGAAATAAGAACTGCGGCAGCATCAGTGGCCACATTAAAAGAAGAAGAAATAATTAACAGCAACAGTTTGAAAGTCCATAAAGTGAAAATGGCTGGCATGGACAACGCCAACGCCAACGCCAACGCCATCGCCAACGCCATCGCCGCATGTGCCATACAACTTCCGACTTCCGTTGGTGTGGTGGGAGGACTCTTGTTGTTGTTGTTGCTGCCTCTGGGATGACACAAGCGGAGAGTCAGTGCGAAAAATGTTCGTTAAATCTATTAAAAGATAATTACGTGAAGACAAATGGAGAAAGAGAGAACGTGGCACAAACCCCCATACAAACCTACATACATATGTACGTTGTTATTATTCGAGTTCGTTGATACGATAACACTAATGGATATGGATATTGATTATAGTTTTTATGCCCAACGAGTGGGCTGAGGGAGCTGGGCCAGGGATTCCGAGCCGTCACTGGCGGGTAATGATAATTTCGATTATATTGATGCGTCATTTTATGAGCCGCAATGGTATTGAAATTGAGTGGTTTGTGACAGCGTCTAGTTTATGGGCTCGTAATAATGGCCCAATGTGGCAAATAAGCCATTCATGATTCGCCCCTTTTCATATCGCAGTCCAATTAACAGCTGCTTAATGAAATGTCCGTGTGTGTGTGAGAGTGTTTAGTTATAGTGAATATGGAACGCAAATGCAAACGGTCACTGAAGACCACGACTGGCAGCAAGGGCATTTAGATAGAGAAATATATATAATCCTTTTTAATGAGTGGGAATTTGTCATAAAAATAAATTTAAACCATTCTCCATTTAGCTTTTAGCTTTGTTAGCTAAGTGGCTAACATAAATGACGCTCCCCTGGCGACCAAGAGATTTTGATCAGAGTTTCTAACTTCAACTCCAGTTAAAGAGGTCCTAGTGAAATGGGAAATGGTAAATTTACCGCATACCAGCTACTGAAAGATTCTTTGTGATTAATCGTAGTACTTATTGTAATAAACGAGCTGATTTGAACGGGATGTGTATACTTGAGAGTTACAGACTAATAAAGGGTGATTTTTTAGCAAATCTTCTATTTGGTCACACTATTTTTGGCTGCTCAGCTGTTTTCATATCACATGTTACTGTCAAACATGTTCAGTTTGGTCTATAACACAATGCTACAGTGCTAAATAACCTGCGTAATGACTTAGCGTACGCTGTGGAGCAGGTCGTGTATATAACTTACTCATACTTGGGTTTCCTTGGGAACCCCCAAAATCTGAAGTTATGGCCCAGAAACCGTTTAATGATCATTTTACTCACTTAACTTGAAATAACTCGCGAATGGACCATCTGAATTTATAAATCTTTGCTAATTCTGATAGCAACGAGAAGAGTCTAATATATTGTAATCAATGGTTTTAGAGACTTAACGCGATGGTTTGACCACCACTGGATTAACAATTTTATTCTATGCGATTTGTCCTTAAAGTTTATTATAAAATCCCATTTAATACTCCGTTGAACAAATGAGCTCTCAATGATTCGCGGACATCTGAGCACACTTCGACACTTCTAGTAAACTTTTTAAGTGTGTTAACAGAAAATCGATTGATTTAACATTAATGACCCAAAAAGTATACTTTGCTAAAGTTTGGTGGGAAATTTAAATATAGTTTTTCATATAATCACACACAATCACATAAATGTATACATATTTGTTTGACAATTGTGAACTTAGATTATTTCTGTTCGAGTGCTGTTACCCTTTAGGGCCAGGATAAACTCCAGTGAAGTCAACAATTAATGCATCTTCACTACAGCAGTACCATTTGTATAATGTGTACCAAATGTACACAGAGTACAGGCTTGGCCATATTCGACGGACCCATCTGGCAACACTATAACTTTTGACAGCGATGCCAGATCGACTTATTACCTAGCGCGTTTTTAGCGTCGGTCCAAATAGATTTTTACCATGGAAGAGTACACGCCACGCGAACGCTTTCAGTTTGTTGAAATTTACATTCAACAAAACAAATCAATTGTAAAAATTCAAAAACAAAATCATCATGACCGATGAAGCTCATCTCACGTTGAATGGAACAAAAAACAAACAAAATTGCCATATTTATGCCACTGAAAATCCTCAAGAGATTCAAGAGGAAATTCTTCACGATGAAAAACTCATTGTTTGATGCGCTGTTTGTGCTAAAATGGTTATTGGGGCGTTCTTTTTCGAAGATGAAGAAGGCAAAACGGTTACCGTCAATCAGGAGCGTTATCGCGATATGATAACCAATTTTTTAATGCCAATTGATCGTCAAAAGCTTACGGTGCACTACTGGTTTCAACAAGATGGCGCTCCACCACACACAAGACGCGCTACAATCGAATTTTTGAGTTCATTGTTCCCTGACCGTTTGATGTCAAAAAATTGTGATTGTAATTGGCGCCGCGTTCATCAGATTTGACGCCTCCAGACTTCTTTTTGTGGGGCTATTTGAAATCAAAGGTTGATATCAACAAGCCAAGGACCCTGGAAGACCTGAAAAACAATATCCGCCAAGAAATAAAATCCATTCCGGCCGAAATGTTGGCCAATCTAGGTCCTTTGGTATAGGGTATACGAAATGAAAACAAAACTTCAATAAAAAAGCGCTTACACTCAAGCGAAAACGAGCCAACAAACGGTTTGGCTATGATAACAGGAATTTGAAATCATATGCTTGGAACATAAGTCGAGTCCGACAACAAAATACTCTGTACCTGCGGAAGTGTATGCTCAGGATGTATTTTGCTGCCGCAGTAGCAGCAGAAAGCAGCGCTGGCAATCGTTACCAATGGATCGATATACTACTAGCATTACTAGTTACTAGATGTGTCAGAAAGGTACGAACCATCTATATATAAAACTGTGGGAGATATCACTTTTTTTTTCCAAATTGCGGGGGCGTGGCAATAATTTAAAATAAGCTTGAGCCGGGATAGAAAAATTGTCAAACAAATATGTAAACATTTATGTGAATGTGGTCTTATATGAAAAACTATATTTAAATTTCCCATCAAACTTTACCAAAGTATACTTTTCGGGGAATTAATGTTGAATCAATCGATTCGATCGAATCTGTTAACACACTTAAAAAGTATACTGGATTGTCGAAGTGTGCTCAGATATCCACGAATAACTTCGTCAAGTAACCAAATTTATCAAGAGAACATTTGTGCAACGGAAAATTAAATGGGCCTTTATAACAAACTTTAAAGAAAAATCGCATAGAATTAAATAGTTAAACTAGTGGTGGTCAAAGTATAAATTTTAAAAAAATGTTATAAACCTGAGGTGTCTCAACCATCGCGCTAAATCTCTAAAACCATTGAATATAATATATTAGAATCTTCTCGTCGCTATCAGAACTAGCAAAGTTATATAAAATCAGATGGTCCAGTCGCGAGTTTTTTCAAGATAAGTGAGCAAAATGATCAATAAACTTTTTTTGGGCTATAACTTCAGATTTTGGGGGTCCCCGAGGAAAGCCAAGTATGAGGAAGTGCTATACGCGATCTGCTCCACAACGTACGATATGTCAATACCCTGGTTATTACAATTTTTTGAAACTTGTAGCACTGTGTAATTTAACCATGAATCGACAGCAGTATCCGTCAGTGTTGATAATGACCGTAAATTATCGATTCGGCGACGTTCGCAGCAATTGGACCTCTGTTACTCCACTACGTGGGAAATTTTGCGGAAGGATTTGGGTATAAAACATTTTAAAATACACACAACGGCTAACTTTCGGTGAATGGGCGCTGGCAAAGTTGGATGAACATCCACTTTTTTATCGGAAAATTGTGCTCAGCGACGAAGCTCATTTCACGTTGAATGGATACGTGAATAAATTAAATTGCCGTATTTGGTGTGAAGAGCAGGAAGAGAAGCATATCAAAAACTGTCAATGCATCCCGAAAAATGCACTGTTTGGTGTGGATTATGGGACGGTGGCATCATTAGACCGTACTTTTTCAAAGTTGATGAATGCTGGAACGTTACTGTGAATGGAGAACCAGCTGGGATACTTCCTACAAAGTCTATTTGGACTGCCCAGAAACACTCCTTACAGAATGCTATATCTGGTAACGTGATGGTCACCTCTCCACATATTTACCGCAGACACGCAGTTTACCTTTGTTCAAACTTGAACATAACTCAGAACGAGAATCTTGCCGTTAAAAGGGTTGTGATTATAAATAGTCCTCAGCTTGGTGTGAGTTTCTTCCTATCTTGAATTTGGGCTTAAGTATTTCATCAGTGTCCAATTCCATGACGCAAGAAGCTAATCTTCAATAGCTTGAATTAGTTTGCCTTCAAGTGAATCCAATAGTTTCGCCAATTTGTCTATTGGGTTTGCAGAGCCAAAGCTGTGCGCTTCGGTAGAATGTCGTGTGCCGCTGCACATCATTTCGTTCTGATGGCCCGGCGTCCAGCATGGAGTGGGCATTCGTATTGACCTTTAATCTTGCCTCCTCATAAGGCTTGATATACGCCATGGTTAGATCGAATATTCCCATATTCGCACCCACTTCACGGATTTCGATAAACCAAAAAATGTATAGCGCTTTTAACAATTTGTCGTGAAGATCGAACATCCGGCTCGAAGGACCAAAAAATGTATAGAATTAAACACCTTATATGAGCACGGTTGTAAGTATAAATTTGTACTGCCTTACTCTTGAGAGCGATCTTCCTTTTATTAAGAATTTTTCATCCCTTAACTTCTAACTTATCTAAGGATGTGTGTGTAGACACATCCGTGTATGTAAATATAAGAATGCGTTCGTGAATGGAATACATATTCCCTTACTAAGTGGCACACTCCGGATAACCTTTTCAAGTGGATCCCATGGCTGGTGCTTTTCAAGTGGTGTGTCTGAACCTTGTCAGCAACCGTAATTAAATTTAATGTTAAAAAGAATGAAAGGTTTATGATATATAACGCAACGCTAGGATCGTGTTCGAGTCTCATGTTCAAGTTTGAATAACTTATATGCAGAAGGTTTTTCGCATGCCCTAAAATAGACTGTCTAAAATATTGGCTCAATTTCTCCTAAGCAGACGTCATCAGTTCTTTCGGAAATGGGAACTTTAATCAGCCAAGCATTGCGTAAGACAACCTAAAATAAAGTTCAGAGTGGAGATGATGGGCTACTGAAGTACTTAAAAAAATGGATCATCTTTAATGATGGAATCAAATAGGAGCTCTCAAAGGCTACAGAGAACTGAAAGAGAAAGAAATTATTTCAACGACGTGTTTTCAGTGGAGCAAATGCGCACAGTTTTGTGACCAGAGGGGAAATGCTAAAACCCAACTTTGTCCCAAACATAGCCAGCACCAACACAGCATGTTCACTTTGCAATTGGAACCAGAGGAAAAACACTTTTCATTTTATTGGCAGCTGCCCAATCTTGAGGGAACACGGAATTTTACATCTACATCTGCACAAAGTTCATCAGCTACTAAATGAATCAAATTGGTTGATCCAATATATCTTTATAAGTCAGTCAACCAAATATCGGAAACAAATATTAGAAGGGAACTTTTAGAGCAGGCTAACACGGCTAAACAAATCTCGCGCTATGCAGTTGAATGTTCTGGTTTCTGGGGAAGACCCGAGAAGCCAGATGTAAAAGACTAAATAGCGAAGAATTTGGAAGGTAGTGATCGGCGGACGGTTTATACCAAGGCGATATATTTATCTCAGTATGTTATATACGAAAAAATCTTCTTGTTTAGATATAAAGCAAGTAAGAAAGTCGTCCAAGCCCGGTTATAATATACTCTGTACCTGCAGATTTCTTCGCAAACAATTTCTTTGTCTTCCTATTTGTTGATGGCTTTTCAACTTATTTTATTTACCAATCGATTACAGCTGCCGGCTAATTGCATTTGTTTTGTGCAATTCAAAATTTTACCTATTGTTGCACTTGTCGAAAGTTCGCATACTAACGATATTTTTGTCTAATGTTTGCATTGAGCAAACTTTAAAGTTCTTGCTAATTAAACGTATCTTTTGTAAAACGTGTGAGAACTGGCAATATCCAATTACGAATATTACACAAGCCGCCGCACACAAGTTGACAAACATTTGCAATTAAATAAATGAAACTTTGGAGCGTTACGTGCATCTGATCTTGACTCTGAAGTCTTGATGCTTGTTATCAGATTGCTTCGTTTGAAGAGTTGCGCGTGCGTGAAAATGCCTTGGACCAGCTGAAAGGGAAAAGGGGAATCAGCGGAGAGGAAACTGATGAGGAGCAATGCCTTATGCATCAATGACTACACTATGGTATGCACACTGGGTTAGTGGGCCAAAGTTTTAGCAAAAGTTCCTAAATTTTTGTAAATTGGTCTAAAAAATTATAAAAAAAAAACCATTATAAACAAGATTTTCAAAGTCTTTAGCAAAATTTATAAATATTAAAATTAAGTTCTTATTCAGATTAAATTTATTTTATGTAAATTTTCGTGTAGCTGAAATCGGGGGACATATTAATAAACAAACAAATTTAACATTTTTCGAACTTTTGTTTGGATTACACTGTGACACATTCTTGAACTCAAAAAAGTTGATCGCATCGAGACCAAAAAAATTCTGAAAGGGTGTGATGGTAGTATAAAACCCCTGTCTGGGTTTGGTCTGATTAGCTGCCGTTTTCATAATTTCTATAATTTTGCCCAGAAGTTTGCAACGCATAGAAATATTTATTTCCGACCCTATAAACTATATATATTCTTGAACAGGGCGACGAGCTGAGTCGATTGAGCTTTGTCCGTCCGTCTGTCTGACCGTCTGTCTGTCAGTTTCTACGCAATCTAGTCTCTCAGCTTTAAAGTTATCGAGCTGAAATTTTGCACAGAGTCTTCTTTTTACTGCACGCTGCTAAAATGTCGGAACCGATCGGATCGGTTGACTATATATTATGCCTGCCATAGGAACCTTTGGTCAAAAAATGGGTCTTAATGAGAAAACTTTTTTGTTTTCAATGTTAGCGTCCTCAAACTCGTCCATTATTAATATTATATGCTTTCAAACAGATTTCCAAACTTTGGTCAAAAACGGATGACTATATCTAATAGCTGTCATAACACCGATCGGTTGCAAAATGGGTCTTAGTGAAAAAAACTTTATTGCTTTCAGGTAAATCGTTCTTAAGGTCGGTGATTATTAATATTAAACGCTTTCAAACTAATTTGAAAAGGTTGATCGACATCGAGTAACTATATCTTAAGGTTGCCATAGGACCGATTGGTCGGAAATGGTTCTTAGTAAGAATTTTTGTTTTGTTTTTAATGTTAGCGTCCTTAAACTCACTGATTACTAATTCTATATGCTTTCAAATATATTCGCAAAATTTGGTCGAAATCGGATGACTATATCTTAAGTCTGCCTTAGGACCGATCGGTCGGAAAATGAGTCGTAGTGAGAAAAACTTTTTTGTTTTAAATTGTATCATTCTTAAACTTGGCGATTGTTAATTTGATATGTTTTCAAAAAAAATCGCGAAAATTGGTCGAAATCAGATGTTTATCTCTCGGAAAATGGGTTATAGTTACAAAAATTTTTGATTTTTATGTAAGCGATCTTAAACTCTGACATTTCTAAAACAGCATTTGCAAGGGTATAAATACTTCGGCACAGAAAAAGTTAGCTTGGCCTTGTCGTCTTTTTATTTCACTTTGAACTTTTTAGCTTCAGAGTAGGATTTACGATTCTATATCTAAAGTAAACTATTTTGAATTTTGCTTTAATATCTTTGGCAAAGTTGTTGCTCTTGGTTTGGCCTACAAAGCATTTCTTTGTAGCAAATCAAAAAAATTTCATTTTCATACTCAAAAATACAAAAGTTTCTCATAAAAACTAAGTTTTTACCATTTTTTACAGTTTTTCAACTTCATCTTGAAACTCGTTACAAATTTGGACACTTAATATTATATTATACAAAGTTGTAGCTTAGACCTAAATAAACAAACCGTTAGAACGAACCAACTTCATTTAATTACTCTTACATATAGTTATAGGCCAACACGCATCTATAACTGTCATAAAAAACTCGAAAAAAACGAATATTTTCGTAAAAAAAAAATTAAACGTTTTAATTTTAATTTTTAAGTTAAGTCTTTTTTTCCACTTTATTGATTTAATTCAAAACAATAGAAATTTTTGACTGTGT
The DNA here is from genome assembly GCA_037044535.1 of Lordiphosa magnipectinata. Lineage (NCBI taxonomy): Eukaryota > Metazoa > Arthropoda > Insecta > Diptera > Drosophilidae > Lordiphosa > Lordiphosa magnipectinata. Next base: position 88,973 of record JBAMBO010000385.1, on the reverse strand, counting down.
CAGCCAATTGCTACCAAAAATTACAAATTTTTTGAATTTTGGTTACAATTCTACATGCTTAAGGGCTCGTAACTATTTGAAAGACCAATCGAATGAAGTTGGTAGTCTAAGCTACGTTATTATATAATATTAACGAAAAACCGGGAAAACATGATAATTTAACGAAATTTTTTTGTAATTTTGAGTATATAGATGTTACTTTGTTGACTTGCTACTTCGAAATGTTTTGTAAGCCAAGCCAAGAGCAACAACTCGCAAATACGTTATGCCTGACCTCAGCATTGTTTGGTGGACCCAGATCGTTGCAGCTTGGCCACTCTGATTTGTCGAGTAGCAGGAATTTCGGTCCTCCAAACCATTTATCGGCTGGATGCTTTCGTTGCGTAGTCTGCGGTGTTAAGATGTGTTGGCACCCAGAATTGTTGATTTCGCTGTATTCCAGTATTTCGCCCACGTACTGCGGAAATTTTCTAGGATCCATCCGAAGCCACTTTAAGACCGTCTTAGAATCCGACCAATACCACATCGAATCAATTGAGAGTCGTGAGTTGTTTAGTATCTGCTTGCTCAGCCTGGTTCCGACTACGGCAGCCTGTAGTTCCATCCTTGAAATGGACAACGGGTTTAGTGGTGCCGCCACGAGGTTGAGGTAAGTTTCTTCACCTTGGCAAATACGCAAATAGGAGACAGCTGCATATGCCATTTCGCTGGCGTCCACAAAGGTGTGCAGCTGTACATCATGGACTTGCTCGTTCGTTTTAAAGTAGCATCTTGGAATAGATACAGCAGCAATCGCTGACAAGGATCGTTTCCATCGGGTCCATTTTGGGCAGAGCTGGTCCGGCAGGTTTTCATCCCACTCAACTTTGCTTCGCCAGACATCTTGCAATAGGATTTTTAACTCTATTGTGAAGCACGAAATGAATCCCAGCGGATCGTACATTGACATAAGTACTTGCAGGAGTTCGCGCTTTGTTGGTGCAGTCTCATCTTCAAAAACGTTTCGTTTTAGCCTGTCGAATTTCATCTGGCTCCGGGATCCAGTACAGGCCAAGCACATTCCCGGTGGCTGTAATTTTAACGACATTGGGGGAGTTTGATTCGCTGTCTAGCTCGTACAAGACTTCTTTGGAATTCGATGACCAATTGCGTATATGAAAGCCGCCAGCTGCATGGATACTTCTAACTTGGTTCGCGATCTCGGCTACTTGTTTGTCATTTTCGCCGCTGTAGATAAAGTCGTCCACATAGTGGTAATCCTTGACTGCCTGTGCCGCGATTGGAAACTGTTGTTGGAACCTAGCGGCGTTTTTGTCACGGATAAAATGCGCAAACGTAAGCGCCTCCATAGCGTATACGCTTGGCTGCCGTGCCTCGTCGCTTGGCCTCTTGGAACCTCTGGGCATGCATGTCTGCTGGTCTCACTCGGATCTGGTGGAACATTTCGGCGATGTCGCCGCAGATTGCCAGTCTTCCCGCCAGAAATGATATAGGTCCAGCAATGGTTTCATCAGATCTGGTCCGCTGTATATGAAGTCGTTTAGGGCCCTCCCGCCTGATTGTGTTGCTGCGTCCCACACAAGACGGACTCTTCCCGGTTTGTTAGGATTGCTGGTGATGAAGGTGGGTAGATACCATACCCGTTTGTTTGGTTCTGCTATTTCCGCAGGAGTAAGTTTGCAGGCATAATTCATTTGGACAAGATTGTCCACCTCCTTCTGAATTTTCTCCCTAAGCTCAGGTTGCTTCGAGAACCTTCTCTGTAGGCACGTCAGACGTCTAAGTGCTACCTGATAGCTGTCGGGCAGCGTAGGCTGACTTCATACCTTCCATTCTTAAGAACGGCCGTTGATTCGAAACTAGCTAACGCTTTGGTGTCTTCCGCCGATGATATCATCTTTTCTGAGGTCGCGTCTAAGGAAAACGCTATTTTAATGTCATCATGCAGCTTTGCGCCGTGGTCGCTGCAGTTGCACCGGTGCATGTTAACATTAAACTAGCGTTGTCAGTCAAAGCGAAATTCCAAATAGTTTACGAGATATGAATCAAAAGCTGAAAACTTTAATGTTCAATAAAAAGAAAACGGCGGCTAACCAGACCAAACCCAGCGAACGATTTTGTACTATCAACATACCCTTTCAGAATTTTTTAGTCTTGACTCGTTCAACTTTTTAGTGTTGCACAGTGTTATCTATACATATGCTATAATCTAAATGTACTGATATAATTTCACTCAAATTTGAGGTTAAGCAAGCTAATTTAGGCCACAAAGTTTCATCTCCTGGCCACTGTGGTATGTTGTACCTTTTGAATGCAACTACATCAAAGCTGCCAGACAATTTGAAAGTGTAACCAAAGTGGTTTCGGTTATTGTTGTTACTGGCCATAGGTAATGGCAAATTACTTATATATCAATAAGCATTTGCCATTAGTTCAACATCAATCAACTGAAATCAAATCAAATAAACATTGGTTAATCTTCATCAAAAGAGAGTGCCTGCTGAATGGAGATGATTTAATATTATTTACATTTAATTAAACTAAATTGGGCTGTAAATAGCAAGTGAAATTGTGCAATTGCTGATGCTGAGTAAATACATTTTCATTCAAAACTAACTAAACTTTAACTTGGTCTCACCGTTTGTTTATTGTTCTCTGGGTATTGAAATGCAAAATCAGATGTCTCAAAACAAATTCAATGTCCTGTTTTCCCCTGCTGTCCTGCATTCTGCATGTTTGCAGCAGTCGATTGTATAAACCGGATATTGTCTTGTTTACATCTTGGTGTCCGGCATGGTTTAAGGCGAAAGCAATCTGACAGAAACAGAAACCAGCCGTGGGATTTTTCAAAGGGTTAAATAGATGCAGTTTTTTTTTTCTAATTAGGCGGAAGCTGAATCTGACTTGTTGCTAAATTAACTATATCTTAGCATAATGTTATTCAATTTCCGCGCAAAAGACAAGCCAGTCATAAACATAAATGAAATTTATAATTGCCGTTAGCCTTAGAGTAGATTAATAATTAGATAGAAGAAGGCTATTACAAACCCATATTAAATACATAATGTTGATTAGCATCACAAAAGTCAAAACTGGAGACAAATTAAGGATTTTCTGATTCAATGGTGCTTACACTGGGTTAACTGATCATTACACGAAATCTTTTTTATTATTTAGTTTTGTTAAGCCCTAAAACTCTTCCGGATCAACGTCATTTAAGATCTTGGGCGTTCCTTCTTCTCCTTGTACAGGGCCAACAGGGAGACATTGGCCACCTTGACAACCTTGAAACGTACACCGGGAATATCACCGACGGCATGACCTTTACGGCCGAAACCGGCCACCAAGACCTCATCGTTCTCCTCAATGTAGTTCAAGCTACCGTCACGGGGTACGAAGGCGGTGATCTTCTTGCCGTTCTTGATGAGCTGCACACGCACACACTTGCGAATGGCAGAGTTGGGCTGTTTGGCTTCAACGCCGACCTTCTCCAGCACAATACCCTTGGCATGGGAAGCACCACCAAAGGGATTGGCCTTCCATCTGGTGCCCAAATGAGCCTTCTTGTAGTCCTTGTCGGCCCAACGCTGGTCACGACGGTGGTTTACATGCTTTCTAGCTGTGCGCAGACCTCTGGGTTTGCCCATGATTTTCCAACTATCTCAGGCAATGGCGGAAATAAATCTGAATTACAAATTTCAAGCAGAAATAGAAGATGCTTATATTTTCATCACAAGGAAAATGTTCGAAAGGACGAATGTTACTTAAACTACTTAAACTGTATGCTGCCTCTTATCCGTTACATCAGTGGTGTCCAAAATGCTAAAAGCCTATCCCGTGGGATAGGAACTCATAATTCTGCCAACGTCGCAGCCGACACACGTATAGACCAGAGTTCCGCGGTTATAGCCCCTGGGGGCCGAACATGCTCGCCAATTCACACCGAATGCTTGCCGAAGTCATTCATCACTGTGTGTTAGAATGAGACACAGTCACATTTTCACGCTCTCTTCTTTCTGGTATAGAGAGAGACGGCTTGCTCTCTTAAGATGCGCGTGTTCGGCTTTTTGTTCTCTCTCTAGGCATTTGTTCGTTTGCGTGTTGCTCATGTTGAAATGTCAGCATGATGACTTTGTGTTTCGCTGCTAAGCACACAAGCGCAAGGCTTGATTCTGTGAGTTTGGACACCACTGCTTTACATGGAAAGAAAAAGTATATCTTTAGAATTAGGGCAATTAAAATAAAACAAATGCGGATCAACTAAGGCAACTACGAAAAGGATCTATTTCAGCGATGCACTTGAAGAAAAAAAGAGAATTTCATGATTGGATCAAAAATATTAGATGTCAGAAGTAAGATGAGAATCGTTGATCCAAGAACAAATTACTTCATCAAGTATGATTGCTATTTAGAAAAAGTTTTCTTGAATTTCGAAAATGATGCCATAAATAAATCAACAGCAAATGGAGGCGTATTTCTGATAAATAGGGTGGATTTCTTTAAAAATCAATTTCTTAAAGCTATGGCGAAATTTACCTTTAATTGTACAGTTAAAAGGCCCTTTAAATTACTATTTAAATCCCTAACATTCTATTTCAAATTCTTAGTAAACTTAGAGTAGATACAAATAAGTATTATCTTAGACATCAAATGAGTGCGATGATGCGATAAGACAACATTGCAACGCTGACAATAACAAAACTTTCTTATTCTATGTTTTTATTCAGAGAGGATTTAATGTACCAAAACGGTTGGATGGTGTAGGGTTGTTCAAGTTGTCTATAAGAAATAGTATAGGATCTCAAAGAGATGTGTTTATTCGAACACCACTACTGAGATTTGAACTTAATAATTTCAGAATTATTTCATCAAACTAACTACGAAAGTATAGAATTATTTCCCAGCCAGCCATATGCGGAGCTCTCCGAATTAGAATTGAAAAGGGACTCCCAAAGCAGCACCTCGAAGTAGCGTTTCCGGAGAAATCCAAAGCAGGAGTGAAAAGATACCGTCTAGGTTATTTTGGGATTATTTAAGGAGTCCTTTTCAAAAGACCATAGGCTAATAGAGGAGTCCGCACGGAGCCTTTGCGGGTTATCTGAGTAAGCATTCTGGGACGCCGAAATCTCCCATTTAAGTAGTTTTTTAGGCACATTTTTTTTTATATATTATATATTGAAAAGGCCATTTTCTCCGGCGGATATGCTCCTTTAAGACACTTTTCGGAGCCTTCCTAAGAGCCTCAGCGCACCGTACAGGGAGTCCTAATGGAGCACCTTGCGGACTCCGCTGGTTGGCTGGGTTTTATTTAACTATCTATATATATTATATATAGGTATATACATATAGGCTGACCAATTACAGCACTGTGTGGATCTTGAGCATGCCACTCATGAAGGCAACCGAAGCCACAGCCGTAGCAATCAGCGCTACAATCATCAGAACATATTGGTTGACCAGTTGATCAGCCTGCTCGTGGAGCAACGGAGACAAGCAGCTCCAGTGAACGAAAACGTCAACTTCTCCACTCTGGTGAGGAAGAATGATAAACTGGTCTACCAAATGACCATTTTCCTATAATATAATTTCAATTATCTAATTCATTAACTGACATTTCCAACTTTTGAGAACTGGTTAGTTTAAGTTAATAAGCAATATATCTTTTAGGAGCTGTTCATCTATACCAGCTTTTACATCAGAAAGATAAAATTTAAGTGTTGAAAAGGCTCGTTCAACTGATATTTGAATTGCTGGAACAGCAAGTTAAGTTAGGGCAATATTTTTAAAGTCCTCGTTTTTTTGTACCTTTACAAAATTTTAAAACATTTGTTGATGTATGTTGTCATGGATAATTTTCGAAGGAATCTATAACATCATTTACAGATATTATATTTCTTTATTGCTTTCATAAGCTTCTCTTCAGACGTAGATTCATTTAAAGTTCATTTTTGAAAACTCTCATTAAGAACTTCTTTTAGGGGCTTCAGTATGTCTGTAATGGGCTGCTTTGCAACTTTTTTTTGATCAGAATTTAACAAAGTTGGAAATCTCGGGTCTAAGAACACTATAGAAAATGTTGATACTGAGCTCATAATAGCAGAACGTTTATCGAGGCACTTAGATAGTCGTCAACGAAGTTTTGCAGAAGATTTCAGAACAATTGCTCGACATGAAAAGTAAGAGTAATAAAAATCACTTGGTAGTAATTGTGAATCCTGCAGCTTTAAAGAAGTTTTATAAATTGGCTCTAGCAAACTACACATATTTTTAACTTAGTTCCATTCAGATGTTTTAGGTGGAGCTCTTTTAAAGAACTCCGAATGCAAAAATCTTTAAGAGTTAGTAAACGTTTTGTAAGCTTGTTTTGTATGTTGAGTCACACATACTACGTTTATACGCACGTCTTATTTGCTAATAACAATTTTGTGAGTGACAAATTATTGCGTATAAACGCAGAGTTAATTCGTTATTTGCTAACAGCAAAGTCACGAAAACAATTACTGGCTACTGACTTATTTGCAAATAGTGTGCACTCTATTCAGTGATTTTGCTGTTTTCAATTATACGGTAGCACTGCTGTATTGTAATTGACATTTACATGGACTGCAGGCGAAGGAGAAAGGAAAAATGTTTAAGATAAAAACTTAAAATAAGCGTTGTAATTGGACCAAGGCGGATACCAAGGTACTTCTTGGACTAATGAAAGAAAATTAGGCCATGAAACTGCTTGATGGCAATCAGGCAGCACTTAAAAATACATTTACTTACGTATGGTATTTAGCGTATAAACAGTGGGTTAGTTATTTACAAATTATTTGTATTTGCAAATAGCTGGCGTATAAACGTACTAACAGTCTAGCACTGGTTTTATCAAATTTTTCTATATGCAATAGATTTCACATAGTGTGAGTACGAAGTTTCTTAAAAATGTGCGAACTCTACTAATGTCAAACTGATCTTCCTTTAAAAAATCCTTAACTACTAAATTTAGAGTGTGTGCAGCACAACAAATTGTAATTATAGATTCCAGGGACTCTAGCATTCCGGCTTAAGATTCACATGAGCAACCTAGAGCAATCTAGAGAAACCTAGTTTTTCAAAAAAGTGGTCCGGTTTGGGTTCAGGTTCGAGAAGTCTAAAAATTTTAGAGGTTTGGTTCATTGTCCGGTTCGTCGGATCCAAAAATCCCGAACCGAACCGGTTTGCAGCCTTGATTTTTATACACTTGAAAATTGTATTATAATTTTGCCCAGAAGTGTGCAACGCATAGAAGGAGTCATTTACGAAAACATAAAGAGTATATATTCTTAATCAGCATGACGAGCTGAGTGAACCGACCGGATAGGATGACTACTTTTTGTAGCTGCCATAGAAATGTTCGGTCGGAAAATGGGTTTTATTGAGAAAAACTTTATTGTCTTCAATATTAGCGCTCTTAAACTCGGTCATCGCTAACCATTGAAGCGAACTTTTTCAAGTGTATTAAAACTTCGGCACAGACGAATTTAGCTTTGTTTTCTCGTTTTACTAACTTTACTGGGGAATTGAATTTGGAGATCTCTCACAAATACTGAACACACGGACGGGCGCCTTAGCCCACTCGAATATTAGCCATAAGAATGTACGCAGTTGGTCGAGTGGTCAAGACATTCGCTTAACAAACGTCGAGGGCTGGGATCAAGTTCCAGTAGGAGCATACTTTTTCTTCTTATTTCATGTTTTTTTATACCCTTTGCAAAGGTATTAGAATTTTGCCAAGAAGTTTGCAACGCATAGAAATATTAATTTCCGACCCCATAAACTATATATATTCTTGATCAGGGCGACCAGCTGAGTCAATTGAGCTTTGTCCATCCGCCTGTCTGCCCGTCTGTCTTTCTGTCCGTCTGTCAGTCCGTCTGTCTGCCCGTCTGTCTGTCTGTCCGTCTATCTGTCCGTATGAACGAAGAGATCTCAGAGATGGTAAGAGATAGAGGTTTGACATGTATGGGAAAAAAACTGAACTGAAGGAATGATAGAGATGGGATGAACGATACACAAGTTATGAGCAAAAAAGTTAACCAGCACCCACCACCCCCAACCCCCTTTACCACTTCCTGCCAACCACCGCTGTATTCAAACAAACACAGTCTTTGGGAGAGAGAGAGAGAGAGAAACATTGAGATGAGCGTATAACAGCGTATAACGCGTATAACATGTATAAAGAGCGAGCAAATGCGAGGGACGGCATTAACTGGTACAGAATATCTTATAGTCGGGCTTGACCGACTTTCTCACTTGTTTTTGCATCGAACAATGCTTGCTGACCAATAAATGGCGCTGATACTGTGACCAAGCAAGCCAGCACTGCTCTTTTGGTCATAACTTGAATAAAGTTCATCCGATCATTATCATTTCTTTGCCAAATCAATAAATAATCTTGATTACACAATATCTCTACAAGGTCTATTCCAAAATTGAAAATAAACTTGATCTGCCTGCAGTATAAGAATTTTTGGTATGCAGTTGGTATCCATCGGAATTGATTTAGCTGATTGTGAGTACTAAGCTTAAAGCTTTAAAATTTTTATTTAATGTCAATTACTTTTTCATTTTGTGTTTCTTTTTTATTGTTGTTAGGTTTACTTTAAATGCATCAAACAAAATGAAAATACCAAAACAGCAAACAAAAGTGCAACGTATTTCAGGGGGCGGCTCATTAAATCTTTATTTAATTTGTATGGTCAATTTCTAAATCAATTCGAATTGTTCGTTGCGCTATTATTACACCTGTTTAATTATGGCCAATATTTCGCAATTCCAACACACACACACAAAAGTAATTACATAATTCGCTTATTATCAATGACAACAGCAACAACAACAAAACAAAAACATTGCTAATAGAAAAAAAAATAAGAACAGCGCAGAAAAAATAGAGCGAAATAAATAAATAAATACGCTCCGCTATAATTTATATTAATTAATCGTTTTTTTATCGAGCCACACAGATTGCGTGCCAAAAATCACAGCGACAACAATTGGCGGCTTGTAAAATACAAACAAAAAATAAATATGTAAACAAATTTATGCGCTAATAAATAAATAAAATTTAAACGCTGGCCATCAGGTTTTTTTCTTTTTTTCATAATTTAATGAAACTTTGCCAAATGATTTATATTTTGAAACAATTTACGATTTTCCGGTATGCAGGCAGGTTTCAAGTGTTTTTGGCCATGTTGAAATGCGATACGCCCCCGTTTAAATGGGGGGGGGCGTGGCAGGCTAAAGAAATCACGTCATAAACGCGGCAAGCACGAATTATTTACCAAGCAGGCGAAAGCCTAAAAGAGGCCCCAATAAAATAACAATAAACTATGCCACCCAGCTCTGGGGTGGTAAGGGGTGGGGTGGGTTGGCAAGCCATAAAAACAAAAACAGCAACAACAGCAAAGCCGCAACAGCATAAACAATTGTGTTACAAATACGACTACAAATGCATAAAGCAACGCGCCCAACTACAACAACAACAACAACAGCAGCAGCAACAAATGTCGCTCTTTTAGACGATTATTTATTGCTAACGATTTATATTTGTTGGTGTTGCTGTTGTTGTTGCCTCTACTCAAAAAGCTCGCATTTCAAAGCTACGCCAGTCGCGTGTACGTGCAAATGTGTGAGTGCGAGCACCAGATTGCAAGCACCCCCAGCCCTTTGTACTTGCCTCAACGATTGAGCCTGATTGTCGGCTCAAGTGTCGGTCGCGTCACACGGGGCGTATGCGTGTCGTGACGAGCCGTTCTGGTGGGTGTGTTCGGGGTGATATGGCATTCTATGAGTTTGTGTGTGTTGAGCATTTGGCTGTATTTCCGCCAAAGATTTGGGTGGAGGGAAATCAAATCAAAATCGCATTGCTACTAGCATTGAACACGGTTCAGATTTCCCAACATCTCTTACTCTATTGCAAACCGAGTTTTAAGTCAATCAGATGAAAAAAAAGTTTTTGTATGCAGAATTGGACCATTTTTATACCCTTGTAGAGGGTATATTAAAATTGTTCAGCATAACGAACTGAGTGGATATAGCCATTACCGTCTGTCCGTCTGTTTCTATGCTATCTCCTTCGTCAGTTTTAAAACTATCTTAAGCAAACTTTGTACGAAGTCTTTTGGTACAAATACGCTGCACATTTGTCGGAACCGGCCGGATCGGATGACTATCGCATATAGCTGCCAAAAAAAACTATTTATCTATTTAGTCTTAGTAGGAAAATCTTTTTTGTTTTCAGTGCTTTCGCTCCCTAACATGTTATTGGTCAATATTATATGCTGCCACACAATTTTTATAATTTTGATCCAAATCGGATGACTATACAGAAAAAAAATAAGATCCATATCAATTTGATAAGGGCTGGTTAATTTGACATTTTGTCAAATATCATTTTTATACCCTTGTAGAGGGTACATTAAAATTGTCGAGATGTTTGTAACACGTAGAAGGAAGCATCTCCGACCACATAAAGTATATATATTCTTGATTAGCATGACGAGCTGAGTTTATATAGCCATGTCCGTCTGTCAGTCTGTTTCTATGCTATCTCCTCCGTCAGTTTTAAAGCTATCTTAACCAAACTTTGCAGGAAGCCTTTTGGTACAAATACGCAGCACATTTGTCGGAACCGGCCGGATCGGATGTCTATATTGTTTTAGTGAGAAAAACTTGTTTATCTACAACGCAAACGTCCCCAATCGTATTTATAAGTTTTCTATGCTTTCACATAATTCCACCAAGTTTGATAGGACAACTATATAGTATAGCTGCCATAGAAATTGGGTGTAAAAAATGTATATGGGAGGCGCTGTCAAAAATATTATATATTCATTTGGCCGAATGTACATATTTGTGTCAGTGGAATAAGGCTACTAATTTATGTAAATTTTACAAGCTACAAGGGTATGTAAACTTCGGTCGAGCCGAAGTTAGCTTTCCTCTATTTTTTTCATATCATTTCTAAACTATAAAGTTTCTTTTGAACCATAAATTATATCAATTTGTCTAATGATATTAGAAAAGGTCAAAAGGTTATCTATTTAATTTTCGAAACTCTCACAAGGGGAAAGGGATGCATAGAAAATGTGATAAAGGAAAGAGACAAATAGGGTTTCACATCGAAACTTTAAGCAACGTAATGAAATATATAAATAGGCTCTCAGCCATGTGACCACACGCATGCCCGATAGCGCAGTGCGGTAAGATGCCATGCCAATTAGTAACGTGCAAATGCCCACCCGACAATCTTTAGCGAGAACGGATCCGTTTTCGATGTTTTCTCGAAGTTTTCTTTAACAAAACCATCGAGAATGTGGTTTTCGGTCCGATCAAGTATTACCAGTCGCTCAGTTTGTGGCAGCAAAACGTAAGTTCTCGATACACGTTTTCGAATCCGTTCTCGACAGCGAAAACGGATTCAGCTAAAGACAGAGACAGAAAGAGAGATTTAGACGAAGATTTGGAAAGCCCTTAAAGTACTCACAATATAGCACAAAATATGATCCAAAATTGTCTCGAAGGTAATATACACTAGGACAACTTTTGCAATAGTTGCAGGGCGGCCATTTTGGTATTCGACTTTGTCAATCCACGTATGCAGGAGGTGAATAATAATTAAAATAGACCATCACCTGGCCGAGTTTTTGAGTCAGAACCTTAATGCAATGTCCTTATGCAGACATTGGATTTTATTATCGGGTGTCATTATCGGCGTGGAGGAGAACGTTCGCAAATAGGACTGTAGAAATACTCCGGAAATAGTTTGTCACGCTCCTGATTCAAACAATCTTAGGCACTCTTGCGATTCATCGAATATATAATATAAACATATATCATGGAGGCTAAGAATTTGCGCAAGCGCTCATTTTCAATGCCAGCCAAATGATTTTCCACCAGCTCGCGTTTCCCACTTCTGTAGGCCAGCAATTGGAAAAGCTTAAAGAAGGCTGTGCTCTCGGTCCAGACCTCCTACAAAGCGCAGCTGGAAAACTAATAAAGTCCCAACTAGAATTCCCCCTTTCAACCCTAATTTACTTACCTCGCCGAAAATACGTGCATGTCGGGCAGAAAAGTATTACCCGCATAGCTTGGACACCGAACGAACTTTTTCTCTCTAAATTTGTCGGGTGGGTGGTAACGAGTTTTGATCCCTGGTCAAGGCGGGGTCAAAAAATTATAAATTCGTTCTTTTTCTGTTTCTATAAAACAATAAATAATAGTACTTAGGTAAAAAATAAATAGTAACCTTTCCTATTAATTTTTTTTCTTTGTTTAATAATTAAATTATAAAACATCAATTTGATCTTTAAAAATATTATATGAATATGGTCGAAAATGTCACTTTGATATTTTCGAAAAGGTCAATTTCAAGTGTGTCATATCGGCTTTTTATTGATATGAAAAAATATAATATTGAGCCCCAGATCATATAATTATTTTTTCTGTGTATAGAATATAGCGGCCATAGAAACAATCGGTCGAAAAAGAAGTTCCAGTAAAAAAAAACCTTTTTGTTTTCAATGGTAGCGTCTGTATACTTTTCAGTAGGGATGTCGAAAATATTATCGATATATCGAAATATCTTTTTTTTTTGCCCAAAATGACAAATATCATTATCGCATATTTTTCCGAGGTTATATATCGGAAATCGAATATTTTTTGGTGATATTTTTCGGTGATATTTTTGTTTTGTGGCGAATAACTATTTCTTGTTTTTAAGCTTGTCTCTGGACATGCAAAGCAAAATGCTAAAGAGTTATTTTATTAAAGTTTATGCACAGAAATCGCAATTAAGTTGTAAAGACCAGTGGCAACTCAACTAATATAAATGCGCACTTAAAAGCAAAGCATAAAGATGCTTCGCCGAAAAGCAGCCCATCTTTAAAAACGTTAAATGCAAATATCATTGATTTTGACTTCTGGGAATTTTTGGGAACTTTAATTTACCGATAAGTTCTTGATGGAAGAAAAAGACGCATTGCCAATGCTTTCTGACTTGGCATTGACATATCTTATTACACTGGGAAGCTCCTTGTCATCGGAACGCTTGTATTCGGCTATAAAAAGAGCGGTTTCTGACACCAGAAACCGAATGACCAATGAGCACATAACAAAACGGGTCTTCCTAAAATGTCGGTCTAACTATCATTGGTAAAATCAGAAGTTTTTCGTTTCGTCGATTTAACTGAATAAGTTTTGTTATGCTTTGTAGTTCGAATGCTCTATTTTGAAAGATGATGAATTTAAAAAGTAAACACTTCTTTCGGTCCATAAATTTAAATTCATGACTAAGTTTGCAGAACTTCTTATGTTATAAATGAAATAAGAAATGAAAATCTTTTGTTAATTTAATAAATATACACCAAATCAATATTTTATTATCGCAGTCAAAATGCAGTTTATATTACGCGTCAAATGACGTTTCAGTTACCTCAATAGACCTGTTCATTGTTAAGATACGGGTTTTTATTGAAAAATATCGAAAATATTGATAAAATCTATATTCTTTACACCAAAATATTTATATCGAAATGAAACTTTTTCTATATTGAAAAAGACGCCATCAACGCTTACGCACATTGCTCAATCATTGACCACTCCCGCCGATTTACAGTCGACTCCGATCTTATAGCCTATTTCCACCAAAGAAATGAAACTTCATTTCTTGAAATGACAAGAAATGAAGAAAATGATATCATTTCTTCCATACGAATTGTTGTTGCATTTTGCCCTTCATTTCTTTCATTTCTCAAAAATGATGACATTCCCCACGAAGGAATTTGGTATTTTATTTTAAAGTACTCGCTACTCTCTGGCAGTACTCGTTACTCTCTGGAAATAGAAAGTGTCATCACCAATAAACTGTTGATATGAATTTAAAAAGTAAGCGCATTTTGTTTAAAATATAAAATAGTCAAAAAAACGTTGTCTATTTAGCTTTCTGCTGATAATTCAGGGCGTTAACAATGAGTTCGCCCAGGGTAATTGCTTTCCTGCCGGGTATGTCTTTTTTTGGGTAAATATTGCAAAAACTCCCCGTGAGTTTGAAAGTGGCGCCTGTTGTTTAAATCAAACCATTCAGCTGTTTTTGTCAACGTGGCATTGCGAATATCAAAATGATGAAGATTTAGCAATGGAAACAGCATCATTTTTAGAAATGAAAATGATAAGAAATGAAGCTAGTGGAAATAGGCTATTACATTGTATGAAACCGACCCGGCACGTACATTTACTCGATCGCACGTTGGTTGGTTCCATTGTACGTAGCCTGCCAGACGATCGTTCGTTCTTGCGAAAGTATGTCGCGCAACTGAATTTCATCATCGCCGATGTGCGATGTTCATGCACAACGATCCCCATACCTGTCCGACCACTAGCAACCTGCTATAGCTCGAGACACTCTTCGTTCGGCAATTGATGTCAGCCAGAGTCTACCTACAAGTTCTCGATCTTAACACAAGGCCCACAACGAGTGGCAATCAAAGTCCACAACGCGTGACACACGAATGTCTCTACTCGGTGTACAAAACCCAGTACTATTGATTCTGCAACCTCAACCCTTTTTGGGCAAACTTGCTTATCGACCCCCACTCGAAGCAACTGCCTCAACGCGAGATTAACATCGACGCAACTACGCAAATCTGAACTCGGTGCACATGCTCAGAACTATGGATTCATCAGTTTCTACACTACATACATCCCTAGTATACTCAAAACTCGAAGATCATTCGTTCCCACATGATCTCTGGAGGAGGAGTACAGTGGCAGCTCTGGCAGCGACCTCCAAAACTTGACAGCCCAATCCGAGTACAATATAAAAAACGCGACAGACTTTAAACAATACACATATTTATGAAAATGAGAAGCTAGTATCGTTTGACGTAATATCATCAATTCCGAGCATACCAACAGAACTGGCCCAAGAAGTTGTACAAAAAAGATGGAATGAGATTGAGGAACATACGGACATACCAAAACAACTTTTCATGGAAATCGTAAGATTTTGTATAACAGAAAATAGATATTTTAAATATGAAAAGACAGTCCCCAGCATCGCCGATAGTTGCAGATATCGTAGTGAAAGAAATTTTAAACAAAATATCCAAGACAAGATTACTGACGAAATATGTGGACGATCTTTTCGCAATTGTAAGGGAGGATGAGATTGACGACGTATTGGAGACGTTAAATAAATATCATAGGGATATAAGATTTACCTGTGAAGTGGAAAAGGAAGAAAAACTACCGTTTTTAGACACCGTCGTGCATAGATTAGACAATACATTTAAACTTGACTGGTACCAGAAAGAAATGGCATCCGGAAGGATGATAAACTATCACTCAAATCATCCAACCAGCATGAAGATAAATACGGATAAGAACTTCATAAGACGAGTAATAGACACCAGCGACCCCATATTCCACCACAAAAATAAAAATAAAATCATCAACATCCTCAAATCCAACGATTTTCCAACAAACACAAAAGTCGGCCTGCTAAAGACATACAACAACGGTAATATACGCAACGAAGAAAAATCCGAAAGATATTTAAATCGGTAGTATACATACCGAAATTCTCAGATAGACTGACCAGATCCGATTGCTATAACAAAAATACAGTCAAAATTGCACACAAACCTATATACACCACTGCGATGTTTTTTAGCAAGACGAAAAGCAAAATAAATCAAATGGACAAAAACAATCTCATCTACCAAATTCCATTTGCTGGTGACGGAACCAACATATGCAAAAAAGTGTATGTTGGTACAACAAAAACTAAACTAAAAACTAGAATAACACAAATATGACTTAAAACGCAGAGGTGAAACGACAATACAGAAAACAGCGCTTGCCGCCCACTGTGCAGAAAGCGCACACTCTCCGGACTTCACAGCTGTTAGCATTTTACAACAAGAGAAACATTACAGCAAACGCTTCACGCTGGAGATGCTTCACATCATCAACACACCCACACACATTAGGCTAAACTTTAAAAAAGACACTGAGAATTGCGCGCACATATACAGACATTTACTGAACCACAACAAAAAACAAATCAGTTTCCAACTCCACAGCTGACGAAACGGACGCTGTGCCCTGTACGTAAATTTTATAAGCGATAGATTAGGAAAATTTTATGTTTTTTTGTTATATGTATGCTACAGCCCTGAAGACGAATGCCGACGGGGTTCGAAATATATCGGAGAAGACAAAAGAAGAAATGTATTTTTATTTTTGAAAAATAATTGCACAGAAAATACACCAGACCTTGAGCCGGCCAAACAAGAACCAATAAAAGTAACAAAAAGGTCACCATCCCCAACTAATGAAACTGTATTTCGCCAAAATGCAGCTTTCTCATGCTAGCCACAGGTACAAGACCCTGCCATCCATCATGACTGTCTAAATAATGGAACAAGTGTCGTCAGCGAAGAGATAGGAGTTATTAATTTAAACTCTGATTGGCTATTCAGAACATTTTTTGAGCTTCTCATATAAGATATCTATTTTAACAAAAATATCGATATTTCGGTATATCGATATTATTTCCGACTTCCCTGTTATGAATATACCTAGTAGTCGCAATTGTTTTGGTACACGTATTGAACACACTCGTTCTCGAGAACCGTTGTAATACGCGGCTGAAATATTTCAGATGTTGCGCCGAGTTGAAATCACCCAAAGCTTTGTGTATCTGATGGAATAAAAGACCGCGCGAAATCCGGACGTCCGCGCAATGTGCGAACGCCATAAGCCATCAAAGCCGTTAAAGATCGAATTCGTCGAAATCCACCATCCGCAAGCAGAAAATCATGTCTCGTGAGATGAATATCAGCATGTAGTGCATCATAAAACGTGACTTGGAACTCAGTGCATACAAGAGACGCACCGGCCACTTACTCACAACAGCATTGAAACAAAAACGCAAGACAAAATCGAAATAATTGCATCGCCAGTGCGCGAACAATGCCCACAGACGAATTCTGTGTAAAAAAAATTGGCTCAAACAGCACCTGCAAAGGAGGGCCAGGCTTCTCTCAATCTCTTGGCGTGTGTGTTTATAATTTTTCGCACAAGAGAAAGGGACCCTACAGTTGAACTCCGAATCCGAACGGCAATAGTAAGAGAATTTTGGCTGTTTTATGGTAGCTGATGAAGGTGACCGATGTGTAAAAGCCTTCTTCCAAAGAAAGAAAAAACTTTTTCTATTAGATGGTCCGAGGCGGGATCGAACCCACAACCTCCCGCATCAGCAGTCACACATACTACTAGTGCGTCACACCCGGCGACGAATTCTGTGTACTGACGAGAAAGTTTTCACCATAGAGGAATTGTTCAACAACAGTACGATAGAGTGTATGCTCTGTCATTAAAAGAAGCGTTCGAACTCATTCCGAGAGTTCAGAGAGGTCACCATCCGGCAAATGTGATGGTTTGGTGGGGATTCGCCTATGATGGGGTCACCACGCTCCATTTTTGTGAAAAAGGAGTCATAACTTCGGCGAAAGTTTAACAATTCGACGTCTTGGAAAAGGTTGTGAAGCCTCTCAACACGACATTATTGGCAAACAAGCCGTGGACCCTTCATCAAGACTCCGCTCCAGCTAAGGAAAAAACGACTCAAACATGTCTAAAAATACATGTACCGAACTTCATTTCTACCAATGATTGGCCTGCTGGTAGCCAAGACCTAAATCCATTGGACTGCAAACTGTGGTCCGTTCTCGACCACAAGTCAAATATTGAGTCTTTGAAGCGCGCCCTTATCCGAGGAGTGGTCAATTTCTTAATGCATGAGGTGCGCACTGCGATCGATGAGTAACCAGAGAGACTTTGGCGTTGCTGGAAGGCACAAGGTGGCCATTTCGAATAAGTTGTTCTACGATTTGTAGCCATTGAGTGACCGAATAATCACAAGAAAAAAGTTTTGAAAAATATTCATTCGTTTTCATTTTATGACCAAAAAACCTTGCACCAAAACAATTGCGAGTACTAGGTAGGATGTTGCTACCTGTTGCCTCTAGTTCAGGTATGCCCAAAAGCAGCATACGACAAAGCATTCACCAATACTCACAAAGAAAAACGCTAATACCAATAATGAAAGTGTTGTTGGTCAGTTTGCTTGCGCGCGCAAACACCAATCAAAGAAGAGAACAACACCGGTTTTGTTCTACTTGTATACGTCTCGCCTTGCATGTATACGATCATTGATTTCCTGTCTTCGGTGCAATTACAAAAACAAAACGTACTCAAAAAGCATACGGCTGGGCATCGCTGTTCTAGTTCATAGGCTTTACCAAAAGTTGAATTTTGTCGCGCTTAGTTATTATTGGGCTCTGAAAGATGTTGCTTGGGAAAGAAATTCAGTAGAGGATTTTTACCAGATGGCCAGATTTTTTGTTTATTGACATCACTATTAGGGCCAGCCGATCTATGTCTCACTCTCCCGCTCAGTAAGCTGATGGGTGGCCCAGCCATCAGAGCCAAGTGTTACAGTTTGCTTTCCCACACGTCTCAGCGGCAGAGTTCTTCGTCAACTGTGCGGCATGTTTGACAGCAATGAGTGCTTAACACGTACAAGAGCTTTTGTTAGTCAGTGCTGTGTTGTGGGTGCTGCTCATCTGGCACTTTATCTTGGCATTGTGCATGTTATTTAGTACTGGCTGTTGCTTCACCCGCTTCCTTTGAATCAATGTGCGCTTTTCTTTAGCCAACTGGTATCTTTATGTATGGACGTATCTGTGTGTGTAGGTGTGTTTGACAAATTTTTTTGTACGAAATCATTTGGTATGCTTTTCTGCTTTTACTGCTTGAAACGCCCAATTCATTGGCTCGGTGCCCTAAAGATATCCCAAACAAGAAGGAGCACAATTACCCACAGACCCACTGACCCACACAAAGTAGCACAAAGATGTTTTACTACTTGTTGTTGCTTTGCTCATTACTTTTTATCACTTGAATACCAAAAAACCATTCACATTGCCAGTAAGTCAACTTTGACCGCAAAGCAAAATTGTTGCCCCCTTTTTCCGATTGCGTTTGCATTGTTGCCCCAAATTCAACGGTAATCGTGGCCACCAGCACTTCCCTAACATATAATTATGCATTGTGGATAATACTGGACCACCAACACACATGACGCTTGAAGAGAATATTTATTTTCCCACAAATTGCATTCAATTTATTTTGCTTGTTGCAAATCAAAAATCTACATAAAGTAAAACGTTTTTACTTTTTTCGGCACAATGTGTGCGGAGTGCATAAAAATGTTGAACATGGCATAAAAGTTATTACTTCATTTATTTAAAATGCAAACAATGTTTGTTATAAATTTGGACTTCGAAATGGGGGGGAAGTTTGCTTGATGCGTTACATTCTCGGTTTGTGGCCATCAAAGGATCCACAAATAAGTTGATGAATAAAATAATAACTGGGTTTCCGGAAAAGCATTTGTAATGATTAAATTTCCAACAAATTGTTAATAAAAATATGCTGGCTGTAATTGAATATCAAATATTGAATTAAGAGGAGTAAATATTGGGTGTAAACCTTGTCTATATATGAAATGTCACTTCTGAGTGAGCTCGCATTGACCAGCAACTGGGGATTTAATAAATTAAATATTGAGTTGTGCAAAGGGAAATTTTTTTTAATCGCGTCGCTCCAAAAAAGTTGTGTAGATGTTTTAATTGAACAAAATACTAAACTTTTTCGATACTTCGAACCGAACCGGAACCCAACCAGCTCTAACACGGGATTTCGACATATTCTTCACAGCGGACCAATTCCGAATCCAAGTTATTGGCAGGGTTCAACAATAATAATACCTTAAACGAGAAGGCCAAGCTAACTTCGTCTGTGCCGAAGTTTTTATACCCTTGCAAATGGTGTTTTTGAAATGTCAGTGTTTAAGAACGCTTCGTAAAAATTCAATCGACTCAGCTCGTCGCCCTGATGCGTTGCAAACATCTGGGCAAAATTATAATACCCTTTGCAAGGGTATAAAAGTCGGAAGTTCCGGAAGGCGATTTGTTTGTTATCTGGTCAATATAGTGTGACAGAGAATTAAATAGCAATACAAGAATTATTCAATGACTTTTTTTCAAAATTCTGCATAAAGGCATAGAATTAGTGTGTTAAAGTCGGCACCCATTAAAGCCCGAGTTTTTAGATCCTTGATTCAAGTTTACTATATTATTCTCAAAAGCAGATATATAAACAACATATTGGTAATATTTTTAATAGACAACAAAGCTTAAAAATGACTTCAATCTTTCTTTCAGAAGATGACGATTTATAAAGTTATTTCCGAAATGTTGACGCTATCCAATGTCTTTCAAAAATTATTCGACAGCTCGACAAAATCCAACTTTTTTAAAAACCCGGCATAAGACCCTTAAATTGTGATAAAAATGTAAGCATCACCTCATACCAGTTTTTCAAATAAAGCCTCGGTTCGCGTTTAATGTATACTTTTGTACTTGCAACACACTAGGACTTGAACTCTGTACTTTCTGCGGACTGAATAACTCACACCACCGCATTACCATCGAGCGTCAACTGTTATGCTAGGTTTACATAGCGTCACACTGTGCCAATGTCGTCTGTGACCCTCTGTGCCCAAAGTACTTAGAAGTCAAAAGTGTTCACATTGGCGGAACAGAAATTGTATTTCACAGCGCTGGGACAGCCAAATGAGTACTTTTGATGTGAACGCTTCTTGTTGTCGTCACAAAAGTGAGCACAAAAGTGAGCATTAAGCGAGTTCATGAGCACTGAGCCAGATCCACAATTCAATATCAACAACAATCCAAAAAGGAATGAAAAGAATGAATAAGCCAAAAATTAATATTCCCGATCGCCGTGAGAATATCTTTTAAAGTATGACGTTGTTAAGGATCTTAAAGATACTTACTTTGTCATTAAGTGCTACCACTCATACTTCAATATACACATATCAAATAAATAAACATATTTAATTACTCGTCTCTAATACTTTAGAAATGCATTCGCTGCTGTTTTCGGAATTATTTCACAAATTGTTGCCTTTGAAATTCTAAGCTTCAGCACACGCCACTATCTCTGTTGCCTTTCACGCATTCATTTCTTTCTTGCAGCTAAAAAATTTAATTTAATAACAATGGCAATGTGACAGGAAAACGAGCATGGACGATGTGCTTGGCACAGTAAGAATAGTTCAAATGAGCTAATTCATTGGATCAGATGCTCCACTGTGACGCCAAATGAGTACTGGTGTTCACATTGAAAAGTACTCGTTCCTGTGACACACGATTTCTGTGACAAGGCATTGGCCGTTCACATTGCGCTGTGCCACTGTGACCCTGAAGTGAGACTCGTGGTTCGAGTCCCAGGAGGGGTGGATTTTACATTGTAACCGAAAACTGTTTTATTTTTGATACTCTGTACCAAATGTACACAGAGTATATTAAGTTTGTGCAAAAGTATGTAACAGCCAGAAGGAATCATCTCCGACCCTATAAAGTATATATTATATATACTTCATCAGCATCAACAGTCGAGTCGATATAGCCATGACCGTCTGTCCGTCTGACCGTCTGTCTGTCTATCCGTCTGTATGAACGCGCAGATCTCAGAGATGGTAAAAAATAGAGGTTTGGCATGTATGGGACATATACTTATTATACTTGCAGGCATATCAAGTTTATTTTTAATTTGCCAAGCCCCCTTACGCCCCCGCAATTTGGAAAAAAACGTCATATCTCCCACAGTTTTGATGATAGATTGTTCGTACCTTCTAGAGATACCTAGTAATCAATCGTGATATATTATAATATTATAGTCGGGAGCAAATGAACTGGTACAGAGTATGTTATAGTCGGGCTTGACCGACTTTCTCACTTGTTTCTCACAAAACGTGTCTAAAAAGGGTCAAAATAGGTATTTTTTGCCACTTTAAGCTGATGGACCATTTTTTGAAAACAGATTCGTGTTCAGCACACGAAACTCATCTAGAATCACCAACAACATTTCAATATACTGGAAAAAGTCTAATTTTGCTGCCTTGTGTTATTGACACGAGGTTGAATAATTGGTATTTGAGGCCAGTTAAGGTAAGAAGTGCTTTATTAAATATGTGGGAAGCCATTTACAACGAATGCCTTGAAAATAGTTACAGTCGAGATTGACCAACTTTGTTAACCATCAGATTTTCATTTCCATAATTTTTTTTTTTCAAAATGATAAAAGTGTCTACCAAAATGAAGCTCAAGTTTGTCTAAAAAGTATTCCAATATCCAGTTCCATTCCCATTTTTGCCTCGGCGGTCATAAACATTGGGAACAATTGAAGCCAAGCGGCATATTTGCATTACACTTGCCAGGGCAATCTTTTTGTTTTGTTTTGCTTTTAATAAATACTTAAGTAAAAGCCGGATATTTCAATATCCTTACCCAGCGGCGCTAAGTCAAGCAAAAGCCAAGAATACACGTACTCTCTCACACACACACACACACACACACGCACTAACAAGGATTGGGAGTAAAAATGGAAACTGCTTTTGCGTATTTGCATAAGAAAAACTAAGTTGAACCAAAATCAATGATTGTACACTACAAAAGCCACGCCTACCGCCTCAGCCCGGGAGCAATACATTGAAACATTAGGGGTAGCCGGACAAGGGGAGGGTCGTTTTCATATTATTACTTTATGGTTGCCTCCAGTTATGCATACTATAACCATAAATACGCTCCAGCATGGCAGCCCAGTGGGCGTCTTAGAACAACAACAAACAGCCAACACACACACACACACACACCATGATACGTTGTGTTTGTATTAATGCATCCACATATTTATGCTATAACTCAGAACAATAAATAGTAAAAGCAGGATTATGATTAAATCGATTACATGCGGAGCGTTGGCCCTGCCAAAGGCGGATGACTGCATTTTGGCCCAAAGCTAGGCCACGCCCACGCACGTTTATCGCAATTGCAATTGAGCAAAAGTACAGAAGAAACCATAAAAAATATGAGACGATACGAATGCAGGCACACAAATTGTACACGGATTACAGTATGCAAAGCAAACAAAAAAAAAAAAAAAAGGACTCACATATATACGCAACATTCGGAACTCATAACTGAATTGGTGGGCACCCATCGAATCGAATGACGAATGAATAAAAATTGAATCAAAAGCACAGGCAAATGCAATTGAAGTTGGAAAAAAATGTGCACTCCCAGAGCACTTTGAGACTGATTTCCATTGATTAACTCAATGGCAGATGCATGCGATATTAATAGCTGTAATAAAGAATTGCAACTGAATACGGAATTACCAGTCACTAGATGGAATAACCAGGATTAACAATTGGGATGGGATTAATTTTAAACGGGTAAAATATTAGATAACATGTGATAATAGCCACAGCAAATTAAGTATGCATAGCAAATGTGAGCATTTTCGGAATTGTTTGCTGTTCGAATTTTGAAAAATTTTAAAAATTCATTCCGAACACTTCTACTGGCCGGCCATTGGAGGCTAAGCACAGTGAAATCATGAAACTTATTAATTAAAACCGACGACTATGAAAAAAAAACGGGAAAGGCTTACTTTTTGTTTTGTTTTTTTGTTTTTATGTCCTTGCAAATGCTGGTTTTGAAATATCAGAGTTTTAGAACGCTAGCATTAAAATCAACATTTTTTTCTTATCCGATATTTCCGACCGATATCGACAAAATTCAACAAATAACAATCAGTCGTTTAAGCCCGACTATAATATACTCTGTACCAATTCAGGCCGCAGTTCGTGTTCAAAGATATTTGAACAGAGCAATTTTAGCACTACCCGCGTTTGGGACTCAAGTGCAAGGTGCATAAAAATAGATTAGTAACTAAAAAACCATTAAAAAAGGGGGTCACATCTGGTTTCAATAAGATAGAAATCCAAGCAGCTACAACCATGTGGTATATCATGTGCTTGCTTGGGGGTAGAACAAAAAATGTATAAAAAGGATAAACCAATGTCTTAATAAAACATTCAGCTTCTAAAAACGGAGCTAGACACTCGCACCATATATGCGTTTTATTTATTGGTCCTTCGTTCCGGATAAGGCAAACGTGCTAAATTTGAACGGCATTTAATCAGGTCGAAAAAAGGCACGCAAATGTAAGGTTAGCCTAAGGCGGTGATCGGAAGGGAGAAAAGGTATTTCGCGGAAAACCTTAGGCGTCACAGTGGCCTGTCAAACGTTAGGGATTGGCCCTGGATTGGAGGGGGAAAACGGCGATAAATTCGCCAAAAAAAGTGGCCTACCAAGCGTTGGGGACTGCCCTGCGTGAGGAGGACTACAAACTGAGGCAAATGTGCCTTTCAAACTGGAAGAAGGAAGTAAGAGAAATAGGAGCAACGGGTACAAATCCCTAAAAAAGACGAGGCGAAGTCAGGGCGTGACTAAGACGAAAAAGAGCAGTACTCCAGGAGCTGATCCACACTACCACCACCTTACCGAGCGACCCTTAAGAAGAAGTCGTCGCAGTAGAAGCAGATTTTCATTTCTAAGAGAACTGAGAAAGATAAACGCGGCGTGCAGAAAAGCCACACGCTACGTGTTGAAATGATAAAGCTAAAGTCGACGTGCAGAAAGCTACACGTAACGAGTTGAAATTAGAAAGCTACACGCGGCGTGTTGAAAAGCTACAGGAAACGTGTATGATTTCAATATCTAAACGCGAAGTGCAGAAAAGCTACACGCCGCGTGTCGAAATGAAAAAGCTACACGCGACTTGTTAAAAAACTACACGAAACGTCATGGGTTGAAAATCCTACATTTTCGTGTAGCTTTTCAACAAGTCGCTTGTAGCCTTCTCACGAGATGATTCCTTCTATGCGTTGCAAACTCATGGGCAAAATTATAATACACTTTTCAAGTGTATAAAAACCATCATTTATTTTCAAAAATTCATAGTACTTACTTAATTTAAATAGTAAAAACTATTTGCAATAGGTTGGCGAGCTGAGGTCCGTATTATTCTGAAATTTAAGAAATGGAACAAATTTAAATAAAATTTTGCAACCATAAGAAACTAAAATTAAAAACATTAATTGGAAAATTCACCAAAGATAAAGGGAGTCAACACAATTGTTATACGAAATTCCCGCATCCCGGTTAGTACCCCGCCCATAGAGGTCTAACTTAGAAAATGGAATCACTGAAAACCACTCGATAGAATTTTTTTAGATTTTAAATATATTAAGATGCTGGCCAATAAAATGTGTCCTTGGGAGATGGTAACATGCATCGAAAAACCGCGATAGAGGGTACCACATTTGACATCACCCATTATCGAGTCCATATAGGCCATAAACTAGTGATAAAAATAGACCGATTATAATCAAAACTGTGGGAGATATGACCTTTTTTTCCAAACTGCGGGGGCCGGAGGGGACGTTTCAAAAATGAAGGATAAACTTAATCTGCCTGCAAGTATAATGAGTTTTTGTACCATACATGTCAAACCTCTATCTCTTACCATCTCTGAGATCTGTGCGTTCATACGGACAGACGGGCATGGCTATGTCGACTCGACTGTTGATGCTGATCAAGAACATATACTTTATAGGGTCGGAAATGATTCCTTTTTCCTGTTACATACTTTTGCACAAACTTAATATACTCTGTGTACCTTTGGTACAGAGTACAAAAATTGGAGTCTGAAGATCTCATTAATTTATGAAAGGAAATCGTTCAGTTAATATTACTCATAAAAAATTTTTCAATCTGTAAGCTCTAATTAATTAATAGTATGAAATTATTATTTAATTTACGTTATAATGAATTCTACTTTTGAGTTTTTATTTAAATAAATGAAGCTAGTTATAATATACGTATGCTTATTCTCTGTTTTTCATTCATTTTATCGCATGTGAAGAAACCGATGGTATCGATAATATCGACTTTTTGTCTAAAAACTATCGAAAAAATCGATAGTCTTGCAGCTCTAGTACCCAGCATCTGGGAAAACCATACTGGCAGATTTGCCCTTGATGGACCTGGCTCTTTTTTTCGACTTCACAGGATGGTTTAAATAGACATATATTAACGACACGGTATAACTTGAGTAATACCTGACCGTCAAGTTATCATCCCATTTCCTTTTCTCCAATTAGGCATCTTAATGGGCCATAAGGCCTCTGGGTGAACTCGGCCTTAGCCGAGCGGCCTGTTTAACCTAACCTAGATCGGTCGAAAAGTAGTTTTAGTGAGAAAAACTTTTTAGTCTTCAACGCAAACGTCCCCAAACTTCGTACTTTTAAGTTTTCTATGCTTTCACATAATTCCACCAAGTTTTATGAAAATCGGCCAACTATATAGTATAGCTGCCATACTAAAGCTATGTCTGAAAAAAAGTCTTAGTAGAAAAAAATTTTTTGTTTTTATTGCTATCGTTCCCAAACTTGTTACTGAACAATATTATATGCTACCTCACAATTCTACCAATTTTGATCCAAATCGGATTACTATAACATATAGCTGCCATAGAAACCTTCGTCCGAAAAAGTAGTTTTAGTTAGAAAAACTTTTTTATCTTCAAAGCAAACGTCCCCAAACTTCGTATTTCTAAGTTTGCTATGCTTTTACATAATTCCACCAAGTTTTATGAAAATCGGCCAACTATATAGTATAGCTGTCATACAAAAGCTATGACTGAAAAAAAGTCTTAGTAAAAAAAACTTATTTGTTTTTAATACTCTCGCTCCCAAACTTGTTACTGATCAATATTATATGCTACCTCACAATTCTACAAGGTTTGATTCAAATCGGATGACTATAGCATATAGCTGCCATAGGAACGATCTGTTGAAAAAGTAGTTCTAGTGAGAAAAACATTTTTGTTTTCAATGGTAGCGTCTTTATACCTTCCAGTTGTGAATATTTTCCGTTTCCACACAATTTTGGGAAGTTCGGTCAAAATCGAATGAATATATCGTATAGCTGCCATATAACAAACTGGCAAGCAAATGCTCAAAATAGTGGCGCCATCAAGCTGCAAGGGTAAATAAACTTCGGTCGAGTTGAAGTTACCCTGCAGGGAAAGTGTTTAGTTTACAACCAGAAATGTACCTGTCTCTAAAAACTTGCAACTGGTTGCTCTTCCAATCCAAATCAATGTATTGAAGTCGTCCAGTTTACACAGACATGTCATAGGCGTGTGACAATTAACCCCGGCAACAGCCATTTGCCACCAGTTTGATGCCAGATGGCATAGGCGGGAGAGAATTGTCCCTTGCAGCAGCCATTTTCAACCAATTAAATACCAGTTGACCTTTGGGTGTTCCCTATGACAGTCTGTTTATGTCGCTGCTCAGTATAACAGTACATCGAAATCTTTCGGTCAACTCACTCGTCACCAGTTCGTTTGCAACCAGTTGAAGTTCAATTGGATTACAACTAGCTGAAATTAGTATTTCAAGCGAACATTTCTTCGAAAGCTAATATTTGTTGTTGCCCAACTCACCCGAATCAATCTATTTTGCCTCCAGCTATATTCACTAGCATTCCAACTGGGTGTAGGACAGTTTTGTTTTGTTACTAGTTGACAATTTCTCTGCAGGGTAGCTTTCCTCTATTTTTTCAATATAATTCGATCTTAGTCGACCCCTGCGCTAAAAGTTATAAGAATAAATATTGAAACTGTATGAAAGTGCACTCAAAAATCAACTCGCCCTAAAAAATGTAATTTTCGCACTAATTTTTAGAAAATCGCCCTAAAAAAAGGGCCAAATGCGACTCGCCTTATTCTTAAGAAAATTTTTCTTAAAAATAGAAATCTGTGTTCTAAATTTTAGGTCAATTTTTCTAAAAAAAAAGAAAAGGGGTGTGGGGGTGGTAGGTAAGAGACGACCAACACCGAACGTGGTTGTTTGTAGTTGATCCCCCCTACACACACACACCACACATCACAATCCCACCCCACTCACCTTTTTATTCTGCATTAACAATTTTTTCTCTTTTTTTTTACTTAACTCGGATTTGGGTGCTAAACGCACGCCTTAGCCCACTCGGCTATTAGCCTTAAGCAAGACGTAGCGTTAAAACCATAGTTAAGAAAGTACGCAGTTGGGTGAGGCCTGGGATCAAGTCACCGTAGCAGCATTTATTTTTTTGTTTTCATATTCTTTTAGAAAAACTTTCTAAAAATTAGGGTCTATTTTCATAAATTTAGGCCAAAATACCCTAAATTTGTAACAAATATTTTGTAAAATCAAAGGCGAAATTACCCTAAAAATTAGAAAAGGCAATAAAGCAAACTCACCCTAAAATTAATAAAAAAAATATACAAAAAATATATTTTTCTAAATTTTAGAAAAGTTGACCTAAAAATGAATTTTTTAGAAAAACCTAGAATATACAGAAAATTTTTTCTTAGAAATGTAAATTTTTTCTAAGTCTTAAAGCGAAATATAAAAATAATTTTCTGAGTGTATAAGAAAATGCACTTCTACTTCCATTTGGCATTTCAAGTTTACAACCTCGTGTCTCTATATAATTGAAAATCATAACTTATGGCATATCAAATCAAATATTTTGTAAATTCGCCTCATCAATGACCATGACGTTTTGCTCGCTGACTTTTCACACTCCCCGAATTTCCGCAGCAACAAAATACAAAAAAAAAACCATCATTCAACAAGACTCGGGCCCCACTTAAACTTCAATTAGCATTAATCATGATCAAGCGAACTGATTTGTCAAAAATAAAATAGAAAAATGTTTACTAGCAACTAAATTGTGACCATGTGTTTTTATACTCTGTACCGAAGGTACATAGAGTATATTAAGTTTGTGCAAAAGTATGTAACAGGGAGAAGGAATCGTTTCCGACCCTATAAAGTATATATATTCTTGATCAGCATCAACAGCCGAGTCGATATAGCCATGTCCGTCTGTCCGTCCGTCCGTCCGTCCGTCCGTCCGTCCGTCCGTCCGTCCGTCCGTCCGTCCGTCCGTCCGTCCGTATGAACGAAGAGATCTCAGAGATGGTAAGAGATAGAGGTTTGACATGTATGGGACATATATTTCTTATACTTGCAGGCAGATCAAGTTTATTTTCAATTTTTGCCACGCCCCCTCGCGCCCCCGCAATTTGGAAAAAACGTCATATCTCCTACAGTTTTCGAGATAGATCGTTCGTTCCTTCTAGAGATACCTTGTAAACAAAATTATTTATCGATTTGCTGAAGGAATGATAAAGATCGGATGAACGATACTCAAGTTATGGGCAAAAAACGGCCATTTAACAACACCCACCAATAACCACAGCAACATACCCTAACCGTTCAACACAGGCAATCTTAGTGCGAGAGAAAGAGAGAGAGAGAGAAACTTAGAGAGCGCACCGCGTTGTGCGCGGGGTGTTAACTGGCCGTTTGACTCCTGAGCAAATGCGAGTGTAAGGGTACAGAGTATGTTATAGTCGGGCTTGACCGACTTTCTTTCTTGTTTTATATATATTTTTAGAATGCCAACTGGCCGCCTCCCCGCTGCTGCCTGCTGGTACTGAACTCTTTGATTTTACAAAATTTGCATGAATGTTTTATTTCTTTTGTGGTGACGCATCAGTACCCAGAATAGTTTGCATTTCGATCAGATTGGCATGTAATCCGGGTTTTGGGGTTTCCATTTGCCGGTTCTTTTTTTGAAACGTGCATTTAAAAGACTATGTGTCAATTATCAAGCAAATGGAACTACTCCAATTTATACGAAATAAAATCAGAAAAAATAAAACCTCATTAACAAAACGCTTTCTATACCACTTTTTTTTTTTTTCGCTGAAGGTCGCCCTCGTCTGCACATGCTATCACGTATGTTGATGAAAATGTTTGGACTACCGAATTGTAGATTTCGAAACTGGGACTGGGTCGCAATTGGTAATCAACGCACAGGACGCACAAACATACGTTTCATCATATCAAAAGGTGCGTAATGCATAACAATATCGAATGCCGATTGATCGGCGCGCACGTTTACGGAACCGTTACGATTGACCCACGAGCAGCGTTTTTGGTCATCAACCCTTTCTGGGCAACAATTTCCCCACTCGATGTGTTCCGTGTTTGTTCCAGCTGTGCGTTGCTCAGCCATTCGCCATGAGAACCTCTCGTTTATGCACCACACCTCGCCGCAACTGCAAACAACTTTTATTTTCACATATATCTGTTAGATGCCACGTACAACTTGGCTAGCGTCTAACTGTGTGTACGTGTGTTGTCGTGAGTTTTGATATTTTAAGCAAATATTTAAAACAAATTACCAAAGCACAAAAGAAGCACGCAAATGTATGGAAATCATGGTCAGGAGACATCTAACTGGGGGAATGGGAAGACAGTGGACGCAATGATGTTGAAGTAGAAGGTAGGCCAAAATGTATCTAACATAAATTATGAAAGTGAATTCTTATGGATCATCAATGCACAGCCTTAAGCTAGAAAGTTACAGCTTGGTCATTTGGATCTCATTTCACTTATCCCTCAGGACATCATGAGACGGATGACGTCATGACGGATTTATATGAAATTAACTACTTAAGCTCGAACTCTTATTTTTTGTTGTGAACAAAATTAACAATGCTTCCTTCAAGCTGTAGATAATGTTAACTTAAAAAAGATAATGCTAAAAGGGAGAAATAAAAACCCCTTTCCTAACCCCTTAAACAAGTCAAACTAAATCCAGCGTTCCAAGTAAAAATTTTATTTGGTTTTAAATTTTTTGATCGATCAATCAAATAGACTCACGTTCTTAACAATAATATTAATAAATATATTATTATTAAATATAAATAAAACAATGATTGATTTAATCCTATAAAAACTTAATTTTAATTTTGTTTCTTATAATGTTTTCGAAATAACTTCAGAAAATCATTCAGACACTGAATCGTAAAGAAGCTTTTAAATATTAAAGGATCTTAAAAAGACCGGTTTATCACTTGAGAGTTTTGTACATATTATGCAATATCATTATACCCTTGCAAACGGTATTTTAATTTTGCCCAGAAGTTTGCAACGTATAGAAATATTCATTTCCGACCCCATAAAGTATATATAATATATTCTTGTCTGTCTGTCTGAGCAGAGTAGTCTCTCAGTTTTAAAGCTATCAAGTTGAAATTTTGCACAGAGTCTTCTTTTTACTGCACGCTGCTAATATGTCGGAACCGACCGGATCGGATGACTATATCTTATAGCTGCCATAGGAACCATCGGTCGAAATATGGGTCTTAGTCAGAAAAAGTTTTTTGTTTTCATTGAAAGTGTCCTTAAACTCGTCCATTATAAATATTATACACTTTCAAACAGATTAACAAAATTTGGTCAAAATCGGATGACTATATCTTATACCTGCCATAGGCTATTATTGCTATTATATAGTTTCAAACAGACTAACAAAATTTGGGTCAAAATCGGATGACTATATTTTATAGCTGTCATAGCACATTGGGCCAGGTTTTAGTTTGGGCGGCATAAATTCGAAAAATGTAGTTAGACAATTGCAATTTGGCACATTGGATAGACATCAGGTGTATAATAATTGGACAAAGTTGTACAATAATCCGACGATGCCTCCCTTTTATTTCGTCGTGATCCACCATCGTTGTGTGCCACACGTGGACATCCCTATTTACTAAAAATAAAATGTTCGACGATAACGATTTAGAATTTTTTGCCTTGAATGTTCAAACATCTCGAGCGCTTTTTTGCGACCTTTTTTTTCCAATAAATCTTAAAATTTTTAATTTTTGTGCCAATTTAATTTCCCTTCTCTGTGTCATTTCTGTTGTTTTCATTTCATACATTAAACAGCGTTGCATGGCTGAACTCAAAACTTAACTGCAAATATCAAGAGAATGTGCGCAAAGCCGCAAAAAGCATTAATGACACGATGAGAAAATTTCTCAGGGTTCGTAAAATATCACTCAACACAGAGATGGCCTTTTTTTTCTAGTTGAGAAAAATTCAACAATGATATTTACGATTTAATGTCGTGAGTGATAAAAAAAATTGTAATCATTGTTGTCAGAGATATATATCACAAAAATATCGAATGATATATATCACAAGTGATAAATATCACTAATTTTTTCATCACGAGTGATTCAAGGTTTTTTAACAGTTCTGACCACTAAACACAAAGTTTTAAGTGATCTCGCCATATTATTCTTATTCAAATGAAATATAATTTAACAATTCAGCGACAGTTTTCTTATATCACTTGGACAGATTTAATAACGTCCGATGACACTAATTGTAGTGTATGCGCTGCGCAATGACACACGCTTAAAGAAGCTTTAATATTTTCATTAATTTCTTCAAAATTTACGTAGTCATCTCCTTCGGACATTCCAATATCTTCGTACTCTTGTAGGAGTTTTAATGTCTTAATGACATTTGCACCGTTTTCGGTTGTCATCGAGTAAATCTGTTCAAAACTTAGACGAAATTTCCCCAAACACTTAAGCAACTCTTCCCTTAGATATTGGGCTGCGTGAAGCTCTTTAAGTTGTATCATTCCTTTGGCATACACCACAATTTTAAACTCATCAAAAAATTGTACATTTAGTTCCATAATGCTGCGATCATTCCGAGTTGCAATGTCCATTTTTAAGCATACCATCCGATCCTTAACTTGCTCTGCTATTAGCTCAAATATTTTGTCTGCCGTCATGTCGATTTGAGTTGAAATATTTCTCGAGCTTAATTTGCGATTATATCCATCCGTCCAAGGCTGCAAAATATCTTGGAAGCTATCGTTGTCGAATATACGAAATGGCAAGGATAAGGACGAAAACAAAGGGTGAAATAGATTTCAAAAAATCGATTTTGCTTAATTTTAAAGTCACCGGGGTATTTGTCTTCTTTAGGGCCATTTTCACATCGTCCATGTCTTCTACACCTTTTTTTGTGAACAAGTTTGAAGTGGCGCTTTATATTTTCAGTATGATTAGACATTGTTTTATATAATGTATAAAAGCAATGCTGGATCGTATGTTGGCAATTTCACTGAATTTCTGTTGAATTTCTTTATTCTTCCCATTTTACTTTACTTACTTTACTTACTTACGAGCACACAAAGATAGAGAGTAATGTATTTTATTTTTCTACAGTTTGATTTAAATATCTTTGAATCACTCGTGATGAAAATGATAGTGATATTAGGTGATATTTTTGTGATATATATTTTTGAGAACAATGTTCACAATTTTTTCATCACTCACGATATTTACTAGTAGATATCAGTGTTTGACTTTTTGTTCAATGATATTTGAATGAGTGATATTTACGAACCCTGAGGCTCAGAGAAATACACTTTAAGGTCAAACTCTACATATTTACTTTTTGTCAGAAATTGTCAAAAAGTTAGTTTATACTCTACAATTCACGGGCGCGTTGGTTAGATTTTATCTATATAAGGACATAACAAAACGGTAAACAGAAACACCATTTAACAAGAACAACACACAATTTGTTTCAGTATTCACATTCTACATACCTTTGCCTTTAATTTCCATATTTTACATTCAGTTTTTACTCACAGGTGATAAATTGGCACAAGCATAAAGTTGAGTGACCGTGTCTCTATTTTTTTTAACACAACAAGCAGCTGCCAAAAATCAAGGGCTGCACAGATATCAAAACGCTTAGTGGATGTTATATGCCTAGTGTATGCTCTTTAAGAATATTTGATTAAAATCCCGATTTGTTTCCATAGAAATTTAGAATTTATGCCGCCCAAACTGAAATCTGGCACAATGTGCATAGGACCGATCGGTCAGAAAATGGGTCTTAGTGAAAAAGCTTTTTTCGTTTCAAGTATTTCGTTCTTAAGTTCGTTGATTATTAATATTAAAAGCTTTCAAACTAATTTGAAAAAGTTGATCGACATCGGGTGACTATATCTTATGCTTGCCATAGGACCGATCGGTCGAATATGGGTCTTGGTAAGAAATTTGTTTTGTTTTTAATGTTAGCTTATTTAATCTCGCTGATTACCAATTTTATATGCTTTTTAATAGATTC
The DNA here is from genome assembly GCA_037044535.1 of Lordiphosa magnipectinata. NCBI lineage: Eukaryota > Metazoa > Arthropoda > Insecta > Diptera > Drosophilidae > Lordiphosa > Lordiphosa magnipectinata. Next base: position 54,877 of record JBAMBO010000385.1, on the reverse strand, counting down.
GCAAAATTTGGTCGAAATCGGATGACTATATCTTAAGGTTGCCATAGGATCGTTCGGAAAATGAGTCTTAGTGAGAAAAACTTTTTTGTTTTCAATTTTATCGTTCTCAAACTCGGCAATTGTTAATTTGATATGTTTTCAAAAAGATTCGCGAAATTTGGTCGAAATCAGATGTTTATCTGTCGTAAAATGAGTTTTTGTTAGAAAAATGTTTGATTTTTGACATTTCAAAACCAGCACTTCCAAGATAGAAGATAGCTTGGTTTCGTTAACATTTATTTATTCCAAAGTGCATTGTAAACGAGAGCGTAAGTTAAAGTCGGCTCTAACCGACTTCGAAATACCCGTTACTCATGGAAACAAATGTTTATTAGCCTTCCTGTATGCCTGAGGTGGGTCAGCCGAAAAGTATGCAACATTTTTTAACTCGGCTATTTATTATCCGCCAGATATTAATAGACATTTGTCAATTACTAAATCCAACATAAATGACTCCAAATTCATCACGATAAACAGATCAGACAACAAAACTTTTGAAAACGTCGGTCAAGCCCGACTATTACATACTCTGCACCCTTAATGTCGCAGCTCGAATTTGGTCACAAGTCAAACGGCCAGTTAACACACAACGCACAACGCAGTGCGCTCTCTAAGTCTCTCTCTCTCTCTCTCTCTCTCTCTCTCTCTCTCTCTCACTAAGATTGCTGCTGAACGCAATGCTTAGGTTATGGGTGGGGTGGGTGGTGGGTGTTAACTGACCGTTTTTTGCTCATAACTTGAGTATCGTTCATCCGATCTTTATCATTCCTTCAGCAAATCGATAAATAATTTTGAGTACTAGATATCTCTAGAAAGTACGAACCATCTATCATCAAAACTGTAGGAGATATGACGTTTTTTCCAAATTGCGGGGGCGTGAGGGGGCGTGGCAAAAATTGAAAATAAACTTGATCTGCGTGCAGACAATAGGAGTCTACATTTCAAATTTGGTTGCTCTAGCTCTTCTAGTCTCTGAGATCTAGGTGTTCAAACAGACGGACGGACAGACGGACATGGCTATATCGAATCGGCTGTTGATGCTGATCAAGAATATATATACTTTATATGGTCGGAAATGATTCCTTCTGGCTGTTACATACATTTGCACGACTTTAGTATACCCTTTTACTCTACGAGTAACGGGTATAAAAATATAGACAATGTTAAAAAAAAAACATAAAAGAAACATAACACATTTGAACCCACGACCTCGGCGTGGTAAGCTAGGCTACAGGGCTTGTTGCTTGCAGTGTGTCTCAATGCTTACTTAAGACCTGTGTGGTGTGGTTCGTCCCTTCCTTCCTGGCCCGCGCCCACCCTTCCTCGACCTTATCATTAACAACAATGGTTATTAGTTTTTTTTTTCTGTATCATGCAGGCGATCAAAGCGAGAACAAAATGTTCTTGAAACGAGCACAAAATTTTTATAAGACAAGCCCAAACCGTTCATGAGTGAAAACAAAATGTTCATGGCATAGTGTGAACAAATGTTCATGAATTTATAAAAAACGGGCTTAGCAGACTATCATGATTTTGGTACATTTAGAACGGATTTTTTTCTCTGTGTATTCAACCCACCAGTCTAGAATTCTTACATACTTACTGCCCATCGAGGTTTTGAACCGACTTTTGGACCAAATTTATTTAATTTAAATTTTTATTTAAAAATAAAGTTACTCATTCCCTTTAACTATGGTTCCCCGACCCACCAAACTTGTTCAGTTTCACCCACTGTTTCCCCTCATTGTTGCCATGCATTGATTTATTTACGTGCTGGAAGTTGGTAGCGACTTGTTGGCTTTTAGTTAGTATCAGTTCAGTGTTGCTGCCAATGTACACACATAGTTTTGGTCACTGTGGCTAAACACGCTTTAGCTTTGGTTTTCAGAAATTTGAAAAAGATACAAAGTTTTTTGGCCAGCCACTGGCCAGCAGTAGCAACAGAAGCAGACCCCCAACCGTTGTGCGTGAGGCAGGCGGGCGACTGTTGTATAAATTGTGCAAACAAATACCCCAAAATGAGCAGAGTGAAATACCGAAACTATGTGCGAGTCTCTAGCAATGGTATAGCTAGTTATGCGACTGCGTGTGGAACGGTCACCAGGACAGGGAAGCTAGGCCGCTTGGCCAGTTTATCAGCCCCATTGGCAGCTTGAAACCTGTCCAGCGACGCGCCTGTCAGTCTCTGTGGCAAACAAAAAAAACAACAACAAAATTATGTCAGACCAGTTTAAGTTGCTCGCCATTTGATGGAGGCTCAAATTGTTTTGTGGTGCAATCAACCACCGGAGGGGGGAGGGGTTGAGGGGGTTAAACGTTACATAGCCATTTAAATTTATGCACTCTAATCAAAATAAAGAAAAGTCAACTATTTGCACTTGCACTAAGGAAACAAATTGAGTGCTTAGCTAAGGTTTTGTTATTATAATTTGAGAATTGATTTTTTTGTTTTAAGCAATAATGTTAAAAAAATAAACTTATTTTAAGTTAAGGGGAGTTTTCAATGCCGAAACAAACTTGATTTAAGAATCTATTTTTAAAATTTTTTAAATATCAAACTGTATGTTTTAACGGCCTGATAATCACCTTCCCTTACCTTCAAGTTTTTGCTGGCTCGAGGTCTCGTTATGTTTGCACATAACTTTAAAACAGGAACACACCACAAAGTAGTCTAGTTGACCGAACAGCGGTTTCATTGGTATCTCTACCAAACCAGCAGCGGTCTTTGCCTGGTCCACGATCAGAAAACAACTCCCTCCTTATGCCTGCAATGCCATAATAGCTTGGGAACCCCAAAGTGGCCTTTGTACGTGTGTGTGTTACCAAATGGTCTTACAATGTTAGTGAGAGTATTCGTATTTGTATTTTTCTGATCTTACTTAGAACTTTTGATATTTTTAAACACGAGTTAATTAAACTTACTTCCAGTATTTAAGTTCTTCTTTTACAAGTTTTTCAAGCTTAGCTTAACTCACTCTTTTTTTTCCCAGTGTACTGCTTGTTTGGCTTTCTTAAAGAACTCCCAGTATAACTTGTTCTGTTTGCACTTTTTACAAAAATTTCCATCATTTATTTATTTATAATTTTTCCAGCCAAAGAAGATTCGCTTTCAGTTCACATTTTTTTCTTGTTTTGTTTTGTTTTTTGCCTTCTGCCTTTCACTTAAAAAAAATAACAACAACAACGACAACACAAACGGAATAAAAAATACATATGTAGAGAGGGGCAAACTGCATAAATGCTTCCTGAATCGAATTTAATTGTATCTGTATCTGTATCTGCACAAGCAATTATATCTGTATCTGTAACTGTGAATGGTTGGCTGCCTATCCATCTCGGCAGCGTTGCGGTTTTCTGGTTTAATTGGCTGCGGGAATATTCCATGTGATTACTTAATGAGCCCCAACTTATGTTGACTGCGCGTTGTGTTCGGTATAAACTGCACAAAAAGTTAAAAGGTTAAAACACAACAATCCACAGAACAATTGCTGCAGCTCCACCACACTCACTCAAACATACACACACACACACACACACTCAAAGTTGGGCGTGTGCACGTAGTTTATTATTCAATTATGCATTCATTATGCTACATAATTAATAATTTAATTAAAGGTAGCAACTAGGTTTGTAATCGTACAAGTAGTACATCAATTTGCGGCATGGCTTCCTTGATTACTCATTTTCACATTCTTTTTTTTGTTTTTTTCTGTTTGTTGAAAATTTTCCTACGGACAACAGTCACTAATTAAAAGGTGGAAGGGAGTTTTCCACTTGATTGCTTGTTTTACTAAATAGTTGAAGCGTGACAGTATTTGGTTTTAGAAACATTATTAATAATTCATGTGCAGTTTGGATCAGATAGCAATTCATTTAGGATCACACATATAATTTTTTCTTCATTTCTGGGGAACTAAGCGACTCATCTTTTGCCTAAACATGGTGTTGGAGAGCTTTTAATAAGTACACAGAGAAACGTCAATGCTAAACGAAACGTATTGCACACGCTTAATGTAGAATGCAGAAAGCTACACGTGGCGTGCAGAAAAACTGCACGTAACGTGTAGATATTAAAAAACGAAACGCCGCGTGCAGAAAAGCTAAATGCTGCGTGGGCTTAAAGTAAAGTCTACACTACATTAGAAAATCAGCTTATTTTCAAATAACTTCTACATTTTTCATGCAGCAATCTGAATACCACACGAACGCTAGGTTTTCTACATTAACGTTTGGATATTGAAATCCTACATGAATGTGGAAATTCTAAAAGAAAAATGTAGTTCTAAATCAGTACTGAAATTCTTACATTTTTCGTTTAGAAAACTGCTCTTCACACGCGACGTGTAAGTTTTCTAAATAAAAGTTTAGAATTACAAATGCTGGATGCTACATGTTGGAAATCTACACGAAAGGTGTGCAAATTTCACGTATATAAATGAGCAGAGTACTGAATTCGAACTTAAGAATTACAAGCAAGCAAAAATTGGTTTATGTTTTCATTACAAGTACATCTTACTCAATACAAGTAACACATTAGATGCCTTGCCTCAGACGCGCTGCGTAGCTCAGTCGTCTAAGGCGTCGTTCCAACCGTGTTTTTCAGCCCAAGGGCCCCGCTTTCAAATAAACCCCAGAGTAAGTAAAAAAAAATTTTATAAATGTGTTTAATGTGATATTTAAATAGACAGACAGACAGACGGGCTATATCGAGTCGGCTGTTGATGCTGATCAAGAAGATATATACTTTTAAGTGTCAGAAATGATTTCTTCTCCCTGTTACATACTTTTGCTCAAACTTAATATAATCTATGTAGCTTTTGTACAGAGTATAAAAAGAATCGACCTGATACAAGTTAGTATAATTTTGAAATCCTCGAAATATAATTTTAATACTTTCGAAATATCACCTGATACTTGGAGTATTAAAGAGAATTTGAGACTCAATAGTTTCAAATTGATGATTAAATAGTGTCATTCTGATGATGACTTTTTTATGGGTGTACAAATCAGTTTTTCCTTTACATCTTGGAAACAAGAGCTGATTGAACCAAACCAATGATGCAGATTTGTTCTGTGCAATCTATGTTAACATAACATATACATGGAGATACATGAACATTTCGTTCTTAGTAAGGAACGGTAAGGGCTGGTTTAATTAACAATTTGTGCTCACTTTAATAACGGGGTGAACATGTTTCAAGAACAATTTGTGCTCGCTATATTAATCCAGAAAAAAACAAGTAAGAAAGTCGGTCATACCCGACTGTAATATACAGGGTGGTCCATCTAGTGTTTGGAATTTGAACTATTCATTGGGAAATTATTATTGGGAAATATTAAAAAAATATTTTCAAAGTGTTGAGTCCTCGACTCAAACTGTGCGAAATTTGAAAAAAAAATTTAACAAAAAAAAAAGGTCCGAAAACTCAATTTGTGGATCAATTCGTGAAGCGAGTTCGTGAAACTGGAATGTTGGTGGATAAACCAACCGCGTGTACGTACTCGTCCGGGTTGCTGCGGTTGCTGAAAATGTGCGTGAACAACCATCGACGTCAACTCGCCATCGATCTCAACAATTGGACATTTCGCGCACTTCTTTGATGCGAATTTTGCATAAAGACCTTGCCATGAAGCCATACAAAGTTCAACTGGAACAGCAGCTAAAGCCAATTGACCATCCGAATCGTCTACAGTTCGAATATTGGGCGGAAGATCGTTTGGCCGAAGATGGTAAATTTTTCCGAAAAATCATCTTTTCGGATGAAGCACATTTCCACCTCGGTGGTTATGTTAATAAACAAAATTGTCGCATCTGGGACACAGAAAATTCGCATATCGTCGTCGACCGCGTGTCACTGTTTGGTGCGGATTTTGGTCTCGAGGCATCATTGGTCCATTTTTCGTTGAAAGTGAAGAAGGAGCCACCGTGACCGTGAATGGTGAGCGCTACCGCGCAATGTTAAGTGATTGGTTCTTCGAGAAAATTGAAGCGGAAAACTTGGACGTTATTTGGTTTCCACAAGACTTCGCACGCCGCAATCGATCTTCTGCGCCCTATCTTCGAAAATCGAATAATAATAATATGGAGATGTGAATTGGCCGCCAAGAAGCTGTGATCTGACACCGTTAGACTATTATCTTTGGGGAGCGGTCAAGGACAAATGTTATGCAAACAATCCTGAAACAATTGATGAGTTGAAGAATGAGATTCGAGTTGCTATTGCTGACATACGTGCCGAAACAATTGAAAATGTTCTCAAAAATTGGGTGGATCAAATGGGCTACTGCCAAGTCAGCCGTGGTGGTCATTTGACCGAAATTGTTTTTCATAAATAAATGACATGAACCAACCTTTCCAATAAATGATCAACTTTTGAAAAATAAGGAGCCGTTTTTTTTTTTAGCATAATTAAATTCCAATTTTAAAAATGGACCACCCGTACTTCACTATATGTACTAGAGTATATTAGTATGGTATCACGAAAGTGTATGTATATCAGTTTGCATTTTCCTGCTCTAGTTTCAGCAGTAAGCAGCGCTGCAACTGCGAACTTTCTTTTGCTCATATCTTCACAATCGTTTATCTGATCCTTACCAATCCTTTGGCGCAGCGATAAATTACCCTGATTACTAATATATCTAAAAGGTACAGATCAACCATCTGCAAGACTGTTGGAGATGTGACGTTTATTTCAAGTTGCAGTGGATCTGCCTGCACGTATAAGGAGTCTATGTTTCATACATTTCGACATACAAGTCAGGTATACTCTAAATAAAAACGCTGACTGTGAAAGACTCAAAGAAAGCGATTTCCTCCGATCCACATTGTCACAGAACTGTTATTAACATAATGATTATTTTTCTCAAACCCAGCTAAAGTTCATCATGAAATGCATTTTTTCCTCACAGATTATATATTATATTAAATGTTTATGAAAACGTTCCCAAACGTTACCGTGCTCAAAAAATAAGTTTGAAATGAGAGTGGAAATGACCATGATGGAGAACATCTTAAGTTCAATGTTTACTGTTTTTTATACCCTTGTAGAGGGTATATTAAAATTGTCCAGATGTTTGTAACGCATAGAAGGAAGCATCTCCGACCACATAAAGTATATATATTCTCGATCAGCATGACGAGCTGAGCTGAGTATAGCCATGTCCGTCTGTCCGTCCGTCAGTTTTAAAGCTATCTTAACCAAACTTTGCAAGAAGTCTTTTGGTACAAAGACGCTGCACATTTGTCGGAACCGGCCGGATCGGATGGCTATAGCATACAGCAGCCATAGGAACTATCGGTCTAAAAAGTAGTTTTAGTAGGAAAAACTTTTTTGTCTTTAACGCGAACGTGCCCAAACCTCGTATTTATTAGTTTACTATGCCTTCACATAATTCCACCAAGTTGGATGAAAATCGGTTAACTATATAGTAAAGCTGCCATACAAAATATAGTTCTGAAAAAAAGTCTTAGTAGCAAAAACTTTTTTGTTTTCAATGCCATCGCTCCCAAACTTGTTACTGATCAATATTATATGCTTCCACACAACTCTGCCAAGTTTGATCCAAATCGGATTACTATAGCATATAGCTGTCATAGGAACGATCGGTCGAAAAAGTAGTTCTATTGAGAAAAACTTTTATGTTTACCATGTTAGCGTCTTTATACTTTTTTTTTATCGACTTCCACACAATTTTGGAAAGTTTGGTCAAAATCGGATGAATATGGTTTAGCTGCCATATAACAAACTGAAAAGCAAATTTTGGAAAGTTGCTGAGTTTGGGAAGTAGCTCAGCTAAGAATGTTCGACGAAAATCATTTAAAACCTTAATTTATATAAATTATACAAGCTTGAAGGGTATAGAAGCTTCGATCAAGCCGAAGTTAGCTTTTCCTCCACTTTTTTCCATCAAATCAATAAAAAATTGGAGTCGGCCTTTTGTTTTTTAATGTCACATAATGTAATTAATCTAATTTTCTCAGTGTGTAAAATGATTTATCTGTACTCTTTACCTACACATATGTAGATGTACGTCAGAAGATTAATTGCAACTCAGAATTTTGAACCTTTAGTGATTCATGACATGAGTTGATGAATTGTGATACTTAGTGGCAATTTGCGTCATCTTGACTTCAGTTTCAATTGTTTCTCAAAAAACACTTTTAAATATTTAAGACGTTTTGCTTAATACAAAAGTATTATTTCGGTATTTATTCCTAGGCCAGGTCAAGAGAATGTTCATTATTTCATTCATTGTTGTTCATTCATAACATTAAATTGAAATATAGCACTTGTCTTTAATAACTCGTTGTGGGCTTAATGTTCGCATCAATGTCTTAATCTGTCGGCTTTAATCAGCCACAATCTGTGGTAATGACCTAGTTGCTTGGACTAGCCCAAAATGAATAATTAAAAAGCAGTTACAGGATGTAAATACTTAATAGTTAAATAGTTTATGGCTCTTTGTTATAGTTAGGAAAAACAAAACAAAAAAAGAAATAATAAACTAAGCAAACGCTGGCAAATTTACGTGCAGAGGCCGGAGCACACGTTCCATTGCGCTTGGAAATGAATGAATTAATATTCAACCTTTTTCATAAAGTAATAATAAAAAAAATTTAAGCACTCCTTGGCCAAGCAGCTGCTGGCCGCGTAGCCTCTTCATTTTAGAACCAGAGTGGCTAGCTCAAGCTCAAGCTCGGCCAGAGTCAAGGTATTCCGGTGCATTTAATGCAATTAAACACTTGTTGCTGCTGCTGTTACCACAGGTAACAAGCCAGTGGAGGTTAATATTACGACCGGGCCACGAATCGACGAGATTCGTTTTAGAATGCGACAACGTCTAAACAACCGCCACAGGCCCCAAATAAAAGCCATGCGCTGACCTTGTCAATGGTTCGTGTGGTTGGATGTGGTTGGATGTGGCTGCTGCTATTGCTGCTGTTGCTCTGCTCAAGTGGTTTTCCTTGTGTTTGATTTTTCAATTTTTGCAGCACAAAAGGCGGCCACAAGCGTTCACACACACACACACACACAGTTGCGTACTTACACTCCCAAAAAAACGTTAAGTGTTTTGTACTTGAATCAACTACAAACGTTTAACGGAAAATATAAAACTCTCAATTCTCTTTTTTCTATCCGCAAATACTTGATTTCAGACTCAGTAACAAATGCAGTATTTGAACTTGAAGCATTTATCTAATAATAAAACGCAACCACCTAGATAATAATTAAAGCATTTCGAACTTCATTGAAGGCATTTTCAATACCGAAATTCAGAACCGATTAAGTTCGTGTTTTTTTTTTTTGTCCGTCCAACCGGACCATGAATATTATATAGATTGTACTAGTTTTAAGCTTAAGCCCATAAAATCTTGATATAAGTATTACATATTATATAATGTTCTTTGTTGTAGACAAAATGTTCTTGGTATTGAATCAAAGAAGACTGGAAAGATCCAAGGGGCCATGAATTAAACACACACAGTGCGCTTCAGCAATGTTTAGGTATGACTAAAATGATTAATTGATTAGGACTTTAGGTGATAAAGATTCCTGGAGTCCGATGCCTGGAACAGGGGCAACTCGGGACACTGCACCATACTCGAAGACCAAGAGGGTATTCCACTAAATAAAGACTACTGTTTACGACGTACATGTACCGCGAGCCGACATGAGTGGGAAAACCTTCCCCACAGCAGAGTCAATATCATTAACATATACACTGATGGTTCTAAGGTCGACGAAAAAGTAGGAGGGGGCGTATTGTCTCCCAACCTAGATTTGAACTTATCGTTCCGCCTTCCTGACCACTGCAGTGTGTACCAAGCGGAAGTGGTAGCCATCCAGGAAGCTGCCACCTACCTTAACACACTCGCGGTCAAAGAAGGAAATGTATTTATATATTCAGACAGTTCGCCCTTAAAGCACTTGACTCACATACCTACAATGCTAAAACACTTACGGATTGTCGCTTATATCTGAATGAGATCGCACGACATTTCAGTATACACCTTATATGGGTGGCTGGACACAGCAACATAGAAGGAAACGAGTCTATGGACAATCTGGCCAGAATAGGTACCACCCTCGAACTCCTTTCAGAGAAGAGTATAATAGGGATGCCTATGGCAACAGATAAGCTTCACACAAAAGCTGAAACACTCCGTCTCGCTACGGATCGCCGGAAAAACCTTTCCCACTGTACTGTATCGAGACTTACGTGGCCTACATTCAACCCATTCAACCTTAAACGTACAAACACACTTTTACGTCACAGAAGGGAACACATTTCACTTCTGGTGGGGACCCTCGCGGGTCACTGTCTTATTGGCAGACACGCAGCACGCCTAGGCGTCACGTACCATGAATTCTGTATAAGTTGCAGATATGAAGAAGAGGAGAAAACAATACAACACCTTCTCTGCCACTGCCCCGCTTTAAGTGGAAGGAGACTTAGGACACTTGGTCAACCGCTTCTACTTAACCTCTCGAAGATAACCGGGCTAGAGATCCGCTCTAATAAAATTTATTCTGTCCACACAATGGTTCAGAACCGAGGACCCCCCTCAGTCTTAAAAAGGGTTAACTGGGAATAAACATGGCATCGCAATGGGCCCAATGTGGCCTAAGTGGGAGAACGACTTGTCGTTCTCAGCCATCGCAGCCTAACCTAACCTAGGTGATAAAGCTGTTTTCAGTAAAATAGTATATGCTTGGTTTTTCGAGATATCATAGAATTGATTACACAAGTTATCAAAAATAAGAATTCGTTTCTGCTACAAATTTTATACCCGTTACTCGTAGACTAAAGTAATGTATGTAACAGGCAGCAGGAATCATTTCCGACCATATAAAGTATATATATTCCTGATCAACAGCTTATTAATATTATTATTATAAAGAAATTATCGCGAAATTCAAAATTTCGCGTAACTTAGAGCTAAGCTATAGCAGCTATGGCCTTAAGCTTATTGTGTACATTTGTAATGTGAAATATTTTTGTGTAGTGGGTATAAAGATGTAGGGGGTATGCATATTGGATCTTATATCAGATATTTTTTTTTTAATTTTTGCTTAAAATTATATTAGGTGGTAGTTGTTTGTGGCTTTGAGGAATTCAATTGTTTGTTGGATATTTCTAAATGATGTTATTTCATTCATTCACGGTATAAGCAATTTGTTTCTATCTTGCTGAAGCATGGGACAATCAATTATTATGTGTGTTATTGTTATATTTGAGTTGCAGTTGGAGCAAATGGGTGGTGGAGTATTATTTAGGAGATAGCTATGGGTTAGGTTGGTGTGTCCGAGTCTTATTCTCCTAAACTTTATTGTGTCAGTTCGAGAAATGTATTTTGTTGGTGTATTGTCATGGCAAATATTTTTGTAATGTTGTGAGGTGTTGTTGTATACGATATCTTTATGTTTTTTAGTATTTTGTTTGATGTGTTTTAAAATATCATTTGGGTTGTAGTTGGTTTCAGACATGAGGGGGCCCAGAAGTTTGCAACGCATAGAAATATTAATTTCCGACCCCATAAACTATATATATTCTTGATCAGGGCGACGAGCTGAGTCGATTGAGCTTTGTCCGTCCGTCTGTCTGTCTGTCTGTCTGTCCGTCTGTCTGTCCGTCTGTCTGTCCGTCTGTTTCTACGCAAACTAGTCTCTCAGTTTTAAAGCTATCGAGCTGAAATTTTGCACAGAGTCTTCTTTTTACTGCACGTTGATAATATATCGGAACCGACCGGATCGGATGACTATATCTTATAGCTGCCATAGGAACCATCGGTCGAAAAATGGGTCTTAGTGAGAAAAACTTTTTTGTTCTTAATGTTAGCGTTCCCAAACACGGTCATTATTAATATTATAAGCTTTCAAACAGATTTGCAAACTTTGGTCAAAATCGGATGACCATATCTTATAGCTGCCATAGAACCGATCGGTCGGAAAATGGGTCTTACTGAGAAAAACTTTTTTGGTTTCAATGTTAGCGTCCTCAAACTCGTCCCTTATTAATATTATATGCTTTCAAACAGATTCGCAAACTTTGATCAAAATCGGATGACTATATCTTATAGCTGCCATAGGACCGATCGGTCGGAAAATGGGTCTTAGTGAAAAAAAATATTTGTTTTCAAGTAAATCGTTCTTAAGGTCGGTGATTATTAATATTAAACGCTTTTAAACTAATTTGAAAAATTTGGTCGAAATCAGATGACTATATCTGCAGGCTGCCATAGGACTAATCGGTCGGAAAATGAGTCTTAGTGAGAAAAACTGTTTTTGTTTTCAATTTTATCGTTCTTAAACTTGGCCATTGTTAATTTGATATGTTTTCAAAAAGATTCGCGAAATTTGGTCGAAATCAGATGTTCATCTGACGGAAAATCGATTTTAGTTACAAAAGTTTTTGATTATTATCCAAGCGTTCTTAAACTCTGTCATTTCAAAAACAGCTTTTGCAAGGGTATAAAAACTTCGGCACAGACGAAGTTAGCTTGGCCTTCTCGTTTTTTTTTGCTATTTCGTCTGCTACCTCGTTTCCTGTTGTTCCGCAGTGTCCGGGGACCCATAGCAGTGACAGTCTACTGATTTGTATTTATTTAAGATGTTCCTGATAGAATTGGTGTAGTAGCTTTGAGTGTTGATGTTATGGATTGCTTGTAATGAGGTAAGTCAGTCTGTACCGATGTTAAATTTGCCTTTTTGTTTGCTGGCGTAATTGCATGCTGTAAGGATAGCTGATATGTATTTCAGCTGTAAAAATTGAGGAGTATTGTGGTAGTAACTGGTAAGCAATTGTCTTGTTTTCAGTGGTTACACTGTACGACACTCCGTCAAATGACTTGGATTCATCAGTGTATAAAAATGTTATGTCCTTCTTTGAGTTTCTGAGTTCATTGAATTTTTGTTGGTAGACTATGGGGGAGGATTCTGTTTTGAGAAATGTTATTGTTTGAGTTATTATTGATCAACAGTTTAGTTGATATAGCGTTCTTTAACTCTCACATTTCAAGAACAGCATTTGCATGGGTATAAAAACTTCGGCACAGACGAAGTTAGATTGGTCTTCTCGATTTTTGAAATCGACTTTCAAGTTTCCAAACTATATTAACAACGAGAGCGTAAGTTAAAGTCGGATCTTACCGACATCGATATACCCGTTACTCATGGGAGAAATATTTAATAGCCTCCCTGATATTGCGAATATTAATGTACATTTTTAATTTGAGATCGATTTCTTAAAAATTGTGGGAGTAATTCCAAATTTTTTTATTGTGGTGGCAGGTGTGGACGTGGCAAACATACATACATATACATTTTACATTTGGTGGCTCTAGCTCTTCAAGTCTCTGAGATCTAGGTGTTGATACAGACGGACAGACTGACGGACGGACAAAGCTTAATCGACTCAGCTCGTCGCCCTGATCAAGAATATATATAGTTTATGGGGTAGGAAATAAATATATCTATGCGTTGCAAACTTCTTGGCAAAATTATAATACCCTTTGCAAGGGTATAACAAGTAAGAAAGTCGGTCAAGCCCGACTGTAATATACTCTGTATACTCCTGGAGTAGCAGCTGAAAGCAACGCTGCTGAACAATAGACGGCGCCACTAATTGCATTGAACAATGCGGGATTTTCAAAACTGACCAATAAATGACGCCACTACTGCCAGGGCTGTGGCAGCTCTGGCCACACTTATCAACGTTATCACACAGCAGCGACGTATAGACTGTATAGCTTGCACCATCCCTATCGCAGCAGCAGCGCGACAACCAGTGTCTGGCTGGCTTGGCTCCCGCGGCGTTCAGTAATTGTGAGCATATAAAAGTTATATTCAATAAAGTTAGTTACACCTATCACAACAATAAGCTAAAGGGCGGGGAAGTAACTTTCTTTTGGTCATAACTTGAGTAGCGTTCATCTTTATCACTATCTTTATCAAATGGATAAATAATCTTGATTACGAAATCTAACACTAAGAAAAGTGTTCGAACCAGATAGGAGTTTTCACACTTGCGGTGTAGATAATAATTGTACTCAATCAAATATATTTTATACTTGAATCAAGAACGCACTTTTCTGAAAATTTTCAGCTTACCGTGAAAAGTTCTTGATACAAGAACGTTTGTTCTCATTTCAATAATATTCGTCGTTTTTAGATTTTAGAATCTTAAATTAATAACGAATTTTAGTACTTCCAAGAACAAAACAGGCTTGAAATTTTAAGTACAAAACTTGATAAATTCTATCCCGATTCATCCAGAACTTCAGTCATTTTTTTCTGAGTGTACCGAGTGGGGAAACAAAATCAGTTAAGTCAATTCTTGTAGAATTTATACAAACTCCTAAAACCTAAGATGAGAAGTCTGTTTCGATGGAATATGTTGGAGCTGCAAATCAGCGCTTGTATTTACAACTGCAATATTTAAGAAAACTTTGGTCTATCAGTTTGCAAACCTTGATGTTGTGAGTCGGAAACGGCATTCTTTTCTCCAAGTGTATGTTATTAAAGTGGCAAATGCTTTTTGTTGGCTGGTGGTAATCCAAATCGTACATTTATCGATTACAAATCAATTTCATACAATTGCACACCTCTCGTTACTTTTAGCTGCTTCTGTAGATGCTTAGACTACAACTACGGACTCTGGCTCCAGCTTACCCCCAACCCCGCCACCCCCTACCTCTGTCCGATTAATGCCACTTGCATACAAATTGGCGCATTTGCCATGACTTGGCTCTACCTGGATAAGCTATCCCTGAGATGCACTCGTGTCGTTAGCTGTGTCTGGGCATTGTGCGCCATTTGGTTTGAAAATGGCTTAAACAACGAAATGAAAATTGCACAAGGTGCAAAATATAAATAACACCTCGATAAATGCATGCAAATTTAGTTTTTGATTTTCGCATGCAAATGTTTTCACTTGTGTTTGTAAACATCTCTGTTTCTAGCACGGTCGCCACATCACCAGACGCTGGCTTCCGGCAAATCCTAATCAGTATGACTGGCCGTGTGCCATTTGGAACAAACTGTCGTCGCCTCAATGCTCCCCGTTGACAACATAAGCAGAGTTTTTCGCGGGATTTGTCAAATATTTGCGCTACGCTGCGCTCATTCATAAAACTCCCCAAGCCCAGCAAAAGCCAGCTGCAACGTCAGGGTCTCGTCAGTCTGGTCTGTCCCTTGCCCTGTCTCTCTCTATGTATGTGTGTGTGTGTGTGTGTGTTTCACGCCTCTTTGCCACGAAAGGCAAACTTTTTTTTTCGTGAGGCACGGACTAAAGTTCAAAAAGTTTAATGCTATTTGACTTTGATTCAATATTTGCATTGTTCATGGCACATCATCGATTATTTTTAGTTGAAGGTTCTTGCAAAGGCTTTTTGTGTTTGTGTGTGTGTAAGTAGTGAACAAATTACAATTTAGTTGCCCCATTGAATCCACATCAGGTACTTTTAAACTTTGACCTAAGCTTGTTATGTTTTAAATTTAAAATAATTGATTTCATTGAAATATTTGTGTAAAAAGAAGTAAGAGAAGTGATAATCCCAAAACAAAAGCCAAAAAAAGTATTTAAGCTTTAACTAAATAAATAAACATTTGGCTTTACAGCTCGAAGAGCAATCTCTTGGTACTGAGAAGTACATAATCTTTAAGTTCGAGGATTTGGCAATCAGACTAGGTTCTGGGCCAAAACTAGGTATTGACTTACTTGCGAAAATGTTGCGATATCTAAGCTGATTCTAGCTGGTCACAAAAAATGTTCCTACGATATATGTACCTATTTTTCGCAGTATTTAAGTAAGTACCAATCGATAAACTATCGTGTTACACAGTATGCATCGTATGCAGTGATTGGAAAGGTAAGGTACAAGGTAAATGTCAAAAAATATACAACGGTAAGGTAATAAGAATCCGGAAGGTACAAAGGTACCTTTAAATTTAAAAGCATGGTTTTTATTAATAAGGAATATTAAAAATAGAGGAAAGCTAACTTCGGCTCGAGTTGACTGAGTTATTTCCCAAACTCAGCAACTGATGGTTTTTTATATGGCAGCTATAAGATATATTTGGTCAAAATCGCCAAACTCCCCAAAACTGTGTGGGAACCGATAATATTCATAACTGGAAAGTGAAAAGACGCTACCATTGTATACAAAAAAGTTTTTCTCACTACAACTACTTTTTCAACCGATCGTTTCTATGGCAGCTATATGCTATAGTCATTCGATTTGGATCCAACTTGGCGGAATTGTGTGCAATCATATAATATTGACCAGTAACAAGTTTGGGAGCGATAGCATTGAAAATGAAAAAGTTTCTCCTACTAAGACTTTTTTTCAGAACTATCTTTTGTATGACAGCTATACTATATAACTGTCCGATTTGCATAAAACTTGGTGGAATTATGTTAAAGCATAGAAAACTGACAAATACGAGGTTACGTTCGCGTTGAAGACAAAAAAGTTTTTCATACTAAAGCTACATTTTAGACCGATAGTTCCTAGACTGAGTGAAAAATGCTCTGAAATTTCAATATTTACACTTTGACTTTAACATTTTCACCATTGATTTAGCGTTAAATATGGAACTCGTAAATATTAAGTGTGTACACTTAAATTTGAATATGAAAATATTCAAAAAAATTTTATTTTTTTTAAATAAAATTTTTAATCCAATTAGTTTGTTCTGAAAAACACCGAATTATATTAAATTATATTTAAAAATGTTTACTTACTCTGTGTGCGGGGATTCGAACTCGGGACCCTTGGTCTGAACACAATTGGAACGTCCTCTCTACCGGTTGCGCTATTGAGCGCTCTGGCGGAAAGCCTTCTAAGATACTTCTTGTATTGAATTGAATCTACCATCTGCCTAACAACATCAGACCACCTGTAATTCTCAAGTTCGAATTCCCCGAATAGTTCATATAAATGGAGCAAAGAAAATTAGGTGATTAAATATGATTCTAGTTGAATCAAAGTGCATATTAATTGATTTTAATACAAAAATTGCATAGTTAAATCAAATATGATTGTTCTAGTTTTTACTATGCCATTTTTCCCTGAGTGTATGGCACCTGTATGCTATAGTCATCCGATCTGGCCGGTTCAGATAAATGTGCAGCGTCTTTGTACCAAAAGACTTCGTGCAAAGTTTGGTTAAGATAGGTTTTAAACTGACGGAGGAGATAGCATAGAAACAGACGGACAGACGGACGGACAGACGGGCATGGCTATGTCAACTCGGCTCGTCATGCTGATCAAGAATATATATACTTTATTGTGTATTGTTAAATTTTTGTTTATTGTTAAATTATGTGGTCGGAGACGCTTCCTTGTATACAGTGTTTAGAAGTACCTATAGGTACAAATACCTATGTAGATTAGTATTTTGTGTACCTTTTACCTTACCTCGATATTTTCAAATTCGAGTACCTTTTACCTTCTCTAGGTCTTAATTTTTATTTACCTTGTCAATAGGTAAGGTACTAGGTACTTTTCGTACGTGATTTTTTTCGCTCCGATAATGGACCTGTTTGTGGCTTTAACTGGACGTCCGGTAAACATTCCCTGTTCAAAAAATATACGATCCACATCCATGCTAGATAAGAGGAAGGCGATTTTTAGACATATTTTGTACTGAAAAACGGTTTTAAATCGCAAAATTTTTTCACAAGTGAAAATGGGAGCACGGCGGATAGTCCGTCTTCCCGTTCCGGTACGTACCGAAATGAATGTTTCGGTTAAAGGTTCTATTTCGGTTTTTCAGCGGATGCATTATAAATTTTACGCCAGAAAAAAGGTTACACGCTAAACTGCGTAGCTGGGACAGAAAGCACGACGTTTGAAGTCTCATACAATTCTGGGAACTTTGTGGAGGATTCTGACCACCAGTTAACAATGTTTTAATGGTTTCGAACACGTTTAAGTGCGAGAAAACTCTTAATGGAATCCAGTCGCTTATTTGTTGACACAATTGATGTGTTTTTATCACCAAGTTTCTTTTCTTGCAATATCATCTGCGCTCTGCAAAGGTAAAAAAAAGGGTGTGAGTATCGTTAACACTCACGAGGCTTTGATGTGAAACATGATGCTAAGTTTAAGGGCTTAATTTCAACATCACAAGCTCTCTCAATAGTATATAAATCAGCACACGCAATCTTTTAAAAGAAGAACAATTTAATTTACAGGGAGTAAGAACACCAACATCAAGATCACTTGCTGCTGTGCACTTTCTTTTTTTCTGTAACTTTTATTTATTGTGCTGCTCCATAGATAAATGAAAACAACAATAGCAAAGGAATAACAGGAAGAAATAATAATCTCCATCTTAAAATAGCATCCCACACTCTTCCCACACTGTTCCTGCACTTTTCCCACACTGATCCTACACTATTCCCACACTTTTCCCACACTGTTTAGACACTGCTCCCACACTCTTCCCATACTCTTCCCACACTGTTCCCACACTCTTCCCACACTTTTCCCACACTGTTCCCACACTCTTTCCACACTGTTCCCACCCTGTTACCATACTATTCCCACACTATTCCCACAATGTTCCCACACTCTCCCACACTATTCCCCCACTCTTCCCACACTGTTCCCACACTCTTCCCACACTCTTCCCACACTGTTCCCATAATCTTCCCATACTCTACCCACACTCTTCTCATACACTGCCCACACTATTCCCACACTATTCCCACACTGTTCCCATATTCTTCCCACTGTTCCCACACTCTTCTCATACTCTTGCCGCACTGTTCCCACACTGTTCCGACACTTTTCCCATACTGTTCCCACCCACTCCGCACTCACTCCCCACCCACTCCTCACCAACATCCCACCCCATTCTTTCTTCTTCTTATCCCCAGTCCACGCTCTAACACCCATCTTGTGAGTGTGAGTGTTGGTGTGTGACACTCCACAAAACAACAAAACAAAATATGAATGACATCATCGTCACGTGACACTGAAATCAAATTTTACTCCTACTAAAATCTTCCGTACCGAAATTAAAGATGTTTCACATCAAAAAACCGAAACTGTACCGGTACCAACGATTCGTTTCGTTCCAATAATAACGGTAAGCGGTATTCGGTTCTCAGAAAAAAATTTGTATCGGTTCCGGTTCAGGTATTTGATTTGAAACGGTTTATTTCGGTTAACGGTTCCGGTTCCGTTATTAAGCTCTGATAATATCATATGAAATTAAAACGATATATTTTTAAACCTCATAGCTGGATTTAAGCCCGTACACTTAATATTTATTACTAATATAGATTAGTGAACCATGCTTTTTAATTTACAATTACCTTTTTGTACCTTTTACCATTACCTAGGTACTGGAAATTCCGGATAGCTTTTACCTTACCTAGGTATATTATTTGACATTTACCTTGTACCTTACCTAGGTAAGAAAATTTGGTACCTTTGAAATCACTGCACTTTTAATATTCAAAAGTATTGCTAATATCGGCAAGATAAGCTAAGGCTTCCATTTCAAAATTACAATTTTCATAAAAATTCTCAGTTTTATCCAATCTCCCATTACTGGTATCGTAAAAGTCGTCAGAATCATTTGTATTTGAACTCTCATTGACAACAGGTTCCAAATTTTCCGTAATTTCTTCAACAAGATAATCTTTAAAACAGTTTACAATTTAGTTGTTTTCACTTCAATTTCAATTTTCGAACTGTCATAGTGGACAAAACCAAAGTCTTTTTCTCGGTTGAAGTCAACTTTTCAATAAAAGAAAATCGTTTTAAAACTTCTTTTTTAAGAGCATCTTTAAGTGGATCAAAATATGTCAAAATATTCAAGCATTAAAGTTTATGTATTACTTGAAGTAAAGTAGGCAGCAAAAACCCTAAATAACAACAAGATCTTTCTCCCTGCAGAAGATCAATAGCCTTAGCGAAAGTGTCAGTAACAGGAGTAAGGAGCTATTAATTTAAGCTTACAAATTTTCTTAACTTCATCTGCTGCTACTGTGGATCTGCTAACAGCATTCCAATATGCCGTAGATTTCGCTAAGGAAGAATTGTACAACCGCTTGAATGTTTTTAGTATAGAAGGAAGCATCTCTGACCCTAGCTACAATAGTCCAGTCTTGGTCTATTCTGAGTTCACAAATCTCCTAGCAGCTCTATTTCCTGCACGATTGTCAGGATTTTCGTGGGTTTTAAGTTACTAATCTTGTTGGGGTCTAAGCTGTGGTTCCCAAATCTGTTAAGTCTGCTCCTCGCTAGAGCATTGCAGTGTGCTAATACTACTGTGATCAAACTGAAAGGTGAATTTTCTTATTTTTTCAAAATCTATATTTATTTATCTAAATCTTTTTCATCCCTTCAACCCATCTAAAAGTAATCCCCTTTCGCTGCAATACAGTTATGCCAACGAATTTCCAAGTTATTATAGCACTTGGCAAAGTCCTCCTTCGGAATGGCCTTAAGAGCCTTCGCCGATTTTGCTTTTATCAACTAAATCGAGTCAAAACGGTGTCCTCGGAGAGGTCTCTTAACTTTACTGAATAGGCAGAAGTCACGTGGAGCCAAATCAGGCGAATAAGTAGGTTGCGGAACGATATGGGTCGAGTTTTTGGCGAAATGATTACGAAATACTGTTTCTTTTTTTCCCTGAAATTGAGCGTTTCTGGCACCAATCGAGATTTCACTATTCTGAGGCCCAAATGGGCACTCAAAATGGTTTTCACTGATACTTTGTAAATTCCAACAAGGTCAGTAAGGTCTCGGATTGTCAAACGACGATTTTGAAGCACAAATTCTTTGATTTTGCTGACGTGTAGCTCATCAGTTGATGTTGATGGTCGTCCTGGCCGTGCCTTGTCTTCCACGCTTTCTCGACCCTCTTTGAAAATTTTTTACCACTTATAAACTCTTGTTTTCGTTAGAACTTGCTCACCGAAGGCCTTCTGCAACATTTTCAACACAAAATGTAATACAACTTCTTTGTTCAATAAACTGAGACATAGGAAGAATCGCAGAATTCACTTTTAGCTGTATCTTAAAACCTAATGAATATTTTGATGTGTAATTTTTCACAGATGTCACTAACAGTGTTACCAAGTTCAAGAAAGAGGAAAATAATCATTTGTAGTATATGTTCAGAGGACTCCGCCTTCTTTCCACAGTATCTGCATACTTTGGTATTTGAAGATCCAAACTTGTACAGGTGGCTTAAAGAGTCCTGGCAGCATCCTAAGGGGCATTCTATTTTCGTTGTTGGATAAATTTTTAGAACTTTTTGAGGTTGTTGTTTATTATTAATGCTTTTGCTTTTCTCATTCCCCCGTCCAAAACTCTAGAGCTCACAAAGCTCTTATCAGTAGCGGTCAATGTCAGGGAAATTTCCGATGTGCACCTGCGACTTTACATATGTGTGCTGTGTGTGTGAAGTTTGTTTTACAGATTTCGAACACGCACATACATAATTATGAAAAATCAAATGTCTGCATTGAAATCTGAGAGGATAGCTCTATTATGGTAGATCTTTTCTATATTAAGGTCTGCCCTTCGGAAGATGGAATATGCTCGTTAGATTATCTATTGACTCAAACTTTTTTGTTCCCAATTCCAGCCCCTTGAAGTGTCAGAGTTCCATTCCATGCAACCACATTGGTTGCATTTTATCTAGTGAGATCCATTCTTTCTTATTACTTTACCGTACAGTGAAATTCCTGTCGAAGTGGAACTCTGCCTGACAATTTCGTCACTGGATTGGACGACCTCACTGAGTTTTCTACCTATTCCCCTTGCTCTTAGTCTGAGCGGTGTTGCGATTTTCTTTAGGCAGATGGTGAGATGGAGTGTTGCAAACTCCATCAGAACCTCTAGTGCCGACGCCGGACAGTTGCACATGGATCTAGTCTTTGCATCTTTTGAAGCTGCGTCCTACAGTGAGGAGATTTGCGATGAAGCCACCGGAGTAGATGT
Source organism: Lordiphosa magnipectinata (assembly GCA_037044535.1). NCBI lineage: Eukaryota > Metazoa > Arthropoda > Insecta > Diptera > Drosophilidae > Lordiphosa > Lordiphosa magnipectinata. The sequence goes on along the minus strand of JBAMBO010000385.1, from coordinate 32,868 downwards.
AGCTATGCTCCTGCATGTGTATAGGGCCCTATTACACTTACTGCGTGTATGCTCTATGTGCTTGGCAAATCGTAGCCTATTATCAAAGACTTCGCCAAGATATTTGATCTGATTTCCCGGTGTAATGAGACAGCCGGATAGACGTATTGGTCTCATTGCTAGTGAATGTTATTACGATGGGTTTCACACCTTGCACCAATCGGAAGCCACTTTCATTATCCTCACATAGGTTTTTTATACCTGGCATGCTATACTCTGGAACTCGAGTCTTTCGAAGAGTTCATCCACCAGTTGGCGGCACAGCAACGGGGAAAGTACTTCTTCCTGAGGGCATCCTCTAGAGGTGGTTACCGGTATGGTCCCAATACTCTGGTAACTACAGATATAACTTTTCTTGAAGATAGCTTAAAGTCTGAGGTGAAAGATAACTTAATGAAGCTTTTTTTGGTCAAATGTTAGACCAACCGTAATGTACCCACTGAAAGAGCATAAAAACTAAATAGTTCTATAATTAAAAAACAGCTCTTTGCCATGGAATATTAAGTTCAAGGTAAAATAAACCAAGTTCATGTTTTAATGTGCTGAGTCTTTTTTTAGTGTATTTTTATTGTTTTGACATAAAATGACGACGGTACACTTCTCTGCTATGGTGCTACATGCAGCTGCTGTTTCAGCAAAAAACAAAACCATCAAGAGAATTCTTACAAATTTTTGCAGCATTTCTTTAGTTAAGACAGACTATTTATTTATACAAAACTAATAGTTACCAAGTTTGGAGAAGCATCCATTAAAAACCATCCATTTTCTAACTTAACTCCAAAATGTGCGTTATCTCTGTTGAATTGTGTTGATTGTATTGAATTATAATTAACCATTGACCTTGAGACAGCTTAAAGCAAAAACTTTGACTCTAACTAGTTTGTTTGGCGGAGGAGATAGTATGGAACAGCATAGGGCATGCCCATATCATCTCAGCTCGTCATGCTGATCAAGTATATGTATAGCCGAGAGGCACCCTTCCTACAGATACGATAAACAGCACAATAACAATGTGTAACCAACATTTAAATCCGCCATCAATGAGGATCAATTTAATCTATTTGTTGGTGGTCGAACGGCGCAACCTAATCAAACTTTTGTGATTTTTAAGATAGATATCGACCAAAACGATTTTCTCAATATCTTTGCCTAAAGGTACACACGAAGACGCGGCAAATTCAGTTATGAAATGAACCGAACCGAACTCCTTTCTATTGTATTTTTTTTTTTTTACGAAGGGACACCAATTTGCGGTTCGGTTCAGAACCATTTTCCATCCCTGATAAATATAATGAAAAATGTAAAATTGGCTCAAACAGCACACCTCCAAAGGAGGGCCAGGGCAAAGCTTCTCTCAATCTCTTGGCGTGTGTGCTTATAATTTTTCGCATAAGAGAAAGGGACCTACAGTTTAACGCCGAATCCGAACGGCAATAGTGACAGAATTTTTGCTTTTTGATGATAAATATAATAGTGTGACGATAAAAGATTTGTGCACTCAACCAGAATTCTCTGAAGGCAAACATCTTGCCTTTCCGTTGGAGTTAGGAGATCACTGATCGACAGAATTAAATCGTGATTAGTTCTAGAGTCTACACTATTTGTTCCATGTCTAAGATCTTAAAATAGTTTGAATATAGTACTTAATTTATGCCAAAACGTTCTTAAATCAAGTATTTCGTTAAGGCTAGTTTTTCATCCTCCTTTTTATCGCCATCATTTGGATAGCATGGATATCAGCATGGGCAAGCACAGCTTTGAAAATAAGTAAAAGTCACGTGGCTCTAAATTAATTTAAAACGGGCTTGAAATATCAGTTTGGATCAATAAGAACCGCTTAAACTAATCAAAAACTCTAAATTAAAACTAGCAATTCTTCAGATTGTTTTAATCAGCTTAAGACTACTAAATATATATGCAATTTTCTACAGAGACATACATTTTTTTTTAGCTATAAGTCACAAATATTTTTTTTTGTTTATACTTTACAGACTATTATGGCGAGAATTCCCATTATTTGAATCATTAAGTTCCACATTCGCATCAACTTAACAAACTTCCATTTACAGTCGGAAACTTTCTACGTATTTAATTTCGGTCTTGGCCTAGATATATAGGAAGTAAAGCGATATGGAAATTGAAACTTCTTAAAATAAGCGACTTAATTATTAAAGCTCATAGCAACGTCCACTGGTGATAGGGTTCTTTAATATAGTTTGGTTTGTTGTGTGTTAAGCAAAATGCTGTAATTTTTAATCAACCCTGAATAGCAATCACATTGAAACCATTAAAAAAGAGTTTATGTCCCTTACTTCATTGCTAGTTGCGCCGATAGTTTTCTGCATTTCCTTGACTTAGGGCCGTTTTCTCATGTTGTTATTTTTGCAAATCATCCTTATTGATTTGAAAAAAATGTACATGTCAAACCATAAGTATTTTTATGGTCACACTGAAAAATATTTGAAAACAAAAAACAACTGCTGCTAAAAACAGTAAACTTTGAATTGTTAGTAAGTAAACCGAAAATGGAAAATATACAAGAATACCTGCAGACATTGCTGAAAACACAGATGCACATTCTAATTAACCTAGTTCAGTGCTTAAGCTAAGTTTACACATCCAAATAATTTGGCTAAATTTTTCCATACGCAAATAATTTGATCAAATTTGTCCGTAAAGTTTCAAAATTTGGCCTATATAGCCAAATTTTCATGAAAATTTGGCCAAATTATTTGCCTGTGTGAACTTAGCTTTCAACCTATTGCTTAATATTCCATCATAGTAACAAGTCGTTCCAAAAAAAAAACCTTCTCATCCTCTGTAAAATTCATGATTTACAAACAAAACAATAATCAGCCGAGTGCAGATGTACTGCCAACCTAGTATTATACCTTTCCAGCCCTCCCGGTGTGACCGTGGCGCAAATGCCCGTATTTATAGTCAAACTACATGAGACAACCAATTGCACAAAAACCACCTAGTTGCAAAATCTAGGTGGATTTCGATCTAAGCGTCTTAAAGCGTCTTAAGGATCAACACAGCTAATACCTCAAAACTATATTATTTTATTGCCATACCGACAATCCCAAATTAGAAGAATGATTAAATTATATTAGTCTCCCATATCTAATTAAATTCTCATTCGAATTAAAGTACCTAATAAGTTATAACTTACTTTTTGACAAGGTAAATGGCAATTTAGACCTAGCTAATTTAAAGGGAACCGAGGTAAGGTAAAAGGTACACAAAATCTAGGCATCTAGGTATATACCTCGGTACAAGTACCTAGGTACTTCCTAACACTGGTTATGAGTATAACATATTGGAAAATCACTGTGAAAAATCGAACTTTCATTTATTCAGTATAAGGACTTAGCTCAAATTTGCTATCCAGAAGCATTTTCGGCCATTTTAAAGATCCGCATCATAAGAAAGAACCTAACAAGGCATAAAATAAAATTGACAGGAAAAATGCAACCTGTACAGCTTCTAAATGTCAGATACATTTATAATGTAGGACCGATTTCACATATTCAAAATAGAATCACATAAACTAACAAATTACGAAGTAAATTGTAAATTTATCTAACACATAGCATATAGATGGGTCATTCTTTTTGAAACCGAACGGTTTTAAAATTGACCATTTTTGACTTAAACAAAAAAAAACCGAAATTAGATCTCGACTCTCGTTAATTGCCAAGTTTCAGTCACATAGCTTTGAAACTGACTGCATGGCAAAGCTTTATTTAAGGGCATATTTTTATTTGTTTATAACTTCAAAAATTAATATTTTTTAAACTATAAAAGTCTCTATCTTTTCACCGTAATATAAGTTGTGTTTAAGGCAATGAATTGCATATCCTTAGAAGCTATATCATGGTGATTAACACTGAGAAAAAATTAGCAACAATTACTTAATATTATTAAATATTTTTAAAAAGTTTTTAAATTATTATTTTAGTAGATACATCAAAATACTATTCAGCAATATCAACACCAGAGCAGTCCGATAAACCAAACCTGAGAAATCGTGAATTTTAAAAATCCCTTTTTATCCATTTTTTCGTTTTTGACGATTTTTGAAATTGTTTATAAAATTAACAAAAAAATTCTTTGCAAAACCGCAAATTACGTTTTGGTGGGCATGTCGTGATCTTATTTCGGATTTTTTTTTATTGAAATCAAAAATGGTGAGTTTTTTAACCGTTCGGTTTATAAAAGAATGACCCATATACAAGATGAGAAATCGACCCTTACACTTTTATATATAAGTTCATGTTACAGATAGTTCTAAGTAGAAGATGAAAAATCGGCCCTAACCTTAAATTTTTTACTTTAATGTCAATAACTTTTTTATAATCCGATAGACTTTTTTTCAAATATGTATATGTTTGTAATAGATAGGGCATTTAATGACAACTAAAAAATATATTTTATACAATTTTATTTTTGATAAAAAATTGCAAAAATTAGCTAAATTTAAAATCAACAAACCAAATCTGAAAATATTTAAATTTTCCAGAATGTACTTTTCCTTTAAATCAATAGCTTCACCGCGAGATCTCGAAAATAGCGACACTTAAAATTTTTTGGACCTGATTTGAGTATCCAACGAGTATCTTAAATGCTAGAAGCTTATGAAATCAAAACTATATATGCAGATATCAAGGCGGAATCTTTTCATTTCGATTTTAGTGCTTAAGGTGTTTCTACTTGGGGGAAAAAAAAATCGCATAATTTTATCAAAAATGGTTCAGCCTTAGTCGCCACCCTTTAAACGCTTTCAAATGGGGCTTAAACTTTCCATTTCTGTTTTTATGTCAAACCATTATTTCCAGACCCTGAGACCTCTGAAAGTGCCACTTTCAAATATAAGCCGAACTGTATTACATATACCAAATAAATTCATTTTCAAATAAAATTATTTTCGTACTAATCGAAATTTTAAACAGTAGAGTAATAATCGAAACAAACCAATATATTTGTTTCTATTTGGAAGCTGTTTACCGATTATGATAATAAAGGTAATTTGGTTACATACATAAAATGTATTACGTATATAGGCCTATTTCCAGAACAAATAAAAGTTTATGTCACGAAATTGCCAGTTATTTATGTTAAGAGGATTGTAAGCTATAGTGGGACCACAAAGTCTTAAAAGTCTTACAAGCTATCGATGTGGCAACCCTATGATTTTTTAGTTTCTCTTCTGGAAATTAATAAAATAAATGAGACAAAATAAATGGCTCATTAGCTGTTCGAAGCTGTTTTTATACACTTGAAATAATATAATTTTGCTCAGGACTTTGCAACGCATACACTCAAAAATCAATTTTTCTACAAAAAATGGTGGGGAGGGGGGAGAGACGACCACCGGACCACCATCCCCGAACATCATCCTCCTATGTTTTTAATGGTCTGTGAATTTTGCTGTTCATTGAGATTCAACACTTAACCCATTTCAAGCTAATGGGTATATAAATACCCAAGAAAGTGTTGACACTTAAAAAATTCAAGCGCGGGGCATGCAAGCGATATCGTGACAAAATTTTTTGCGTAGTAAAGAGGAAGAATGAAACTTTAAGATCAACCAGCCTCCTTTGTGGTGTTGTGCGCGTCTTGTTTTAGAAATGTTATGATGAAAATCATAACTTATAGACCTAGAGCCCGCTAAAAAGTTCTATTATTGATAATCTTAAGGTCGCTAAAACAGTCACATTGTGATAAAACAGTTTAATTCTGCATGGTTTACGTGTCGATTTTTACAGGTGAAAATATCGTTTTTTTCCTGTATGGAACCTTTAGGTGTCCTGTATGCAATGGAGAAAAATATACAGCGATGTGTCAACACACCTGACTTTCACACCTGATTTAGGGACAATGGATGTTAAAAATAACCGACAGCCCATAACACAGTGCACCACAAAATTTTGATATCAACGAGACCAACAAAATTTGAAAGGTACTTATGGTAGTTAAAAACCCCTGGCTGTGTTTGGTCTGATTGGCTAAGGTTTCCTTGTAATGGACTCTTGAAGTTTTCAATTTTTTTGCAAAAAATATTTTGTTGTTCGAGTCTATATCTCATAAACTATTTAAAATTTTACTTCACTTTCTTCAGCGATTTTGGTAGCTCTTAATCATGCCTACAAAACACTTTTCTGTTAAAAATTGCATTAATAGGTTAATATTTACAATGAATTTCAGACGCGTAGAGCACTGTATGCCTAACTTATAAACGGAAGGTCGTGTGTTCGAACCATGGAACTAACTTTTCTTTTTTTATTTTCTTTTATTATCGTTTGCGATGGAACATCTTTTTTAACCTCGGCTACAGTTTTGGGCTTTTTATACTCTGTACCAAAGGTACACAGAGTATATTAAGTTTGTGCAAAAGTATGTAACAGGGAGAGGAATCATTTCCGACCCTATAAAGTATATATATTCTTGATCAGCATCAACAGCCGAGTCGATATAGCCACGTCCGTCTGTCTATCTCACAAATGGTAAGAGATAGAGGTTTGACATGTATGGGACATACATTTCTTATACTGGCAGGCAGATCAAGTTTATTTTCAATTTTAGCCACGCCCCCGCCCACCACCGCAATTTGGAAAAAACATAACATCTCCCACAGTTTTGATGATAGATGGCTCGTACCTTTTAAAGATAGTTAGTAATTAGCATTATTTATCGATTTGCCAATCAAATGATAAAGATCGGATGAACGATACTCAAGTTAAGAGCAAAAATCGGTCAGTTAACACCACACACCCACCCACCCATCACCACAGCTTTCCATTCAACAAAGGCAATCTTAGTGAGAGAGAAAGAGAAACTTAGAGATGAGAATGTAACCAAAACATAACCGCTTGACTCCTTGGATGTATTATAATATTATAGTCGGGAGCAAATGCGAGCGGCGGCCTGAACTGATACAGAGTATATTATGGTCGGTCTTGGCCGACTTTCACACTTGTTTAGCATAAAAAGAAAAAGGAAAATTATAGATCCTGCACCCTTTACCGGGAATCGAGCCGGGATATCAAAAACTACAAGGCTACAATCATATACACTTAGACAACGCCTATACAGAAAAACATGTATCTAAATTTCTACATCAGATAAGTAAGATACCAAGTATTTTTAGCCGATACTTTGAACACCGCAAGTTTTTACGCTTTTACGAGCGATTTTATAAACATACCCCAGGGAATGTTTTTGTATCGTAAACTTTTGGAGTTTACCATTTTCGATTTACCATTTACCCTAATAGTTTTATTTGGAAAAGTGTTAAGTTTTGGCGATGTATTTAGTACTTAATATTTTGGCGCTATGAACCGAAATTCGAAAAAAAGAAAACCTTAGGATACATGAACAAATAGATTCACTAGAATTTATGTTTGAAAAAAGAAGTTAAGTAGTAGCTCTGTTAATTAGTTTATCTTTCCAACAGTTTACTAAATGAGCAAATCCCTGCAAAAAGGATGCTAGCAGTGCTGGTTCGATCCCTTGAGATTGTCAACGCACTACCATTATTATAGTTTACAAATTTTCGACCAATACTGTAAATTAAAATTTGCTAATAGGATTGAAGACATTTGTTTCAAGCTACATTAGTGCCTCTCCTTTCCCTAGTTACAGCTTCAATGCCTCTAAAAGTCATTAATTCGATTTTTCACTAATTGTAAAGCTTAAAAGAATCATTTCAATTTCCTAATTGATGCAAGTATTTGTTTAAATAATTATTCAAAAATTCCCCAAAACAAAATTCACACATTTTGCTCTCCTCTCCCCCCACACACAAAATACAGACGACTTGACAACATGTTTGCTCAATTATTTTACTTTTTTTATGTTGTTATTTAGAAAGCCAGTTCGTTGTACATATGTACAACGAACAGAGCATTCATCATTTTGTACACATTCGATATATTAATCCAATATAATTCCCGACTTACCTCCAGCTCAGTGCAATGATCGCACGCCCACAGTTACAAATGGATTGCGGCAAGCAAATTTCTTCAAATTTTTTGTTGGCCAATTATATGCTTTTGGCTAATCCGAGATATCAATCGGTGTCTATGTACTCGTATGAATGTTGCTTACGAAATATTTGGGGTTGTTTTTTTTTTTAATAGTTTTATACGCAATGTTGCACCAATAAAATCCAAAAAATATCCCAAAAAATGTCCGAGTTGGAAAATAGATTTCAGGAAAAACCACTTGTGCGCAAGCGCCACCGCCGACCAACACAACGACCGAACGTACCAAAAATTTGGTTGTGGCTTTCCAATGTAACGTAACGCGTTCCAGAACCGCGCTGCCAGGCAGACGAAAACAGACTCAGCCCCAGTGCCGCTTGCAAAAACGAAAACACCTGACGGGGCTGCGCTGCGGCTTAGCTGCAGTCGACAGCGACTGCGTTGGAGGCGGCTACGGTAGCAAGTCGCTGTTGCGGCTGCGGCTTTTGTTGTTATAGTAAAAGTCGATTTGAGTGGAGCTAAGTAAAGACGTTAATTAGACGAAGCTGGTTCAGAACTGAACTCGTCAAACCCTTGCACTGAGTCATCCTGGCGTATGTGCAATACATATCCGTTCAGCTACCCATCCTAATTGGTATGCCTTAGCGGTGCGACCGGAGACTTCACGTTCCGCGTACTACGCTCATAAATTTTGCAATTTGCTGTGGTTTTCCATTTTATTTTCGTCGCGCTAGACGACCAAACTTCACGCACATACTTACGCGGCAGTACCCTTTTCTTGCGGTAACACTGTGCTACAAAATGCAACTTTTTACTGAAAACGATTTCAAAATTTTATCAAAATTTACCAGAAAGAGAATATATACAACTACATCATACTAAGATATACATTTCATATTCTACAAGAATTTAAGATGTGTTTTGCATTTGGAAAATTCGAGCTATCCGGGTGGAAATCAATCCCAAACGAGTTTGCTTTCAATGTTTTCAACGCCCCCACAATTTGTAAAAAACGTTATGTCTCCATCAGTTTTTTTTCTGCAGTTAAAATGCTCCAACCCATAATTGTGGGTTAAACTTACCCCCAGGTACAGTAAAAGAGGCGTAACACATAGCGTAATGACTACGGTAGCACAGTAGATTTCAACCAGAAATGACGATTGAAAATGCCCAATAAAAATAAATATTTTACCATTGTTTACAGTAAAAGCTCATAACTAGACATCGGATTTTATGCACTTTTTTAAATGAAATTTGATTAAGGTGAAAATTTGGAATTATGCTAATTTAATAACCCACTTTCCATTGGAAACTGCCTATTCACTATATGCAAACATATTTGCAAAATATGCAATAAATATGCAAAATATATAATTGTATAAAAAATATATAAAAATGGCGAAATTTTCGAAAATTTAAGATTATAATAAAGAATATATAGATGGCATATATAGACGGTTAAATGGAAGTTGTAGACCAAGCAAATGAAAGGTGTACCTTGAAAGTTCTAAAATATTGGGAAATTTCTAAATTGTTCATTAATTTCCGATTTTTATGAAGATTTTATGGACGGCTAGAGTACACGGGTAAATAAAGGAGATGTGGAACAAATGGTCAAAAAAATCGCGAAATTTCAAAATTATTATTGGAGTTTTGATTTTTTGATTTTTCGCGAAATTTGCAAAACTTTATGAGTTTTGGAAATTATTCAGATGTGATAAATGGCAATTTTGGACGCGTAAAAGGTTAAATCCAACGGTCCAAAAAGTCGCGAAATTTATAATGTAGACAAGTAAATTGACGGGTCAAGATCAAGCGGACCAAAAAATCCGGATATATACAACATCTTATGATTAGTTCATATTATCATGAAGATTTAATAGTTGGCAATTAAAGACGGGTAAATAGGAGGTGTCGGTCAATCGGTTTAAAGAAATTTTAACATTTGCGAAATTCTTATGTGAGTTTAGATTGACACGAAGACGGGTATATCGACGGGTATATAGGAGGTGAGGATACTACGAACCAAAAACTCGTGAAATTAGAAAAAAAAAATTAACGTTTTTAGATTATCATGAAGATTTGATAGATGGCAATTGTATATTAAGCTTCACTTCTTCGTATTGTGTTTAAAATTCTAAAGGGGGCGCAGCAACGCACTCCGGGTGCCTGGTGTGTAAATATGTATGTATTACAAAACAGTTTGATGGCAAATCTCTTAGCCATTTTTGAATTAAAATGTGTTTTTATCACTAATTTTCGGCATTTATATTGATTACAAGTTGAATTGGTGAGGTTCATTTACAAGTTCAAACAGATTTGCAACAAAATCAAAAAACTGTTAGCACTGAAACATTATGTAATTTCATAAAATCAGGATTTTTTCATATTTTGTATATTCTGCATATTTTGCATATTTTTTTATGCAAATATGCAATTTATGCTAAATTGTTATTAGCGGACTTAGATCATTGATCAATAAAAATAAGATGTGTGCCATCAGAACATAAATCGGACATGCGGTTCAAAATATGCAAAATCCGATGTCTACACATAACTGTAACACGCATCAGTACAAATACCACAAACAATACAAATATCACACACACCAAATTGCAATTACAAATGTACTAATTCTGAAAAACATCGAACTATTAATAATTTCATAAACAAATTTTCTTACTCTGGGGTGACTCGAGAACTCGGGGCCTAAGACTTAACACGATTTGGACGCCTTCTCAGCTGGCTCGACTGCCACGTCTACGCGTCTAAAATCTTACTTGTATTGAATCTGACTAAGAATTCATTAATGCACATCGCATAAATGAGATCACTTGTAATTCTCAAGAAAAAAATCCCTCATAGTTAATATAAATACTGCAACTAACATTTGCGCCTCAAGTCTACTATTTTAATGGTAGCTTTTACTGATGATCCAGTAAAACAAAAAACAATAACGTGCGATGGTACAATGTTACTGCAAGCCGCAGTTTTGAAAACAACAACAAAACATTTACTCCAAAATTACGCTGGAGTTACTATTTGTGTGGGTAATTTTTACCAAAAATAATGTAAACCAAACAAAATCAAAATACATTAACAATATTTCGCAGTAAAATTGACTATAAGATTCAACCAACAAAAATTTTTGCTGTGTAAATGGTTCGAACCTTTTACAGATATTTAGTAATCAAGTAATCGATAAATAATCGATTTGCCGAAAAAAATGATAAAGATCGGATGAACTAATAATCAAGTCATGAACAAAATAAAGCAGTGGCAGCTCTAGTCACACTGTTCAGCAGAGCGACAACCCGTGCACCATCCCCAACGATTGATTTCTGGCTGGCTTCATCCGGGCATCCTACTAGCTGGCGCCAGCAGCTGGTGAAGGTGATCGGGTGTGAAAAAGCTTTTTTCTAAAGAAAGAAACAACTTTTTCGATTAGATGGTCCGAGGCGGGATCGAACCCACAACCTCCCGCACCACCAGCCGCCACACATACGACTGGTACGCCACGCACGCGCAATCTATTGGTCAGTTTTAAAATACTGTTTCTGTTTCCAGTCACAGCTGAGCGTACCCTGCTTAGGGTCGAATTACAATCGAAATGCTTTTCAGGTTGATTCTCAGAATATGAACATGTCGTTTGCCCAAAACTATGTAGAGAACGAGAGGCCGGTGCGACGCAGCGGTTAGTGTGCCGGCCTGCTGTGCGGGAGGCGTGGGTTCAATCCCACCTCGGACCATCTAGTACAAAAAAGTATTTTTCTTTCTTTAGAAAATTGCTGTTACACATCCGGTCACCTTCGCCAGCTATTGGCGCCAGATAGTCATGAAAAAGCTTCTCAAACTTTGTACGGATTCGGCGTAAACTGTAGCTCACATTCTCTTGTGCGAAAATTTATAAGCACACACGCCAAGAGATTGAAAGAAGCTTGGCTCGGCTCTTTGGGGCTGTAAAGCCAATTTTACATGAACCCTGGTTTTCAAAAACAGAAGGGATTAACTCCCGGAGCCAGCGAAAATTTTAGGGTTCGGGTTCACGTTGTTCTGCCATATAAATTGTTTCTAGTAAATATTTTGAATGTTTATGCAATACACGTCTTTATTTTTTCAAAAAAAATTTCATTAAAATCGGTCAAGCCGTTTCGGAGAAGTTTGCTAACTAACATGTGACACGAGATATTTATATATAGATTGTCATAAAGGCTATTGTAATAAAATGTTTGTAACATTGAGTCGTAAAACTTTTTCATTATAATACTTAAATACTTCTTCGGAAGAGAAGCAGTCAACCCCTTCGTAATGATAAGTTCGTATTCTGAGTTAGATTTTCGGCCTTACTTGGATACCAGCTAAGCCCTTTAGACCATGCTATAAGTATTACATCAAAACCCATTTTGGAGGCTGCAATGCGCGTTTGTCATATCGCAAATGTTATTAATGTCTCTTAATTATTTTGGTACTTTTTTAAATTTTCTAACGTAGAGAAACTTTTCCATATCAGGGTTAATTTAGCTTGGTGGATTGAAATTTCATTTAAAATACATAAACGCTATTATAAGTACTTATACGATCGATATAATGAACATTTTCATAAATATTCAAATAAAAATATTTTTTTGAACCGAACACTTTTTGTTGCTTCGGTGTCTGGGTTCGGTTTTAGCCAGTAAAAATAAATTTTGCTCAGGTTCAGGTACGCTTCGGACTTCCCAAAAATCTGGGGGACTCCGACTCCTTGGTGTATTCGACTCCGAACCGGCTTGCAGCCCTGTTTGGAACCAGCCAGCACAGCGCATGCTGCTAACATAATGTTAGCTTGTTAACATTAATGATAATGCTAATATGTTAGCTAACATATGGTATATCGAAATCGGGCAGGGCCGACTTAAGTTAAGCGTTTTGTGTTTGATTATGGGGGATTTGATTTGTGATCATATTAAAGATGTTCAGTGAATTGGTGCTGTCAAGTGTATAGAACTTTTAGAAGATGAGGTGGTTGCTAAGCTAGTGTATTTGTCTGCTAGGAAGTTCCTAGGGGAAGTGCTTTCTGAGGCGGCGGCAAGGCTTCAAATAGCGATCATCAATGGAAAACAACGTTCAAATCGTCAGCTCTCGTTTTGCATATGTTACTAATACCTCGATAATACACAACAAAAATTAGTATGATAAATGCCCTAATAAGTTTGCAAACCAGGGCTGCAAACCGGTTTGAACCCGGAATTCCGACTTATTTTTTACTGTGAACCAAACCCTGAACCGAACCACGAGGACGAAAATAGATGAACCCAAACCCATGCTTTTGGTTCGGTTAAAAAAATGAATGTCTTCGATTTGTTATTTTCTCCTTTTCGCACTCCCAATGGTTATTAACGTACTTACATACATATATGTATGTACAATGTACATATGTAAAACAATTTATATACGCGAGGAATCAGAGCGTGCTATTGTATGTACACAGAAAAAAATAAGATAAGAAGATTTGCATATCAAAGTGAAACTATTTAATATCAATATGAACCTGTAATACCACATTGATACTAAAAATATTATATTGAGATGTGAAATGATCAAAGTGATATGAAAAATGCCCTAGTGATATGATTTCAGATCAAAGTAGACATCGAAATTCTGAAAGTAGAAAGAGACACACAGAGTTTCGCAAATCAAAGAGAGACAGCAATAGTCCATCTCGAAAAAAGCAAAAACAATGCTCATTGCTCTGCTGCCGCAAGCGCGAAAACGAGTGCCGGTCGTTTTTTCTTTGTGAACGTTTCGAAGTTGGCATCGGGTCTGCAGCGAACTTCTAGCTTCTTCTTGCGAATTTCGTCATTCGATCTGTGCTGGCGCGTGTGAGAGGTCAGTTGAAAAAAAGTGCGTTGCCTAAAAAAAAATGTAAACGGTAAAAGTGAATAAAATGTGAATTGCATGTGTGTGTTTTGTTGTACTTGCAAATTAATAAATTGTAAAAAGGCTATTGCCTTTATTCAGTCGCTAATAGTTTGTACGATTATAATACACACACTCATACATACATATTGTACGTGTTTTTTTCACTTTGAGCTCTCTACGCAGTAGAAGTGCGTGTTTAAATATGTACATGTGTATGTTTACATATTTTGTGTCCGCGATGCGTTTTTTTTTGTTCTGCCCTTGAACGTCAAACAGCACAGAAGAACACATATGTACATGCATATGCAAACATGCGACTTACAAATGTACATGCAAAATATTCATGTATGTATGTATTTGTGTGCTGTTTGACGTTCAAGGGCAGAACAAAAAAGCGCATGCTCAGCCTTTGCTTTCGGGAGATTTCGCACACATGCACAAAAAAAATTATGCGAGTTTAAATATATTAAGTTCTTATTTATTAATTTTTTATAATTTTACAGTTTAAAATGGAAGATATAAAACTCGTTGAGCTGCTAGAAAAACTTGACATTGACAATTTGGTGTACGAAAAATTAATTGATAAGTTTTGTATTGAAATAATTATTCTTCTCAATATATTAATTTTACAATTTTTCTAGAGTGTGGATTTAACTTCGACCGCCTTAATTACATTTCTTTCAGCGACAAAGAGCAGATTTTTCCAGAAAGATAATTGTCATAATAATTGTAATATGTATTATAAAAATATAGCTTTGATATTATAAAAATAAAGCATTGGTACTATAATAATATCCTTTCGATATTTTAAAAATATTTGCTTGATACTAAAACCATGTCCTACAGGTATTTTGAAAATATAGCTTTCATATATATATCATTGAACTGGTCACTGCCTAGCAGCTGCTCACGCGAAAAAGCTAGGCATCACGACAACGGACATCTGCAGGAAATGTAAGGAACCTGGAGTCGTTGAAACTCTGGAACACCTCATCTGCAGCTGCCCAGCGATCGCTAAGACGAGACTAAGACATCTGCACTCCCCAAGTCTCAACTCTCTTGAAGAGGCGGCAAGGAGGCCTCCCAAACAACTATTGGCATTTGCCAAAACGTCAAACATCCTCTTGGATTTCTAATGGTACCCAGAAAAAGCCACCCGGCCTCACTAAGGACCGTAAGGTCTATGTGTGGTCCCTACAAAGGGCCAGCCGGAACTACCTACCTACCTATATATCATTGATATTAAAAAATATAAAATTGTTGATCTGAAAAAATATCACTTTGATGTGTTCGAAATGTCAAAGTGATATATTAGAACATATCATCTGGCTATTTTTCAGATGATGGCCGATTTGATACTACAAAATACCAGATTGATACTAAATATCGTGATCTTTTTTTTCTGTATAGTACTTCTTTGTTTACCTATGTACATATGTATACATTCATACGTATGCGTTTGCGTAATTTATATTACATACACATTGACCACAATACTTCCATTCAGAGATATTTATTAGTAATATACTACAAATTCAATGTAAACACCTATGTACACTGCACAATGTATTTAACGATTTATTTTTCATCTTATACATATACATATTCGCCTATCTAACCAACCCGGTGCATGCTACTGCAGAAACATGTCAGCCGAATACAAACAGAAGTGTGTGCCACACGCAGCGTTGCCAATTTAGTTATTTTTCCCACTAGATATAGCTATTTTGTAAGCTCGAATGCCGGAATCTATTCAGTTTTGCCGGAGCCTGCAATTTTAGCTAATTATTTGACATTGTTTAGTTATTTTAAATTAATCTCTGTTAAGTCTTAGCATTTTTAACAGTCGATATTTGGTGGGAAAAATAGCTAAATGGCAACACTAGCCACGCGCCAAAAATTGGGCGCAAAGAAGAATCGACACAGAAAGAGACAAAAAAAACACAAGTCAGAACAATAAAAACGCGCATTTGAAGTGTGAAGCAATGACGACAAATTTATAATTTACGAAATTTACATTCAATGTAAGCACTGATAAATCAGAATGTCACGAATGCAAACTAAATGCGAGCATGCAGCAAATTTAATACGGCACCTTCAAAAGAAGACAAAGGCATTTTTGATCAAATCATTGTGAGAAAAAGTTCCAAGTGTGGCGATCGATCAATTTTGTGAATGAAAGACTGATTAAAGTGCATATGAGAAAGCATAATCAATCGGACTGAAGATTTATACACTAGCAATGAAAGAAGTCCATATCTCAATCTCACGTCAATTAAAATCTACGTCTTACAGTCTTACAATGTATTATTTTTATGCGTCAGGTGTATAACTATTGTATTGTGATTTAGTATATATTGGGCAAAACGTGCAACGAACCAAGGTTCGAACCAAAACCAAAGCCCAAAAAACTCGAACCTTAAATTTCCGAACCTTAACCGTTGGTAAATTTTGCTTTGAATCTGCAAACCGGAGGTTCCGAAAAATTTTTTTGGGTTTGCAGCCACTTTGATGGAAACTTTATTTCCTTTATTCATTCATTCACTCAGAATGCTTAAACTAAATTTGGTGCTTTTGATATTTAACCACTTTCGTTTGCGTTGACTCCAATCGGACACAGATCGCATTGGAGGGCTTTAATTTATTTAAAATTTTCAATAGTCCTGATAATTTTCAGGCTGTCAGCATATTGTGCATTAGATCAGCAGTGGACATAAAAATCGAACAACAATCAGTTTTTTTCCCTAATTTTTCATTTTAAAATTGTCAATATATGGACTCTTCTCTTAAAAAGTAACATTCCCACTTTAAAAATTTACAAAAAAACATTTTTGTTTATTTATCGGTTTCAGTCTCAGTACATTTTGGCTGTTGCCTAGTGTAATCCCAACTCAGACATCAATCACGTAATTCCCAGCATGTTTGTCGCTGTTTCGGTATCTACAAGCATATCTTGTATATCTTGTCATTGTATCTTCTCACACAGCACAGAACAAAGGCAATTCATCTATTAAGTGAAATATCTCTGAAATAAATGCTCAAAACAAAAGGCCCATTAATTAAAATATTGCGAATACATCATTGCATATTAATTGTGCACTCATCAAAATGTGCTTGTATGTTTGTGTATCTGTGTGTATAGTTCATATTTACATATGTCTGACTGACCAATAATGGCAACTTGGATTACATTTCACTCCTGGCCACTTGAATAGTGTTGGAGTGAATGTTTGTTTGATTGATGAGAATTGGCTTCAGTTTCCAACTTGATAAGCAAAATCAGTTAACTCTTGTAATTTTGAAGCTTACAATATATTTTGTCATATATATACTCTTTCATAAGGTATTCCAATTTTTTGCGAACTTATAGAATTATCTGTGTGAGTTAGTATCTCACTTTTCAATCTACAAAGAAAACCAGCAAATTAATAAATTTAACTAAACTTGATTACAATTGATTTCCAAAAGAATGCAGTCCCAAGAGTTTTAATAACCTAAGCATTAACTCATTTTGAAAAATGCAATTCGTTTAAATTTTCTTGTTGCGCCAAACTGATTGAACTTATATCTAGGGATTTTATTGTGATTTAAAAGTAATTAGATATAATAAGCCTGAACTTTGAATACATTTTCAAAAAACTATTTCCAACTGATCTTTTCGATTGATTAAATAAAGGATATAAATATATACATCGTATACGATTTCTGAATTATTCGAAATCTGATTGGAAGACAGTTAGGAGAAACAGGCAAGGGGGAATGATATTTGAGTGAGAATGTGCTAAATATTGTCAAACCTTTTTAATAAAAGTGAACAATCGGATCTGGAATTATAAGTAGCGTAGCCCACGTATGCACTTTGCATGAGTCTTCGCTCAATAAAGTAAATTAATTTACAATCTTGAACATCCATTCTCCCGCGTCCTATTTCACCTTCCTTTCTTGTTCCTTTCTTACTTTGTTCTTCCTTCGTTTTTACTTCCATATTTTCAGCTTCTTCTTCTTTCTGTTTTCTTCCTTTCTTCCATCCTTCTACCTTTCTTTCTCATTCTTCCTTCCTTCTTCCTTCCTCTTCCGTCTTCCTTCCTTCTTCCTTTCTTCCTTCCTTCTTGCTTCCTTCTTGCTTCCTTCTTCCTTTCTTCTTCCTTCCTTCCTTCTTCCTTCCTTCTTCCTTCCTTCCTTCCATCTTCCTTCCTTCTTCCTTCCTTCTTCCTTCCTTCTTCCTTCCTTCTTCCTTCCTTCTTCCTTCCTTCTTCCTTCCTTCTTCCTTCCTTCTTCCTTCCTTCCTTCCTTCTTCCTTCCTTCTTCCTTCCTTCCTTCCTTCCTTCCTTCCTTCCTTCTTCCTTCCTTCTTCCTTCTTCCTTCCTTCCTTCCTTCCTTCTTCCTTCCTTCCTTCTTCCTTCCTTCTTCCTTCCTTCTTCCTTCCTTCTTCCTTCCTTCCTTCCTTCCTTCCTTCTTCCTTCCTTCCTTCCTTCCTTCCTTCCTTCCTTCCTTCCTTCCTTCTCCTTCCTTCCTTCCTTCCTTCCTTCTTCCTTCTTCCTTCTTCCTTCTTCCTTCTTCCTTCTTCCTTCTTCCTTCTTCCTTCTTCCTTCTTCCTTCTTCCTTCTTCCTTCTTCCTTCTTCCTTCTTCCTTCTTCCTTCTTCCTTCTTCCTTCCTTCCTTCCTTCCTTCTTCCTTCCTTCCCTCCTTCTTCCTTCCTTCGACTGCGCAACCGTTCAGTCTATAAATTAAAAAAAAATGTTGTTTCATAACTTTTAAAACAAGACACACACACGCCATAAAGGAGCTTAGTCGACTGTACAGCTGTTTCAAGAACCTCCTCATGCCAGCGTTGCTATGACTGTTTGCAAAAACTGACAACAGACATCTCCAAACTGACACAAATCAAGCAAAATGTTACTTTGCAAGCTGTTTTTATTCCAATGCTTAAAATTCCAAGGGATGACATTTATAGCAGCTAGAAAAAAATGTAATAGAACATGTTTTTTTAACTTCATTTTTTTTGCTCAGAAGAAAAAAATGTTCTGCTCCGGTTCAGGTTCGGTTCGGAGTGCGAACCGGTTTGCATCCCTGGTCAGAACTGCACAAAATGTGTTATCGACCCTTAACTATTTAGCATTCATCCAACTCTTAAACCGACCAGCCTGCAAAATCCCATTAATATTCCCATCGTGAACTTTAATTTTCGCTTAGATCTCAAGTGGGAAGCTTGTTAATTTTATACCTCAGCTGATTGTTATGTGTCAAACCCCCATAAAACGCTTAAATAGGTATACGGGTGGATGGGTTTTAACCCGGCCACTCAGACTTTGACTTACTGTTTTCTAATTACTGCTAGAGTAAGTCAATAGTCCCATAGAAATCTCATTATAATGGATTTAAGAAAAAATTTTTTTCTGCCAAGATTTTAGCGTTTGTATTAAAATTTTCTACTATGTTTATTTTATTATTTATTTAAATTGATTTCGAAATACTTTGAGTCCAGGTACCTGAAAGGGATGCGTAAAATAATAGACTAGACCATACAGCAATAAGAAGACCCAAGTAACGCAATGTTATGTGATGCATTGCGTGGGGGCTCAGCCAAATGTTTAAAAGAAGAAAAAAAAGGTATTTACGTTTGATTCAACATATCTATTTAAACAAAGCTGCATTATCCCTTCACAAAACTGATTATACTTAGTTTTTCTTCAATTTTAAGATTTATACAAGTTTTACAAAGAAATATTGTCAATGCCAAAATACACATAATCAAAATACTAAGAACCATTTACTAATAACCAATGATTATTAAATACATATAATTACTCTCACCCAGCTCAACTAAGTAGTTGACCTTTGCACTAAATAGTAATTATAATTTTGGTTTTTATGACTGGAATTTTTGCAGTTTAAAAATTAAATTGCGTCACTCTTCAATGACAATTAGTTAGGACTTGAGCTTCTCATAATATTAGACTCTCCTGGGGAATTCGTTATTGACACAAAGATGAGCCACAGGTGATGTATAAATAACACAAATACACATTTGAATAGATTTTTTAAATTATTACGCTAAAGTTCGGTCAACAGTTTGCCATTTGCGCATGCGTCAGTGTCACTTGAAATCCATTTTGTTTACCCAGTACTTTTTTTTCAATCAAACACTCAAATGCATTTGGAAACCCATAGTGAATGCCCCTCCTAACCCTCTCGTTTCACTCTCCCAGTCAGTATAAGTTGTTTGCACAATTTGTTGCCGTGTCCGACAAGTGATGAACCCGCTCTGAATTTCAATGGGTTTTTGGCCAAAGTCTAGGTAATTTTTGCGTTCTATCCATGATGTGGGATTTAAGTCGTGCGCCGTTTGGATGATAAATAAATCAAAGAGGCTTGACACCACAGTCAATACTAAATCACGGCAACGGCAAATTGGCCTCCTTCATCGTTATTAAGCAGCAGCAGCAGCGGCAGCACCGGCGATAATTATGCCATGACGAGCAGATTTTGCATACACAGTACATACATGCCCACCTACCCACCCACATATTTTGTATCTCTGATTCGGTATCCGCAACGGCAATTAGCTTTCGGAAATGTACAATAGCTATTTCAAGTATTTTTATTTGCTTGCTTTAATTGTTTGCTACATTAAGCAGAACTTTTGATACATACTGAAGCCTACTTAATGACTTAACAACTTGTTGACTCGATGATGTCGTGATAGGTAAGTACGTGTCTAGTACGATTTCTATGTAGTCATTGCATTGAATATGTTTTGGATTAAGAGATAATGTTTGAGTGCTATTACAATTTGGTAAGAAGATCTGGGCTTGTGAAATAATGCAGACATTCAGGCCTGTTCTCGTTTCCGAATTCGAGCTGTGATTTCTAAGAAACAATTAAAGAATTTGGTCGAATCGTGTTGCCATCAAGAGGGTCGAATATGAATATAAATGGGATTCTTAAGCTAAGAGCCGAATAACACAGTCGGTTTTTGGAAGCGGAATTATTTAACAATTCAGGTTACGCCTGATTTGATTTAAAACAGGAATAAGCCTGATTGTGTATGAGATTGATTCTTGAGATGTTTTCATAAACTCCCTAATCTGTCTTCGCCAAATTTTTTGAAACCCGGTTTCCATATTGGGATGTAGATTTCCCTCATTTCAACACTGAACACACAAAATTCTGATCCAGTTTTGTGCACTGATTCCAAATCTGGTCTCGTTTTTTCTCCATCATCTCATATTTCAGTATTTTTTGCTTTTAAAAAATGATGGAGGTTACACCGAGCAAAAATATCTGTATTTATCAGAGGTGTCACGGAAATCTCTTCCAACCAAATTTCAACCCAAAACCAATTCTCGGTGTCCCAGAAATATCTTTCGGTTGGTTTCAAATCTCTCGTGTTTTGTTAGGAGATTAAGCTAAATTCACCACCCAACCAATTTTGACAAGCAAAATTAGTTTTGGAAATGTAAACAACATTATTTTTCTGCATAGGTTGTATCAAAAGAATAAATCATTAAATTAGTTTAAGCATTGTAATTTGCGATTTAATAATTATTCGCAAAACCAACCAAAGTCTCTCTCATATTTGTCAAAAGCCACCACCTCAGGTGGCGCCATCTACCGCTGACTAAGGGCTGGCAAGTTATACTTCATGAGCGGCGCGAACAAATTTTTAAATTTCTCATTATATTTTTGGAGAATATGATATCAAATTATATAAATGTACATTATAATTAAGAAAAATGCATCATAAAACATATAACACAATCAAAAAATTTCAGTTAAACATCAAATTAACCCTTAAGCTTGGGACGGAGATACCCGCGAAATAGCTGCGAAATCAAAAACTCCATATAAAAAAAAATTATTTCGCACGGATTTCGCAAGTTGCTGTTTCGTGAGTTGGTTTGGAGTTCAAGCGCGAAAAATTCACATCGATATCATCGATTGCCACCCGATGTCTGCGTGTCATGAGATAGTCTATCGATAAGTGATTATTTCGAAGATGTCAAATATATGTAAGCTATATTTTTCGGAATCACGTATGACGCGGTAAATTCAAATGAATGATCATGAGTGTGAAAACCTATATAAGAAAAATAGAGGAAAGCTAACTTCGGCTCGACCGAAGTTTATATACCCTTGTAGCATGATGGGGCCACTACTTTGAGCATTTGATTCCCAGTTTGTTATATGGCAGCTATACGATGCGTTCATCCGATTTTGACCGAACTCCCCAAAATTGTGTGGAAACTGATAATATTCACAACTGGAAGGTATAAAGACGCTACCGTTGAAACACTGTCGATAGTTCCTACGGCAGCTATATGCTATAGTCATCCGATTTGGATCAAACTTGGTAGAATTGTACAGTTGCATATAATATTGATTAGTGACAAGTTTGGAAGTGATAGCATTGAAAACAAAAAAGTTTTTTCTATTAAGACTTTTTCTCAGACATATCTTTTGTATGGCAGCTATACTATATAGTCGTCCGATTTTCATAAAACTTGGTGGAATTCTGTAAAAGCATAGAAAACTTAGAAATACGAGGATTGGGGACATTTACGTTGAAGACAAAAAAGTTTTTCTCACTAAAACT
Organism: Lordiphosa magnipectinata; assembly: GCA_037044535.1. Taxonomy (NCBI): domain Eukaryota; kingdom Metazoa; phylum Arthropoda; class Insecta; order Diptera; family Drosophilidae; genus Lordiphosa; species Lordiphosa magnipectinata. Next base: position 10,344 of record JBAMBO010000385.1, on the reverse strand, counting down.
ACTCTTTCGACCGATGGTTCCTATGGCAGCTATATTATATAGTCATCCGATCCGGCCGATTCCGACAAATGTGCGTATTTAAACCAAAAGGCTTCGTGCAAAGTTTGGTTAAGATAGCTTTAAAACTGACGGAGGAGATAGCATAGAAACAGACGGACGGACAGACGTCATCATGCTGATCAAGTATATATATACTTTGTGTGGTCGGAGATGCTTCCTTCTATGCGCTACAAACATCTGGACAATTTTAATATACCCTCTACAAGGGTATAAAAAATAAAGAAAAGCGTTTGGGCAAGTTGATAAGTAAAGTAATTATGGAATTTAATTAGTTTATGTATAATTGAATGCTTTTCTATTAGATAATTGCAATGCGGCTTGGGCTTCATTGAAGGACAGCTTACGCTGCCGCAGTGCTAAGCACGCCAAGGGTGGAAGCAAACGCATTTCAGAGAGACGCTGTTCAGCAGTTGAGTAAGCTCCATAAATTTCGCGTTTGCCCGACTTGTTGGTCCAAAAAGGTTTTATTTGTGCTAGTGTCATTTATGTTGACTTAACCATTTTGAATTGTCTTTTACAGAAACCATAGCTCCTCGTACAAGATGGCTGATGATGAGGAACTTTGGCCCAGCTCTAAGTGATTCAATTGTGGACGACGGCGATTCTGTATGTCAAACTGATGAGCTGCACTACTTTTCAATGGTCGGACTTGGGACTTCTTTGTGGTCACAAGTCGTGGACGACATCTCCTAGTCTATGCCGTTCCATTATAAGTACATAACAACGAGATGCCATGTCAGCCCCTTCGTGTCCACAGTGCACCATTTGCCTATTACAAATAAAGGTCACGATGGACCTACAATCACTTAATTATTCGCAATTTACGTTTTTTAACGTTTTATATCTGCCACCTCTTAGATATTTACTACATAAAAGGATTAACAAAACACTGTCGAACCCTAATTGCCTTCACTACCGCTTCTTACAAATCACAGAAAGCTATTGTAGCCAACTATTGCATCATTGGAGGCCACCACAGTTTTCGCTGTTAATTAATTTTAATTTTCCCGCCAAGTCAAATTTGCAAACAAAACAACTAGAGATTAGTGCATTATTTCGCACTTGCTATCGACGAAATAATGTGCAGAGATTTCTCACACGTTTCGCAAGTATCTCCGTACCAAACTTTAAGCTTAATACTCAGACAAATTAATCGATTCCGACGGGTGTCAACTCCATATAAAAAAAAAGGGTGTCGGACAGCTTACGTAAAACTCCGACAGTCCTCTTACGCTCGGTCGAACTCAGACAAACTAAAATTTCCGTTCCTGAGCGCCGGAAAACTAATGCGCCGCTAACTTGAGAGGCGCCTACTTAATTAACAGGCAGACACAGGCAGATTGAATTCCCACGCTCAGAAGCAGAAAATATAGTTTGTATTTTTTCCGACACCTACCTAACAAAATAAAAACAGATTATCGCAATTCGACGCTGATGAAAAGATTGCGCTACTTTTGGCTGTCTATATACATCCCATCCTGTGGGATTTTGACCCATATAAAGCATTTCGAAGCAGTTTTTGTATAAAAAGCATGGAAAGCTGTGGCTGCAGAGGTCAAAAAAGATGGTGAGTTTTACTAAGAATTACGTGAAATATTGTAAAATATAATAAATATAATATTCAGCAGATGATTGCAAGATAGCCGGAAAGTCTCTGCGGGACAGCCACCGCTACCAAGAAAGTAGCCACCTAAGAGTGGAAGTGCCGGTGGTTTCGCCTTGACGTAGCCAAAAGTGGGTGATGGTGTCGACTGGCAGTTTGCCCAGTACATGCTGGGGTCTTAGTCATATTTTGCCATTTTTATACCCTTGTAGAGGGTATATTAAAATTGTCCAGATGTTTGTAACGCATTGAAGGAAGCATCTCCGACCACACAAAGTATATATATTCTTGATCAGCATGACGAGCTGAGTTGATATAGCCCTGTCCGTCTGTCCGTCCGTCCGTCTGTCCGTCTGTTTCTATGCAATCTCCTCCGTTTTTAAGCTATCTTAACCAAACTTTCCACGAAGTCTTTTGTTACAAATACGCTGCACATTTGTCGGAACCGGCCAGATCGGATGAATATAGCATATATGTAGCTGCCATAGGAACCATCGGTCGAAAATTTTGTTTTAGTGAGAAAAACTTTTTTGTCTTCAACGCAAACGTCCCCGAACCTTGTATTTACAAGGTATCTATGCTTTCACATAATTCCACCAAGTTTGATAGGACAACTATATAGTACAGCTGCCATAGAAAATAGGTGTAGAAAATGTATATAGGAGGCCTTGTTAAAAATGTGTACATTTGGCCGAATGTACATATTTGTGTCAGTGGAATCAGGCTACTAATTTATAAAAATCATACAAGCTACAAGGGTATATAAACTTCGGTCGAGCCGAAGTTAGCTTTCCTCTATTTTTTATAATTAAATACTTTCATTTCAATTAAAATGTATTTAAATTAAATTAAAATGCAAAACAACAGCAGGCAGTGCAGTGTGACCGTTTCACATTTTGTGGTATTTTGATGAACGGTGGTGTTTTGGCGTTGAGCAGCCGCACTGCACCTTACTGCACCCATCGAAATTAGTTGTAAATTCCGCTAGCGAACGGTTTAGTTTGTCTGAGTACTAAGCCTAAACAAAAACAGGCGAGAGATGCAGTCCTGTTTTTTTTAGAGATGACACTTCAACTGGAACAGGTTGCGTCCTAACTAGATTTTCGAATTAGAAAATTAAATCTCTTGAAGTTCTGAGGAAGCGACGGATTTTTCGAACGTTTTGCAAACCAACCAAGGCCAAAATCTCTACAGATTTCCAGGACACCCCCGAATAATTGTTCGCAAAACCAACCGAATGTTGCCAAACCAACTCGACCACAGCTGGCGCACTCTACATATTGTGGCGCCCTCTGTGTACCAACAAAGGACAAGGGCTTCCAGTATATATTTTATGACTGGCGCCAATATTTGTTTTAATTTTTAATTTTTTTATTGGAGAATAAGACTTAATTTTGACATATAATTTTAAAAATGCGTCGTAAAACATACAACATAATCAAAAAATTTGCTCTAAAGGGAGGTATCCACGGGTCGCCAAAAAATTTCTTGTGAAAAACTTGATATTCCGCAAATTCTTAACAAAGTCTGCTAAGCCTATGTTAATAACACGATAACACAATTTACTCTGCCGATAAACGTTTCAAAGAAACCTTGCGCTGCTCTGGCGCTGTTAAATATGCCCGCGAACTTATAAACAACAACACCTTGCAGGATTATGAATATAACATATTTAATGTGCTGTTTTAATATATTTTTATTATAAAATGAAATTAATAATAAATTAATTGTTATCATTATGACAATTCGATGTAGTCCCGAGCAGCGGCACTTAACGAACACCTCGCACTTGGCTGCCATGGCAAAGATTTCGTTCATATTGATTGGAAAGTAATTCCGTAAAGTTGGTCAGGTCATGATGATCTTCAGGATGTACTGCTGTAGCCTGTGTGACTTGGCGGCTCCGCTGAACTCTAAAATAGTAATGGGCAGCGGTCCCTGGGTGGTCACATAGCACTTGGCCACGTAGTCGGGGCCCTGTCAGGGAAACGTTAGGAAATGGAATTGATTTATAAAGCTGAAGTTTGGTTCGCCCATTTCTTACCTTGATAAAATTGTCATTGATGTAGGGCACATCCTCATTGCCCGATCCGCTTTTGCTCGGTCACCTTCAGGGGGTCATTTTAGGCTGCACTATCCGCTATACTACCGCTTGACAGGAGGCCAGCAGTTCGCTGTCCACTGAACTGGGAGCGGGCATTTGGTTTGTGGCCGTTTTACTGTCGCGATCATTGAGCACCGGCAGCTGTTCAATGATTTTCCTTTTGGTCTGGTAGCTGTGATCGAAGACATAGTTTAGGCGAATCAAATCAAACTGATTGAGGGGACTGGAGTGTGAAGTGTTTCAATGCTGGCCAAATAGATTTTAAGCTCCTCGCTTGTGGTTTGTGGTGACAGGAGATGCCACATGATGTTGCAGACCGTGCTCCGGTCCGCCGGTGTTCTCTGGCGGGTTTCCGAGTGTTTCTTATCCGCCAAGTCCCGCACCACGCTCCTCACTTTCATGGCGTTTATTAAATTCAGCTTGCCGGCCATAGAAAGTGCCATTAGGCGACGCTTTCTGCAGGATTCCTTTTTTTTCATTTTCAATTGGGCCATTCAATTTCGCAGCACAAATTAGAATAAAAACCTATTTTGTTCACGTCACGGCAAAAAAAAGGCGTTAACAGCACTTAAAGCACTTAACAGAGCTCGAACAAGACGTAGTGTTAAACGTAAGAATTTCTCGCGATTGGTAGAAACAGAATTTGAAACGGCCACACACAAAAATTCCTTAGCAGTTTTTTTTATATGGAGTTTTTCATTTCGCGGCCGATTTCGTAGCCATGGACAGCGCCCTTAAACATCAAATTAATTCATAGCTAGAAAATGGGAATTCGTTTTTGCTGGAGTGGCAACCCTTTTTTAGAGATTAGATAGAGATGGACCATTATCTTGGGCACAAAACTTCTAACTAGATACCGACGGATTTTTCGAGACTTTTGCAAACCAACCGAGGCCAAAATCTCTAGAGATTTCCAGGACACACCCAAAATTATGGCCAACATAAACGGGAGTTTAATAATGCTATAGTTGGTCATATGCTATGAATTGGATTGCATCTGTCCTAAAGCCATTCTTGCTTTTTGCCATTCGTAACCAAAATTGGGAACACAAACTTCGCTTGCCTTCGTACTCCAGAGGGCTCTTACTTCTTAAACTTCCCTCTTTAGCTAGCTGTGGGATTTTTCCAAATGATCGCTTACGATCACGCTATCACACACACACAACTTTGTGTGGTTGTGTTGGTAACTGCGCATATATTTGATCAGAACCTCTCGGCGTCGAAATGGCGGCCTCACTTGATGTACACCCCTCCAAGGCAATATGTGCGGCTCCAACAGGATCACTTCCTTCGCCAACGGCTCCCACTACGGTGTTTGGTCAAAATCTTGACCCAACCTTGGTCAAGCGGCTACAGGATCTTGACCCAACTTTGGTCAAGCGTTTTGGGCATAACCCCACACCTGATATGTAAACACATTATTTACACAATTACTGTTAACATTATCAATACGGTCTGTGTCTATTTGTATTGATTGAGGCGGCATCGCGTAGTGTCCACAAGCAAACTTAACAAAATTCAAAAACAAATTCAAAACGCGAATAAAAATGGTTCATTCAACTCTTCCATCCACTGCCAAGATCACAGCCCAACTGGTCAAAAAAGTAACCGTAACCCAAATCGTTATTCGTTTCGGTTTTAATCTCTTCTTAAAATAAGTACCATTCTTAACCATTCTAAAATCGAAAAACCGCTGTTAATGTTATTAATATGAGAATAAGCGTTCTTGAATAAAGAACTTTTCATATTTACAGTGAGCCGAAAAATTTAAGAAAAAAAGACAAAATATACTTACAATGCTAACTCCAAAAAGTGTGCTACGTAAAATGCGGACTATTTTGAGACTTTACAGCCAGGGCTTATAGCCATTGGCTTTCTTCATCAATTGTCCCTTGACTGTGACATCATTGACCGGATGATGAAGCATGGCATTGAGATTTCAGCACACCACAGCCCGCAGACGGCAAAGACCGAACTCTACCCAGGAATTGTTGTAGGAATCGCCAACGGCATTTGTCATTTTAAAGATGGTTGCATTCTGGGTTAGAGCAATGAATAAGCAAATTAATTGAACGAATATTAAATAATTTAGTAAGCTACACTTTTTTGAGTATTCAACAGCAAAATGATACAAACTAGAAGTGTAATCTTCATGATTTAGTTAGGGAATGTTTCATTTGATTGATATCTTGTTAGTTTTTGATGAACTCTACTAATGACATACTCGTACACATTTAGATGAGATCGATCCATGTAGATCTCATTAGTCAAACCAATTACAATTTGATACTAAGAATATGCATAACTATAACACTAGGCAACAAGATCCAGTTTATAGAAGGGATCTTGAGGATTCTAGATGATTTTCGTCTGCTGGTAATTTGCGCTTGAAGTTGCTTAAAATGGTTATTATCGATTAGAGGATCGTTTTGTGTGGAGCCAACATAACTGATGATATCATCGTATAGTACTATTTCTTAGCTTCAAAAATCTATGATCAAACATTTCATGAAATCATCGTCTGGTACTATTTCTTAGCTTCAGAAAACGTATCCCAAAGAATTGTACGATTATTTTAAGCGAAGATATAACATTTTGAGTAGATGTTTCTCTTTGTTTGCGTAATGTTAATGTGTTAACATTAATGTTAATTCTACGTTGATGAACATAAGGCTATTAACAGAAGCTCCGTAAAATATGCTCAAAAGGAAACCCACATTTTTATAGCAAAAAGCCCAAAACAAATGAACAAATTGAGAAATTTTGTTCGCACTTGGTAAATACTCGTAAGTTTCATATTGATTTCAATTAGCCAAATGGATTGTGTATGACAATAAGCTTGATTGGGTAATGAGCTTTGGCTTGATTGGGTTGACACTTATAAAATCAATAATGCGGAAACTAATCATGAGTAGGTTTTTAATGCAAGCTTTTGATGTGGGAAATGGTAGTATTATTCGCACTTGGCTTAAGCTGGACAATATTCTAAAAATGAGCAAATTTACACACCTCCATGTCTGCGAGCGGTTATTTGTGCTCCAATTTTCTGCTTTGTTTGTTTTTCCAGCTTGCTGAGTGCCCGCTCCCTAACGGTTAACATTTCAAATTCAAAAACTTGATCTGGCAGCTCTGCTGCAACTGAGCAGCTGTGCTGTTAACAGCTGATCGTTACGGTCATACTAGAGTGTGCAACGGCCACACTTAATAATATATTTGGAATTTTCGCTTACTGATATTGATTGACGCTCTTCCACACCCCCATCCCGGACAGGAACTTGCAAAAATTTTGCTCATTGAGTTGCCCAGTCATGGATATGATCAATAAATTCTATTCCACAGCCGTACAAACCGTATCAACGCTGTCTGGAGTGCTGCCTGGAAATAATGTGACGCGAGAATATGAGGTACTGGATCAGGTTTGCACGGCCGGAGTGGGTGAGTGTTTGTCCAAACAGATAAAGATAAACAGAACTATTCTTATCACACTGCCGTTACCATATACCATCAGGTCTAATGTGGAAAGTGTACAATGGCTACAAGAAGAGCACCAAACAAGAGGTTTCAGTATTTGTCTTCGAAAAGAAATCCTTGGAGCGTTGGTCACGCGACGACAGAGAGACTATGCTGGAGACGCTACGTCGAGGTGTGCAACAGCTGACCAAAATTCGTCATCCACATGTGCTGACCGTGCAGCATCCACTGGAGGAGAGTCGCGATTCGTTGGCCTTTGCCACGGAATCTGTGTTTGCTTCGCTGGCCAATGTGGTGGGTGATGCAGTGCGCTCCGATAAGAAACTGTACGATGTGGAAATTCGTCATGGTCTACTGCAGTTATTCGATGGCCTGCAGTTTCTCCACAATGATGCCAAGATAGTGCATCGTAACATAAGCGCCGAGACGATAGTCATCAACAAGAATCGCAGCTGGAAATTGTTTGGGTTTGACTTCTGCATAGCCAACCAGCCGGGCACAGATGGCACTCCACATTGGCCATGTCGAGAGTATACCACTTCACTGCATGTTTTGGCCCAGCCCAGCTTGGAGTATACGGCGCCGGAACTGGCTTTGAATAGTGTAAATAACCCGGACAGTGATCTGTTCTCGCTGGGTAAGTCAGTGCCCTAATTGATGCTAGTCAAACGTTAATATTTGCTTCCCCCTCTGCCTAGGCGTGCTGATCTTTACCATTTACTCGGGCAAACCTTTAAAAATGTTTGGCAGCGACTACAGTGGCTTTCGACGCTATGCCAATGATCTAAATCAACGTAAATACCCTCCCATGAACACCATACCAAATGAGCTAACCGAAAGTCTGCGAGCTCTCCTACATCCCAGTGCCAGTCTGCGTCCCAAACTGCATGAACTTAAGCAGATTGCTTATTTCCAAGATGTAGGCGTCAAAACATTAAGCTATCTGGACTCTCTCTACCAGTGGGATAATCTTCAAAAATCCAAATTCTACAAGGGATTGCCACAGATCATACCTACGTTGCCGCATCGCGTGAATCTTCATTCTATACTTCCTTATCTGGTCAAGGAGTTTGTCAACTCGCCCATGATTCCATTTGTCTTACCCAATGTTTTGCTGATAGCAGAAATGAGCAGTCAGCGGGAGTACTGTGATCATATATTGCCACATCTAAAGCCCATCTTTAAGCTAACCGATCCGATACAGATTTTGTTGATTTTCATGCAAAAAATGGATTTGCTTTTAAAATTAACACCCGCCGAGGATGTGAAACTGAGTGTCCTTCCCCTGTTGTACCGCTCCTTGGAATGTGATATGCCACAGATACAGGAACTCTGCCTGGCAGTATTGCCCACATTCTCGACACTTATCGATTACAACGCAATGAAAAATTCGGTTCTTCCACGCATCAAAAAGTTGTGCCTGCAGAGCAGCAATGTCTCGGTGAAAGTCAATTGTTTAATCTCCATAGGCAAACTGCTGGAGAACCTAGACAAATGGTTGGTTTTGGATGAGATCCTGCCATTCCTGCAGCAGATACAAAGTCGGGAGCCGGCCATTGTCATGGCCATTATAGGTAAGTGTTTTAGTTGATTGATTAAACCTATTTCATACTTTTATTCGTTCTTGTTTAAAGGCATCTATAAAATAGCCATGACCAACACTAAACTGGGCATAACCAAGGATGTGATGGCCCATAAGTGTATACCATTCCTGGTGCCGCTTAGCGTGGAGAATGGCCTAACCATAGCTCAATTCAATACCATTGTGGCCTTAATCAAGGATATGCTTGGACGGGTAGAGCAGGAGCAACGCGAGAAATTACAGCAACTTTCCACTGTTCAGCGAGACAACAAGTAAGTAAAACGAAAATATTTTTATCAGCTTAAATGCAGCTTTTTCGTCATCGCTGGTGGGCTTAACGCACCACCAGGGAACGCTCTGCTTCTTAGCGTCGGAATTGAATCAGCGGTGTCTGCCTGTGAAGTAAGCGGCGCATTAGCTTTCCGACGCTCAGGAACAGAAATTTTAGTTTGTCTGAGTTCGACCATTATTTGTGACATTTATTAACGCTTGATCGGTAGAACGCCACACAGCGATAGATGTGCGAATCCCATGTGGTCCCCCGGTGAGAAACGACACATTGGAATAAATCTACGTACAATTTCCGCACAAATACATGCAAAGTTTTCCTTTGTACCAGAAAATGCGAAAATTTGCAGTCGTTGTCGAACCAAGGCTGCAAGCTATTTTGGGCAATCATCTTGCCCCTCATCGAAACAACTTACACGTTCTTTGCGATCAGGTCGAACATTTGGGGAAGAAGGGGTTTAAGAAAGGGTTCTAGATTCCGACAGTTCTGACGAGGAGCAGCCTCTATTAAAAAGGAATCAATCTAAAATATAAATGGAATAGGAGGAAATGTTGGATGGTTTAAAGGCTTTATTCCACGAATTGCAGACATACTCCGAAAGCCTGCAGATTTTGACAGTAGCAGAACTGAAAAAAATGTCAAAGCAGGTCATTCACTATCAAGTGAGACTGTGGAAAAAGTACGCAGATTTTACCTGGAGAACAGTCGAATAATGCCAGGGTTTAGAGACACAGTATCTGTTAAAATAAACGGAGAGAAGAGGGTGGAACAAAAGCACTTGATTCTTGATAACATAAAGGACCTTCACAAAGAATATAGTAAGGCTCATCCAGAAGCTGCGGTTGGTTTTAGTAAGTTTGCCGAATTAAGACCAAAACAAGGCGTACTAGCTCATCAAAATTGTAAGCTAATTAACATCTAACGATGCAATTAACATTTCGAGCATAACTAGGGCGTTGAATCCCTGTCACTTGAACTATAAAAGCTCCTGACCTGTACTTGAGACGGTGCAATTCCGAATGGGGCAGAGTACGAAAAAATGCACCTTACAAACTTAAATACATCCGACGAATTAATTCGTCGACCTACTTTGTAAACGATTGAAAGAATTAAAGCCTCATCAATTTATCACTAAATAACAGTCTGCTTTTGTAAAATAGCGGAAGGAAAAATTGGCTGAAGGCGAGTTGCTGATGCACTGTGATTTCTTTGAAAATTACGCGTTTGTTGTTGTT
>JBAMBO010000384.1:0-42818 GCA_037044535.1 Lordiphosa magnipectinata | reverse complement strand
TCAATTCAATCATCAGCGATCTTTGCCTATCTTCAATGAGCAGGCAGAGGCTAACTCATGACTGAATTGCTATGACCGCTTGGGAATCCCAAGGGCAGGCTACAACAGCAGCAATCGCCAAATCACAGAAGCAAATATATCTTATTAAAACTTTACCTTGCTGCGATTTGAACTAGGGTCCTCCGGTGAGTGACCACAAACGACATGACGTCTTAACGTTGTCCGCGTTCGATACGTGCAACGTAGCGTCAAACTACCATAAGGAACCCAGTCATTTGTAAAGCTCTCAGTTGTAAAAAAGCCGCGTGGCGCAGACACATTAAGCTTTGAGCATTTGTAGAGCGTCGCCTTAGAATTTTGAGGTCATGACTTCAAGTCCCAGTGAGTTTATTTCATAACAATGTACTTTAGTCCCCAACCGATTGTATAAAGCAGTACTGCAGTATGTGGCACAGTTGCTATAGTGCGTTTTTGTACAATCGGCGGAGGACCTAGATGCAATGTTAAGAAATAAATTTTATTGTTAAAAATATCACAAAAAAACATAAACCATTTAGGCTAGCAGTGGGACTCGAACTCAATCAACTGTCATTAAGAATGTTTAGGGAAAAGTGACCTAATTTTTGGCAACATATTTCCTTAACAAAGATGCCTTTTAGGGCACATTCTGGGAGAAGAGGAGATAAGGTGATTTACATTTTCTTTCTCATGGCTATCACACTGGCTCTAGATGTCATCAAGGTCCCTTCTATCTGGCCTTAGCTTTAAATCAATCACTTCACACCTTACCTTGCCTGAAAAATAATGCTCATGCAATCTGTTCATAGGCAATTTTTAAATAGTTTATTTAACCCAAGTTGTGAGGTTGCTTTTTGTATGAGAACCTTTCAGTTATGGATGCCGGAAATAACATCGATATATCGAAATGTCGATATTTTTGTTTAAAAATACGATAAATCGTTATCGAATATTTTTCTGAAACGATATATCGGATATCGAATATATTTTGGTGATATACACACCTCATCATAATAATAGGTACACACATCAACTCTGACTTTAAGGTAACAGAAAACAGTTTTATTCATTGTTTCAAACTTAAAATTTGTTCTCATTGGTTCTTAAACTATTTGTTTTTAATAAAATAAACTTAATTGTAACATAGAATAATAATATAACATAAAAGAGATAATTTTGTGTTTCAGATACGTTTTCAGTGTGATCATAATAATAGGTACACTTCATGTGTTGGTAAGAAAAAAAATTTTAATTTCCATTTTGTGTTCTTTTTTTAGGTAAATTAGTATTTCCTAACTTAGTATCCAGTGTATCCACCTCTATTTTTGGCCACTACTGCTATTCTTTTTGGCATACTTTTAATAAGAGCCTGGCAGGTCTCTACTGGTGTCTCATACCACAGTTTTTGGACACCTTCCCATAATTTTTGTTTATTTGAAAATGAATGCTTTGCCAATTTCTTTTTTAAGTCTCCCCACAAGTTTTCAATGGGGTTAAGTTCGGGGGATTGGCTTGGCCACTTCAGAACGTCAACTTTTTGGTCCTAAAAATTTAGATAACAGCCTTGATGTGTGTTCATCATTATCTTGCTGAAATACCCAACGTAATGGCATATTTCCCTCAGCATACGGTACCATAACTGTTTCCAATACGGATTTTTACTCTTCAGCATTCATTTTGTTCGTAGTCTGATAAATTGGACCTACGCCGTACCAGGAGAAGCAGCCCCAAACCATTATATTGCCACCTCCATGTTTGACTGTTTTTTTTTGTAAGCCGTGGATGGTTCCATTAGGGCGTAGAACATTCCTTTCACAGTCATTCCCAAACAAATTAATATTGGTTTCATCGCTCCATAATATGTTGCTCCATTTTTTCCCAGTCTTTGTGGTCCCTTGCAAAAGTTTGCCTCATGGTGATATATTTTTTGCGCATAAGTGGGACTTTTCTGGCAATTCTTCCTGGTATGTTGGCATCTTGTAGTCCTTTTCGGATAGTTGGAGCACTAACTGAATTCCCAATTTCGGCTGCAATAGCCTTCGATGACTTAAATGGGTCCTTTTTGCTCAAAGTTACTATGTAGTGGTCAAGGGTTTCTGTTGTTTTTTGTGGCCTTCCACGGGTTTCCTGTCTTGGTTTTCTTTCTAATGCATTTTTAACAAAATTATGAGACCTGTTCATTAATTTGGCGATGGCTCGTAAAGATTTGCCTTCTTTTCTCAGACTAAGAACCAATCGAGCTTCTTCTTTAGTACAATGAGAATTTCGACCCATTTTTTCTGAAAAAAATAATTATTTAGTTCTCTGTATTGACAGGAGCTATACTTAATTTACCTTTAGATACCAAAAGATCACTGATTACAAAATTATTCACTTGATACTTGTGAGAAACGGAGGCTGTACCTATTATTATGATCAGGCGAAATGTGTGGTGGACTCGCAATTTATAGAAAAGCTTTGATATACGGGGCAGCCCCTCTTTTAACTCTTTGTCACAGTGTGGCCAGACATTGACAATAACAAAAAACCAAAAATTAAAAAGTTCTCAACACTAAAAGTACGAAAAAACCATCTATAATTAAAAAATTCCGGTGTGTACCTATTAATATGATCAGGTGTGTATCGTCTATATTTTTGTTGGTTTACGCCATTTTTGGATATTAGCTCTACGTTTTATACATAAATATATGTTTTCTAATCTAGTTAATCTTCTTTCCTCAATCCCATTAATATGAATAACATGAATAAGTTTCCACAATAAGATGCTAAATGTAATAAAATACATATACTGACTGTTTTTACGACCTTTACAATAATAAAACTTGCCATTTTTAGCCAGGTCGAGGTCATGTTATGTTTTCACATAACTATAAACAAGAACACACAACACCACAAATGACACGAAGTTTTGATTTTGTTCATAAGATAGAAATTGTTGCATTTTAAAATGGAAAAAATGGTAATTTTTTTATAATCTCGATTTTTTTCCAAGTTAAACTTATTTTGAAAAATGTTCTGATAATTAAAAGTACTTCCAAAAATTACTAGTTGATAGTCCTATGTCTCTTCTTATTCATTAAATTGTAATTTTTTCGATATCAGTTCGCTTTTAAAAGTTATAGCCCAAAAACTATAAAAATTTTGTTTTTTTTTGCATAATATTTACCATTAAAATTTCTTGTAGTTTGAAAATAAGTAAGTAACTAATGTGAATGGATCAAACGGACAATTGATTTGAATTCAGCGGCCAAAAATACATATGAAAAGTTTGCTATCATCTCTGGTGCAAAAGTTGGCCTTTATTTGTATGCCTGTGTTATCGAAGTAGTTGCAAAAGTAATTAAATTGTGTAATATTCAATGAATACTTGGAATTACGAAAGTAACAATTACGATTATTACAAATGGTAATCAGGAATTGTTTTCAATTATCTGAAAAATGGTAATGGTAATTCAAATTTACAGCTCCGTCATATGGGTCATTCTTTTTGAAACCGAACTGTTTTAAAATAAACCATTTTTGATTTAAATAAAAACAAATCCGAAATTAGATCTCGACACTTCTACCAAAAATTGATCTTCGGTTCTGCAAATAAAATTTTTGATAATTTTATAAACAATTTCAAAAATCGTCAAAAACGAAAAAATGGAAAAAAAGTGTTTATTAAAAACAGGATAAGTGATTGAAACTTGGCACGTGTGCTGCCATAAGAGTGCCGAATTTGGAATTGGAATGATTGAGTTTGCAAACTATGTTCAGACTACACCACAACATTCGTATGGCAGCTATATGATATAGACGTCCGATCTGCCTGAAGTTGACATTTTTGAAAAGCTTGATAAATAGAAAACTTAATTGCCAAGTTTCAGTCTTATAGCTTTGAAACTAACATCGGGTTTATAACTTCAAAAATGAATATCTTTTAAGCTATAAAAGTCTTCATCTGTTTGAAAGCACCGTAATTTAAGTTATGTTTAGGGCAATAAATTGTATATTCTTAGAACCTATATCAGGGTGGTTAACACTGAGAAAAAATTATATATAATCTTTAGCAACATTTATTTAATATTATTAAACAATTTAAAAAGTTATTAAATTTGGATTTCGATAGATACTTACAGTAAAATATTATTCAGAAATATCAACACGAGACCTGTCCGATAAACCAAACCTGAGAAATCCAGTTTTTAAAAAACCCTTTTTTTCAATTTTTTCGTTTTTGACGATTTTTGAAATTGTTTATAAAATCAACAAAAATTGTATTTGCTAAACCGAAAATCACGTTTTGGTGGGAGTATCGAGATCTAATCTCGGATTTTTTTTTATTTAAATCAAAAATGGTACATTTTAAAACCGTTCGGAATGACCCATATGCTATAGAATTCTGAGAGCTTTTAGTTCTATAACAATATTTTCAATAAGTCCAAGGTAAAGTATGTTAAGCAGTTGGGATTTGTTAGTAATTATTTTTATAAAATACATTTTTTCTTTTGCTTACTTAAGGAAGGTAATGAAAATATATTTTTATCTATATACCTAACAAATTTTGAAAGTCGTCAAAAAAATTCAATTGGTATGTGTATAGTACCAGTATAGTACCAGGGCGGATTAATTTGATCGGGTCGAAAATGTAATTTTTGATGTATAAGAAATCTAAACGATGACGAAATTTGCTTTCAAAGCGATTTTGTATATTTTTACGCATATTTTAAGGGTTAGATATCCCGGGCTCAAATTCGATTTTAGACTTATGGCTTCTTCGGAAAACTTTCTAGGAGTTGTCCCTAGATTATGTTTTCGGTATACGCACGGCTGAGAAAAAACAGTTGAGCCTTAAAAAATCTAAATTTACCTCAAAAGCTTCAAGAAAACTACTAAAGAACTTCTATTCTAATATTAAATTGGGGGGCTTAAAGTGTATGGTCGGCTTATGGCCATGGCCAAATTTTACGATTTTATGCCGAATTTGTTAACATTGTTATCAAACTTAAGGCATTTAAAGATAATTTGTAAAAGGTCGCTAGAGAAAGTTATAGTTTAACTGAAATAGTTTTTAATTTATTCTGAACTTTAGGATTTTTTTATAGGCTTTCTGTGAGCTCCCGTAGGGCTGCATCTTAGCTGAAGCTGACAAAAGTCCTTAAGACTAAATGAGAATTCATACCGAAAGCAAGGCTCACTTAAAAAATTTCCGCAGAGACCAGTTGGGAATGGACAGCCCTGGGTGGTAGTGGGTTTCTAAATCAAAATTTTTGATGTAACTTGGACTTAAATAAGAATTTTTAGTTCAATTTGTGAGCCAAATATTTTTGATTAATAAGATTTGGTATAGTGTTATGTTGAGAACATATGATCCCTTTTTTTCTATATTTCTTTAATCCTTTCACAAACTGATTCGATTTTTTACTGGACTCCAGCATCGTGGTTGCTTTTATGCTAAAAGGAGCATCGACTACTCACCAATTAACAAGTTTACTCCCTCGGTGAGGTCCTTATCATACAACGTAACCAGTTTCCTGCCATCGACCACCAGCGGTGTAATATCCAGGAGCACGCCTTCGGTTACATCGCAATGTTCGTGGCCAGAGCGTGTTACCTGATAGACCTGTGTGGCATGTGCGGCGCTGTTGACGTTTATTACAGTTCAAAAAAGGGAGAGAGCGAGTGAGCGAGAGGGGAGAGAAGGGATAGAAAGAGGTAAGAATGTAGTTAAAAGGTAGCCCACTGTTTTTGCTTGTTTACGTTATAAATATGACGGGGCGTTCGTGCGTTGTTTGCTATTCTCTCTGTGTGTGTGCTTAATTAATTGAAATTTATTTATAAGCAGTTGGCCACCCGCGTTGCTGGCGGAAATTAAATAGCGTAAAACGGAAATGAAATTAGTTCAAGCGCGCGCTCCAAAGTATGCTATGGTCTTTAAAAAAAAAGGGTTGTAGTGCGGATAGACTGAGGTTTTTGGCTTGGGGTGGTGATTATCAGTTGTAGGTAGAATGGTTAGAGGAAAGCCAAATTTGCAGTCAATATAAATTTGAAAATAAAGGAAATTTGATTTATCAAGGGATTTCATCTAAATTGTAGTCAGACGATGAAATAACTTTTAACCGTCAGCCAAAGCATTTGAGTTTTTGTACATTGTTAACGATAGAAACTAACTAAAGAAAGTTTTCAATTTAAGCATTGACCAAGACAAAAATAAGGAGAAAAGATACATAATTCAATTTACAGAAAAGTTACAAATATTCATTAATAATAGCGGTTCTATATTTTAGCGCCTGTTGTAGAAAGGAGCATAATGTTGTCCAGTTCTTGCCGTTTAGCCAATTTATGACGTCTGCTTCTGATAGGAAACGTCTGCCCAGATGGGCGCTTCTTATCTCAGATAAAATTGGGCATACCCCAAGCAGATGCATGACGTCTTCAGTTGCGTGCAAATTACAGAGACTACAATCTGTGTTGAGACTAAGCATCTCACTGCGTGACCGGCAGATAAGTGAGATTGCCTGAGTGTCATGAAAAAAGTTGAGCGTTTGTAGATTCAGCTCTAGTTTTTTGTATGTGTTTCGGACCACACTTTGTTTAGCTTGGCTTAGAAAAGAGTTTCTTTCTCTGCGAATAACATTCTCCAACAGCAATTGGTGAGATCTTTCCCATGATCCGAGTTGAAGGTCTTTGGATACATCATGATCTTGAAATAAGGACGAAATTGTCAAAAACTTGGGGTTTTTCCGACAGCATCATAGCAGTGAGTGTTGTGGCTAGTCTTCAATTTGGCATATCCATGAACTTTCCGTATGTATGCGAAGTGGTTTGGCAGACCGTTCAAGAATAAGAAAGGCTGACCGGTTTCTAGGTGGAGCGCATAGTTTGGAATAGTGCAGGGTAGTTTAAATATCCGTTTAATAAATAGTCTCCTCATATCGGCAGTATTCCCCAGACTTGAGGTGCATAGCACATGACTGATCGAACAGTGGCTTCAAACATTCTGAATCTAGTGCTCGGCCAAATGTGTCGTTTTCCGAAAAAGTTTTTCCATGTGCTATTAATTGCTTTCTTAGAGCCTTGCAGTTTTTCCTGTAAGTGAGGTTTGAAGCTCAAATTTTCTGGGATGGACACGCCAAGATATTTAAAACTTTTTAGCGTTTCCAGCTCAACGCCATTTAAAAACCAGCTGTCGACCCTTGCACTGCGCCCTCTTCTGTCTTTCACAATCAAAACTTTCGTCTTATCCAGGTTTATCTGTAAACTCCATTGTATGCAATATTCAGAGAACTTATCAATCATGGCTTGAAGCATCTCGGGGGACTCTGCTAGTAGCGTACCATTAATGCCTTGATGGCGGTGCCATTAATGTTCACGCCTCCAGGAAGGTAGGTTGTAACGTCGTCGACATAAAGTGAAACCAGAAGTGGGCTAAGGAGGCATCCCTGCTTTACTCCTGCGTTGTTTGGAAACTGATCTGGAAGTTGTCGTCCATCCCAAACAGCGAAAGTGAAATCATATTAATGAAGCGCGTCGATACTTCTAAGAGGCTTAGCTTTAGTAGTAAACTTCTACGATTAACGGTATGGAACGCTGCCTTGAATTCTATAAAACAGTACTATACAGCTTTCGCTTCGAGAAGAGGTATGATTTGGCAATTGAAGTAAGCACAACTAGGCTATCGACTGTTGAGTAGCCTCGGCGAAGTCCAAATTGAAACTCGCTAAGGATATTATGTTCAGTTACCCAGTTCGTAAGTCGTCTTAGCAAAATCGAGGCAAGCGACTTCATGGCTGCATTTATGCAGGATATACCCCTGTAGTTGGAAGCTGATGTAGGGTCTCTTTTCTTGTAGATTGGGGAAATTATGCTTTCCCTAAAGCTATTTGGAGTGCTGGTTGAGCGTAGAATCTGATTATAAGCGTGCGTCATCATGTGTTGATACAGTCAACACATGCGTCGGTCAAGTCCTGGAGCTTTGTTAGGATTCGCCGTTTTAGTGGCCAGAGACACTTCCGAATTGGAAATGCTCACGTATCCAGGAGTTCCACTGGCGGGGGCGGGAGCGCATTTTCAAATTGGGCTGGAGGATTACCCTGCAAACATTTTGTCGGGTTCCTTATCTCTATCGTCAAAAAAAGAGTTTGGCGATAGTTTGAGGGGAGAGTTTGGCCTTAGTTGAGGGGAGAGTTTTCTGATGTTTGGCGATTTACACACACAAAATACATAGGGTATCGCATTCTTAACATACAAGGGATAAATAAGCGATATGTGGTATTGCTTTTTTTTCGTCCAATCGGTAAATTGGCGATATATCGCTACAATATCGCCTTGAAGATATGAATGCGATTCTCGTCGCCAATTTCAATTTCACTATTTATATGGGCTGAGAGGGAATTCGTTCTTGAGAATTACAAGAAAGCTAAAAAATTGGTGTATGTTTTCAATACAAGTACATCTTATTCAATATAAGTAACACATTAGACGCGTTGCTTTTCACGAGCGGCGTGTCGCAGCCGTCTAAGTTTCAGTTTAACGGCCCCGAGTTCGAGAATCCCCCGCAGAGTGAGTAAAAATTTGTAATAAGAAAATATAAGGCTGCTTAATTGGTTTGTTTTTCGGAATAATAATAATAAAAGGTCTCATCCTCCCTCATAAAGGCCTATTCTCAGATGAGATAACAATTTAGTGCGGCGCTATATTTCATATAAATAGAAGCAATTGTGAACAGTTTGAAATCTGATTGCTTTTGAACGGCAATCCTATTTATATGAAATATAGTACCGAACTTAATTTTTATCTCATCTGAGAATAGGCCTTAAGAGACTCATTAACTCATTCATATCTTCAGGCACGAAACGATTTACTATCTCCAGAATATACTTTTTTTGTCTCCAGGAAGAATCGCTTTCTTATCGCTAGAAAGAATCGCTTTCTTGGCACACCTCTTCCCGAAGGGAGCTAAGAATGCGATAACTATGCGATATCGCCAGAGTTGTGAAGTTTTCAGCGAGACTTTCTGGAAGTGTCCGCATTGTGTGGGATCTTCCGCGATAAAACATCCCGTTTAGCTTTCTTGGTAGTGCCAAAAACTCTTTTTTAAACGAGAAGGCCAATGCTAACTTCGTCTGTGCCAAAGTTTTCAGCGAGCCCTTGCAAATGCTGTTCGCTTGAAATATGGGAGTTTAAGAACGCTTACATAAAAACTCCCGCTTAGCTTTCTAACTAAGGTCCATGTGACGACAGATAAAACTCCTGATTTCAAACATATCAAATTAACAATCGCCGAGCGTAAGAACGATGTCGTTGAAAACAAAAAAGTTTTTCTCACGAAGACGCATTTTCCGACCGATCGGTCGTATGGCAACCATAGGATATAGTAACCAGATGTCGATCAGACTTTTTCAAACTAGTTTGACAAGCGTTTAGTATTAAGAATCGCCGACCTTAAGAACGACGATTTGCTTGAAAACAAAAATGTGTTCTTTAACTATGTCCCATTTTCCGCCCTATCGATCGTATGGCAGCTTGTAAGACATAGTCGTCCGATCCGGTCGGTTCCGACATATCAGCAGTCGCACAGTACAATGATGACTGTGTAGTCACTGTTTCGGCTCGACTAGCATTAAAACTGAGTGACTAGTTTGTGTAGACACTGTCTGACAGTCGGACTGTCTGGTCGGACTGACTAGTCAGACTGATGGACGGACACTGCTCAGTCGACTCAGCTCGTCGACCCTGATCAAGAATATAGTCCCAGTTTATGGGGTCGGAACTGAATATTTCAATGCGTTGCAACCTTCTGGGCAAACTGTATCATACCCGTTGCAAGGGTATAAAAGTCACTAAAAAAAGCGTAGTGACTGTCGTTAGCCACTGTCGAAGTCTCTGATGTGAGCCAGCTGAAGTTAGTCGGAGGTTAGTCCCATGAAAAAAAATGCCAACAACAAGATCAATTGTTGCTGTTTTCTGTCTATTTCTTTGTATTGTTCAGTGTGCTGCTCAATAGATAAATGAAAACAACAGTCGCCACGTCAATGTCACTGTTTAGTCACTGTCTGAGTCACTGTTTGGTCACTGATGTAGTCACTTATTAAGTCACTGTTCAGTCACTGTTTAGTTCCAGTTTAGTCACTGTTTAGTCACCTTATCGTCACTGTCTCGTCAGTGTTAGGTCACTGCTTAGTCACTTTTTAGTCCACTGCTGAGTCACTGTTTAGTCACTGTTTAAGTCCCTGTTTAGTCCACTGTTGAGTCACTGTTTAGTCACTGTTTAGTCCCTGATAATTCCCAGCTTAGTCACTGTGTAGTTAGTGTTAAGGCACTGTTTAGTCATTTTCAGGTCACTGTTCCGTCACTATTTAGCCCCTGTTTAGCCACCTTTATCCATTCACTGTGGAGTCACTGTTTAGTCCACAGTTCAGTCCCTGTATGAGTGCACTGTTTACGTCCCTGATGCGTCCCAGTTTAGCACTGTTTAGTAATCTGTTTAGTTAGTGCCAAGTCACATGTTCCGTCACTGTGAAGTCACTTTTAAGTCACTGTTAAGTCACTGTTGAGTCACTGTTAAGTCACTGTTTAATCACTGTTTAGCCACTGTTTAGTCACTGTTAAGTCACTGATTAGTCTGTTAAGTCACTGTTTCGTGACTCCTAATGTCATCTGTTTAGTCACTGTTAACCCTCTATTAAACGGCACCAGGCTTGCTCCACGGGGACACTCCACACATCTTCACAATATATGCTTGACGTCAGCGTCACGTGACGCTGAAATCTGACTGGACTCCAACTAAACTCTTCCGTGCCAAACTTAAAGATGTTTCGACATGCGTAATATGTTAGACGAATAACAATGAAATGATTAAGTGATTTTATTTTCGGCTCCACATGTCATCTTTTGCTTACGATCGGCCCTAGGCTTGACGGACCATGGCGCCAATTTACAACATTTGAGTGCACAAAGAGACATGAGAAATATGATCGGTTTAGTTTATTCGTACTGACTCCGAATATGTTAAATCTGAATTGATTAATGATATTATACACAATCTTCTCGATCGTCTCGAGCAAACCGAAAACGGCGATAAAGAACATTTGAGTGCAAAAGAGAAGGTATTTCGGTTTAGTTTATTCGTATTGCTCCCAAAAATCATGCATTGGATTTAGTTAAAGTACCTGGACTTGACATTTAAAGAAAAGCACCGCAACAAGCGAAAAAAAAAATGGGTAAACTTTTACTCCTTTCTGACACTCAAAGCTGACAACTTGGCTAGCACGTGCATACATTCACCTCACATATCTAACACACACACACACACACCACACAAATAAAAACTTTGCCATTTTTCACAACAAAGACGAAAACTTCTTGGAAATGAAAGAGAGAGCAAGTGAAAAGCTAAAAACTTTTCACTTCCCGAGTTTTGCCATCTATTTACTGCCGCTCGCTTTGCCTCACATTATTATATTTCTACTTTTTCGCTCATATTTCCACATATTAAATCGATAATAAAAACTTTTTTTTGACATCTCATTTTCAATAGTTTGGTAACTTGTATCAGCACTTTCGCTCGCTGGTGGCTAACTCAATTGTTGTTGGGGTCCAACTTTTTGGGATTTTTTGTTTTCGAACCCCTCCAGCCATCCGAATTGGAACTTATGCAGCACATCTTAAGCCTGATGACGGCAAGCCCGAAGGCTACCAAAGGGAACAACATTTTGTGTGGGTGACTGCGTTTGATGTTTTGCGGCAAATGAATTTTAATTTTTTAGCTGATAAGTTGGCAAAAAGTTTTCATAAATATATGTATTTATAGGCCCCGTTGCTGCTGCAGGGCATCTTTCTACTCGCAAATTACAAAATACCGAAAAACTGGCCAAGAGAAACGTGATAATTGCCAGGGCAAAAAGGGTCAACAGCTGCGAACGAACGCGGCAAAATGACTAATGGTCAACCCGAAACTAGACAAAAATAATGTCAGCAAACGCATTTATATGCGCAGTTTGTATAAAGGATTTGCACAACCCTATCAAATAAACAACACAAAAAATGGTGAAAATGAAAAAAGGAGCAAAGGGAAGTAAGTAAAAAAAGCAATTTAATAAACTGTAAAAAGACCATGATAATGGTAAAACGTGTCCGGACGAAGTAAGGGAGAGCAAAACTAAACGGGCTAGTGGCCCCCGCACCCGCACCACAAAGCTCGGTGCAGACGTGCTGAAGGAAAATCAATAAAGGTCCTTAATGGATGTTATTATATAATAAGCTGTAGAACAAAACACGTTTCAACGAGCATTAAAGCACATTAAATGGAAATAAAAAAACGATATATACAAACAGAAACTAAGACAAACCAAACAGAGATGAAGCAGCAGTCACCTGGCAACGTTTCGTGCCCTTCGGGGATCTTACACATGTTGCTACAGTTGCTACAGTGCTCAGACTGATGCAAGCATAGCCAGGGGGGTGGATACTGAAGATGTAGTTTCTGCTGCTGATACATAACACTAGTTTGCCTCGCAGTTGATCAAGTGCATACAACAGTTGCATTTTTTTTTTTGTGTTTTAACATTTCTATGCCAGTCACAATCATTTCCAAGTGCATTAAGCAGGGAAAGTTACATTTGCTGAATATTGTTGAAATTGAAATGAAAGCAAAGGACCATTTCATCAAATCAATTGTGAATCTGTGAGAGTACAAATGCTTAGCTAAAACTTAATCTTTTATAGATTAATGAACAATAGCTTAAGTGTGACAGCGAAGTCTCCACAAGTAGAGTAAGCACTATCAACTTGTTGTATAAGTTTAACACATTTTTGTCAGGAATATTTAACATTCAAAGGTCTTAAATCTTAAAAAAAATGAAAGGAATTGCAATCACATCATAACAAATTATTCTTTCTTTAAAATCATCTGAAGTTTGCAGTGATATCTACTCTTAGTTTATGTAGATTGTTTTTAGTATTTCAAATTAAATGTTTGTTTTAAACATTGTTTTTTCAACCAACCTTAACAGTTTTTAAATAGCTTTAGTCAAAGAAGCAAAAGTCACAGTTTGGACTCTTTTTAAAAACTGATCAATATGAACTGGTGCTTCTGCTTAAGCTTTTGAGAAATGCAGAAGTCGCAGTAAAAGCAAAAACAAAAACGTTTATTGAGAAAAGTAGAAGCAGCAGCAGCAGTTGTCGCTTTTTGATTTTGATTCTGAGTTGCTGCTGCTTTCGGTCAGTGGCGTAAGTAGAAGTAGCAGCTAGTGTGTGCGGCTTTGGAAGTCGACGGCAGCGCAGCCGCGGTGGAAGCCGCTCGAAATTCTGAAGAACAGCGTAAGGCGGGCGCTCCTGCTACAACGACATCCACAACAGCAAATTGCTTTGACTATCAGCGCACTGTTGTTGTAACCAGGGATAAAAACCGAAACAAATATCGCTTGCAGTTACGATTACGGTCATTAAAATCTGATTTTTCAATTCCATAACGTCTTCAAATGGGAACAACTGCATTCTTCAAATTTTCGACATTTTGGAGGTTTATCAATTGACATCCCAGACCAAGCAGTCGATGCAGACCATCGTTCATTAACGAAACATGCGGCTTTTAGACTGGCTTTTGTCAATGACACTTAAACTAAGGGGCTGAACAGATCGTCAATCGAAACTACAAGGGCTTTCTTTTAAAATGTCTTCGTGCATACTTTTTATGTGACCAGTCAGGTTGCTTCCTTTGTCGCCCTAAATCACAGTGCCGATTGAAATGAAAATATTAAACGTACAATATGAATATTACCAAAGAATTAAAGTGTCTAAGTACACAATGTATGTACATTGTACATTTTACAAGAACACATTCATACATACACACATACAAAGCAGGGTAATTAAAAATAAAATTCTAGAAACTACACTTCACTTGTTAGCATTTTCGATTCGGTTCCTGGAACTGTAAAATGTTAACACTTTCAAAGTATTGATGGAAAAACGTTGAAATCAGGGACTGCGTGGGGCTAAACTGATATTGCATCACTTTAACATTTCGTTTGAAAAAGCTTTTAAATTTTTTGGAAATAGAAACTTTTGTGAATTCCGATAAATCCAACTGAAGAACGAGAGCTTGACAACTTTGTGCCGCGAATAACACATAATTTTTACACATGAAAAGAGAGCCATTTTTATTTGCTTACGGCAAATTCTTTATTACACAAAGCGCACACGCTTACATTTTTGATTTTGCCATAAGAAAACTATGTTCGACACACATTTGATTTTAGGTCCGGCATTCTGGAGCAATTTGATTTTATTAAGTTCTGAAGATGAAGAGATTTTAATGATGCGTAAATCAAATAAAATTCTGCCAACGATTCTGCTGCTGCTGCCGACTGTGTGCATGTTCATGTGATTTGCTATTGATGGGCACGTTCCTTAGCGATGAGAGTGACTTGGTGAATCGTCACGATTAGTGTAACTTAATTTTCGTGACTTCCGCGGACGATAATTAAATATGAAAAATATTTTTTGTCTCATAATCTCTTGAAAACGAAATGGAACCGGTTATTTTGTATCGGTTATGGTTAACGTAAGCAAAATACATTTCGTTTACAGTCAGTTAAAAAAATCGGTTAAGGTTTCAATTTGATTAAAAATAACTCTTGCCGTTAGGGTGGTTTCCGTGGTTGTAACCTTCTACCGAGCCGAGAAGCGTAACGGTAAAAATTTTGAGTTGTGTGTTAAGAGGTAAAACGGTCAGAACGACGACGGACAAACGGGCTGTGCCCCCGGCTTGATCTGCCAGCAAATATAATATAAGAAATATATGTCCAATACATGTCAAAACTCTTTCTCATACCATCTTTGAGATCTGTGCGTTCATCCAGAAGGACAGACGGACATTGCTATATCGACTCGGCTGTTGATGCTGATCAAGAATATATTTACTTTATAGGGTCCTAAAAGATTCCTTCTTACTGTTACGTTCTTTTGCACAAACTGAATATAGTCGGTGTACCTTTGGTACAGAGAATAAAAAGTTCGGTACGCTACATATTATACGAAAGATTTACCGTACTTCTCTGAGTACGGTACTTGGCTTTGTTCAGTACTTCTTTGGTACCGAACATAAGCACGGTATTTTATACGGTACTTTGAGAACCATGGTGTTAACACGTCTCCAAGGTACTTCAATTCCGAGACAATTTCCACGGTCTTCCAATTTTCTGCTAATGCCAGTCTTCCTCCTCTTCGAAACACCATAATTTGTGACTTTGATCTGTTCACCTCCATTCCCCACATAGTGCAGTAACTTTCGAGCCTTCTTGTCATGTCCTGTAGTGTTAATGGCTGATCTGCAAGAATATCGATGTCGTCCGCGTACATGAGAACCCGTATATTGATGTCTCCACCTTTTAGATGCTCGTGGATGACATGAGGCATACATGATACAAAAAATAAAAGGTAGTGTAATGCGTCGCTTGTCAAACAAAAAATTCCAATGTGACGCCACAGACTCACAATTTTGTACTTGTTAACATTTTTTAAAATGCGTGCTCCGGGAACCAAACTGAAAATTAATTCAAATTAAATCAAGTTAGAATTAAAAAATTCGAATTCCCAGCCTAAGACTAATCAGTCAAATGACGTCAAAGACTCGCAAAGTTATGCGCATGCGAAATGGAGCAAGTGTTAAGTTTTCCGTTTTTCTTAACCCTTGCTGCTAGTTGTGTGGTCAGAACACTCTTCTTCAAATTTATCTTAAGATTGCCCGAAATGCAATAAGTCCCAAAAAACCTTCCTTAAATTTATGATTTTAAACTAAGATTAAATATGGTTGTAATATTTGTAACTGATTTATTTTCTAAGTTGACTCAATTGTCAGTTTCAGGGCTGACGTATAAGTACATGTTTTTTTTGTTACAAAGTAAAACAAATTTGTGGCCTAATAAAGTCATAAATCGTGTACACAATCGTGTAAACAAAGAATTTTCTTCAATTAAATTGAGGCTGGAAAACTATAAATCTAGTAGACAACTACGAAATAAACCGAAAACAGAGATACTTGAGTTCATTTTGCCAAAACGCTAGTGTGGCTGTTGTTTAAGCACGAACGGGTGCTTACGTAGTTCTGTGACAGAAAGTCGTGTATGTGGATTCTTGACTAACAGTGCATCAATCAGCTCCTTGACCTCGTCGCTAAGTGTGGACACCAACACCGCCGGTAAGTGATGCCAATCATGCTGTATGGACGAGAGAAGCTCCGTCGTCTCGGAGCAGCCTTCTCCATAGGGAAACTGTTTGCTTAGCATATAGAAAAGCGACACACCCAATGACCAGGTGTCCACCTTGAAGCCATAACCCTTGCGGCTTATCAATTCTGGAGCCATATATGGCGGCGTGCCACAGGCATAATACAGTTTTCTCCCTTCGCAGAATGTCGCTAAGCCAAAATCAGCTATTTTCACTACTCCAATTTCAGGTTGATCTCCACCAATTCCAGGTTTCAAATGAACCAGCAGATTCTCTGGCTTCAAATCACGATGGATTATCCGACGCGAGTGCATGTGCTTCAAACCGAGCGCCACATCGCTCAAAATGTGCCGAGCTGTTGACTCGGAAAAAGGTCCACGCTCCTCCAACAGTGCATCGACATCACAATCCAGGCGCTCCACTACAAGATATAAATACTTTATCTGATCAACGCTGTAAATGAGCTCCACTATGTTTGCATGGCCCTGCAATTGACGCAGTATCTCAGTCTCCCTATACTCCTCACCCATAGTCGAGTACATATACTGCTTGTCCATCATTTTGACTATCAGCCGATTCGCTATATTAGCCTTGCAGAGAGCTTTAAATACGGCCGTGCCTCTTCTCATGGCTATTGGCTCCGTGACTTCCACATACAATTGTATCGACAGCGGCAGATTTTCGGGTAAATTCATCGTAACACTATTCTCCAGGCTCTTTTTTACATTCCCACGGCGTAGGATGGAGCCTAATAAGCGCATGTAATTTCGGTTGACCTTATACTCCATATTAATATATTTTTCATATTGGCAACAGCCAATAAGTATATCGCCCTCGCAGATATCACCCAGGGACACAATCGGAGTTCCGTCTATTCTATAAAGTTTATTTATTGCCGATGGCATCAGCACATGCGGCCTGAGTGCGATTTGTTACCGCCTCCAACAGAGCTCCGAACTTCTTATATAGGTTATTTGAAATAGGGAGTGAGACTCCTCCGAAATACGGATTGCCATTCCTCATAAAAATGGAGCGCAAAGCCTTCACCGGCACGCGCTGAATCAAGTGTTTGCGATTTGATACATAGTTACTGATATTTATCATGGTGTCTTGCCTTTTAAATATTTTGGTACGGGAGTATTTTACGTTTTAAGTATCTTGGAGTAAAAGTATCTGATGTGTAAGCGTGCGATTGTGAAATTGTTGTGAAAGTTTTAGTTGATTGAAAGTTTAGCTGAGTATGGAAATGACACCGCCTGCTATGTTTCCAAGCGATAGTTTTCTGTCTTTTTGTCTCAATGTCAAGTCACAGTCAAGTCCTTGTCAAGTCCCTGTCAAGTCACTGTCGAGTTACTGTCAAGTCACTGTCAAGTCACTGGAAACTACACCCAGTTAGCTTCGTCCCACCCCACCCCCCATAACCACAGCATTCCATTCAACAAAGGCAATCTTAGTGAGAGAGAGAGAGAGAAATATAGAGATGAGCGTATAACAAACATATTGCTCGATAACCGAGTGACTCCTTGGATGTATTATTATATTATAGTCGGGAGCAAATGCGAGCTGCGGCCTGAACTGGGCTTGACAGATTTTCTCACTTGTTCCTTTTTTAATTGGCTGTCAAGAAGCATGTACTTGAAATGTCTACGTTTCCATCGCTGGGCTTCAATTAAATGATTCACAGAACATAAGTTTCGCCTATTAAATTCTAGTCTTTTGATGGATGTTTTTTAAATATACTAAAATACAATTCAACTTACCTGCTGGTATTGTTTAGCTCATGTGGTGAATTCAGCATGGCATCATTAATTTCCACAATCAGAATATCACCAGATTGAATTTCTGCCTCGCCACGCCAGGTGAGTACATTGGGTATGCAATGTTCACCTGGCCTACAGTGCTCCGTGGTCTGCAAAATGAGAAGGAGAAAAGCAAAAGTTATTTAAATGTTGCTTGGGCCCGAAAATAGCTATCCTCAAAGGGACTAAAAGGTTTGACAGTTTGCTGCGGTTGGACAACCGCAACAGAAACAACAAAAAGAACATCGAAAAAAAAAATACTGAAACCGACAAACTGAATTATTAAACAACTTTTCTAATTTCACTTTTATAACATCTAACGCCATCTAATGCGTTTGTCTGTGCTGTCCTTTTTTGGGCCTCCACAAATTTACATACATAAGTAGCAAACAGACCAATCCAGACCAAACCGAGAACCTAATAAACTCCTTTGCCAAAAGGTTCATTTCAATTCGCAGACCTCAAAATTCGCCCAGAGCAAAGGATATTTGTAAAGTGTATAACATATGCGCAGATCCACTTTATGTTTGAAATTTTTATTAATTTGGGCTAAGCCACAGGACCTTAGCCAAAAAAAAAACTCGACTTTGTGATGTCCCTTTTTATGTTCGTCCCTGGAAATTTTAGCATATTTGTGCGCAATTTGAGGCGGTTTAGTTTTTTGTATGCTGTATGGAGTTAGGGGATTTGTCAGTGCTCAAATTTATGGCATTTTAATGGCCCTGGCTGGCGCGCTCGCATAAAAATGTACATTATGTGTGATGCTCAGTGGTCAGGCCGCAGGAAAATGTACAAATATATACCTAAGTTTTTATCTCAGAATCCCCAAATGGAAGTTTAGGCCTTGGGTGTATAAAAAAAACTGCATATGTTTTGTTTGTTATTTTATTAAAAGTGGTGGATCGCATTACATAAGTTGTTGGTGGTTTAAGCGTCTTGTGCGCTGGGATTAGTGTGTACGTTGCAAACTGAACCCATATACCAATCCGCATTTTTCTTAATTCTTTGATCAACTTAGAAATGGATGAAACATTTCTTTTATAGTTCTATGGAGCAAAAACGAATGCTTAAAAGCTGTAGTAAACCTCTCTCTAACTCAGTTTTCGACTCATTCATTTTCAATAGGATGTATGTTTGCCCTGTCATATTTCCTTCACAGATCTAGTTTGGAATAATGGATAGAGTAAAAAGTGAACCAGTTCATTAAAAATTCTGAAATTACAAATTGAAACAGAGTCGAAATTGCAGTTGAGAACATGGTTATTTAAGAGCTAGAGCAACCAAATAGCATCCATCATATATGAAGTCAACTACATATTTAAATTTCTTGCATTGGCTACTTTAAGTGTGCCCAGGCTCATTAAAAATGATGTCATCTACTATTTCCACCAAAGAAATGATGTTTCATTTCTTGATAGTTCAAGAAATTATGGAAATTATCTCATTTCTTGTATACATTTTGACATTTCATTTAAACTATCATATCTGATTTTTCTTTAAAATTATGGAACTCGTTTCCTAGTGAATTTTCTTTTTATACTCTGTACCAAAGCTACACAGAGTATATTAAATTTGTGCAAAAGTATGTAACAGGGAGAAGGAATGATCACCATCAACAGCCGAGTCGATATAGCCACGTCCGTCTGTCCTTCAGTCCGTCCGTATGAACTAACACATCTCAGAGATGGTAAGAGATAGAGGTTTGACAAGTATGGTTTTTTTTTTTTATTATTTATTTTGTTTCTAAACTTTTCTGTCGCCTTGTGTAAATTTGGCAACTTAATTTAGATTGTGTAGATATTCTCTTAACTTATCTGTTTATGTAAGTTTGATTGCAGGTGTAATGTGTCTGATTATGAGCGAGTTGTTTAGTGATGATATAAAATGTTTGTTGTCAAGTTTATTGAATGGGAGGTAGTTGCTAAGTTAGTATAGTTGTCTGTTGGGAAGCTCCCTGCTTTCTTTTGCCTGCGCAAGAGTCTTCTGGCTAGTGTGTTGGGGTGACTTCTTAGCCTCTCCACGTAATCACCTGCCTGTTTATTGATTACGTCTAAAATCTTGGGCACAATGAGGTCACTCTCCAAATGTTTTGTGCACATATACCAGGGTGCTCCCA
This sequence comes from Lordiphosa magnipectinata, assembly GCA_037044535.1. Classification (NCBI taxonomy): domain Eukaryota; kingdom Metazoa; phylum Arthropoda; class Insecta; order Diptera; family Drosophilidae; genus Lordiphosa; species Lordiphosa magnipectinata. Next base: position 22,673 of record JBAMBO010000384.1, on the reverse strand, counting down.
ATAGTCTGCGCAGACACCTTGACTGAAGGACACAGAGCTTTCTCAGATGGGATTTCCTTTTACTTGGATACCATATCTCCAGGCAGGTGCTATGATAGCTTTGTATATACGCACCTTATTTCGGATTTCCCACTTTCTTTACTCTGCCATATAGTGACCTTACAAGCGCGTTGATATGGGTTCCGAATGTAAGGCGCTTGTCCAGATATATTCCCAAGTATTTATGTCCAGGTAAGTGACGTAATAGCTGCTTGTTAAAGAATACGCCTGGACACTCATCATGACGAAGTGTATAAGTTACACTGACACATTTAGCTAGGTTAAGCTCAATGTTCCATCGTTTCGCCTATCTGCTGAATCGATACAAATACTGTTGAACGACATCAGTGGCATCATAGATACACGAGTCTCTCGCCATAATTGCTGTATCGCCAGCAAATGTTGCAACGAGTAAGTCTTGGGGGTCTTCAATGGGTATTGTTCTGCTCGGTAGGCATATCACAAGTGTGGAGAGAGTAGAGGGTTGGTCCAAGGACACTTCCTTGAGGCACTCCAGCGCGTATTACCCTCACGCTGGAAACAGCACCTTTCAATACTTCCGAGAAGGTCCTGTCCGATAGAAAGCTTCTCACAAGAGGGTATAGTTGTTTTTTACCTTTCATAGAAGTCTAGCATACCATACTCTATCAAAAGCCTGCCTTATGTCCAGGTAGACCGCAACTACGTACTCCTTAGCCTGGAATCCGTCGAGAATGAAGTTTGTGACCCTATTCAGCTGCTTAGGGGTTCCGTGTCACTTTCTAAACTCGAACTGAAAAGGAGGTATTCTGCCTCTTACCCCATCGATTGCCATGATTCGGGCTAGAATACACCTATCGAAAATTTTTGCTTTTGCGAATAGGAGGCTGATCGGACGGTATGAATCGACCTCAGACGGGCTTTTCCCAGCTTTACGGATCACATTAAATGGTGCCTTTTTATTGTTAAGGACCTTGATCTGCCCCTGAACCTCCTCCAATGTGATTGGTGGGATTGGGGGCGTTAGCTGCCCTGGGGTGTCAAGAACCTGATCTTCAAGCCTCATACGGCTGACCGAAGTCGTTTCGAGGGGCGTAAATCTGTCCTCTAAGTTTACCTCAAATGCTTCTGCCCTTTCCTGCGGAGATTTGGCCCAAGTACCGTCAGCTTTGCGGATTGGAAGTTTGGGTGCTGCCTGCTTCTTGTACCTCCTGGTGAGAGATCAGAGAGCAAAATTGGAACTCGCATCAGAAGTAACGCCTTCTAGGAAACGGTCTGTGGCATCCTGCCCAAACCTGCTTCTTGTACCTTCTGGTGAGAGATCAGAGAGCAAAATTGGAACTCGCATCAGAAGTAACGCCTTCTAGAAAACGGTCTGTGGCATCCTGCCCAAACCTAACGAGCAGCTTCTTAACCCTGTTAGTCACTCTTCTATATACCCTTTCCACATTAGGGTTGACAAGTATGGGACATAAACTTCTTATACTTGCAGGCAGATCAAAGTTATTTTCAATATTTGCCACACCCCCTCCCGCCCCCGCAATTTAGAAAAATCGGCATATATTCCACAGTTTTAGTGGAAAGCTGGTTCGTACTTGTTAGAGATCGATTTGCCGAAGGAATGACAAAGATCGGATTAACAATACTCAAGAAAGAATCTTCGCTGCCTTCAGCAGCCACTGCATGTACAGATTATATTACAGTTGGGCTTGACCGACTTCTTTTTAATGAGCATTTTAAAGAACATTTTATTGGATTGCTTAGAAACTTAAACATTTATTTTCGCTGGGTTTAATCCATTGAGAACTGAAAACGCTAGTGTCGACTTCGTCTCCCACTTTCAGAAAGAGTATGTGCCAGCATTGCTTTCCTCAATAACACAAGTCCACAAAATTAGAGTTTTTCAGTATATGGAAGGGTTGGTGAATCTAGATCAGGGGTGCAACTCAAGCAAGAACAACCACAAGAAATAGAAAGAGAAAACCGATTTTTGATTGGGTGTGAGTGTGTGTGTGGTCATTGCTGTCTCAAGCACACGCCTGCGAGCGCCGACTACGCAAAGGCAACATTATCGTTGCTTTTTAATTTGCCAGAGACATAGGAGAGAGAGAAGAGAGTCACATATGATGTTGCTGTTGTTGCAGGTCTGCACGCGCCAACAACAAAACCTTCGTTCGGGAAGAAAGAGAGGAGAGCACGCATATAAAATTGTTTTTGCGTTTTACAATCTTATGGCGGCGCAAATGGTATGCGCGCGGGCTATTCCTTCGCGTAAAGCAAAAACAAATGCGTGGCTTACGGAATAGGCTTGGGCACCCCTGTTCTAGGTGGTTGTCGTGTGCATAGCACGTCGAGATTTTATGTAAATTTGAGCTTAAAATTGCAAAACATGTCTTTTTTTTACACTTTTAGACGGTTTTTGTGGGGAACCTTTACGGTTTAAGAGGGGAGGGGGGAAATTTTCAAAATTTGAAACAAACTTGATCTGGGTGCGGTATACACCTATGAGCATGCAAATTTGTGCCTCTATTATTTAGTCTCTGAGATCGACGCGTTCATACAGACAGACGGACTGACGGACATGGCTATATCGACTCGGTTTTATATTGTGAGCACAAAATTTTCTTAAGACATGACCAAAAGCTGTTCATAAAGGCCTGTTCTGAGAAGCGCGGAAAATTTAGCACGCTGTGGCTAAATTTAGCATCCACATAAATTATTAGTGAGCCCATATATAAGCCAAAAGAGACCAAATACAGAAACGGCCACACTGGGGGTCAGCTGTTTTGTTTTGTTTTCAAACAAAAAAAGGGCCGATTTCTCATCTTCTAAATAAGTCAGAAATAGCTATTTGACAAGTAACGCTATGCAACAGATAAAGTCCCACATGAACAAATTGGATTACAACACCTATTTATAAACTTATCTAAAACGTTTACATATGAATGACAAATTCTCTAATAAAGTGGTAGCACTTCCACTGAAAATCTGGCAGCACTGTTAAATAGCTGAAGTTTGTCTGTCGTCTGAAATTATGGAAAACAGTCAACGTGCTAAGAATTTGAGTATTCATCGAGATGCACAAGTCAGATGCGGCCACTTGAAAACAAAAGGAGCAAGCCTGGACCAAACTGGAGTCCACTTATGCTAGCTAGGCCGGTATTCAGCGCACTGCTCAGGCTCATAAGAGGGAAGAGGGAAAGATTCCGTACAGGTGGCGCCCGCCTTCGCCTAAAAGAGTTTCCGACATGTCGGAAAAAATAATGCAAATGATTGGCAAATCTGCCACTGCTGGCGGTGATAGTAAGAACAAAACGAACTATTTTCTTCAAGACATGGATGTACATAATCAAATCCAAAATGATATTCAACACAAAGATGTCGAGTTGGAGGTCGCCGATCCATCACCCTTTAATTCAAAGTGGACCCCCGCACAACTCAGAAAGCCAAAATTCAAAGAATGACTCCTCCAAAGAAGAAGAAGAAGAATGACTCCCCAAAGAAGAAGAAGAAGAATGACTCCCCAAAGAAGCAGAAGAATGACTCCTCCAAAGAAGAAAAAATAAAATTACTGAGAACTCAAGAATAATACATACAGTTTACGTTGCGCGTGAGGATCTGTGACCCTATAAAGCTATAAAGGCAAAAAAAGAAAGAAGAATAATAAAAGAACAATTTCAGGCTTGGCCACCAAGTATAGAAGCAGCGAAAGCGCTGTGTTCTAACTTGGTGAACCGAATTAACCGCGGTGTGTATGTTCTATCGACTGCTAGTGAGCAGCTGCCTCCTCATGCCAGCAGTGCTAGAACTGGTTGGGAATTTTATGGCAGCCTAACAGCAAAAATCGGGCGTGGCGCATCAGTAGTATGTGAGCCTGCTGGTGCGGGAGGTTGTGGGTTCGATCCCGCCTCGGACCATCTAATAAAAAAAGTTTTTTCTTTCTTTAGAAAAAAGCTTTTACACATCCGGCACCTTCACCCCAGCTACTGCCGCCAGCTGTGAAGTACTACACACAAACTATTGCCATTCGGATTCGGCGTTAAACTGTAGGTCCCTTTCTCTTGTGCGAAAAATTATACGCACACATGCCAAGAGATTGAGAGAAGCTTGGTCTTGGCCCCCCCTCTATGGTTGCTGTTGAGCCAATTTTACATTTACAACAGCAAAAATTGGCAGAAGCCTTTGTGTGTGACTAACTGCATTATTAGTGAGAGTTTTTTCCCATTGCTGCAATGAACAAAAAAAAATATTTTGGTTTTGATAAATTTTTTCTGTGCCATGCCCTAACCGAGATTCGAACCCAGGCCAAACGTGGCGCCAGCCACTTATATTCTCATACCTAATGCCACCTCTTAACCAACTGAGCCATTGTCGCTGACAAAAGTAGGCCGTCAAAGGTGAAATTTAAGTTTCAACAATGAATTAGAGAAATTGGACTTAAGATCTTAGCCCACTTGGGCTGCACCACATTTGCGTGCTGGCGTTAAGGTGGCACATTGTGGAAAAGGAAAGCCATACCACACTCTCCATCTTTTTGTAAAATGAATCTAAATCAGACCCGGCCAGCCATAGCTACCAAGAGCCGAAGTCAGTCGTGTTTTTACGCAAACGAGAGCCGAACTCATGATTGTGTGAATTGGTGAACATGGAATTGCAAGTAAAACGGCTGTAGTCTGGAGAGAGCTCTCTTGCTCACCAACACAAGCACACTTTTTGGTACTCTCCATTTGGCCGGCACTGATCTAAATGTTCCAAAACACTCGAATTATATCGCCGTAGGCAACAGTTTGAGTAAATTGAGTGATTGATAACCACTTAATCCTCTCCGAAGCTCATCCAAGGATTTCATGCACTTCTTACATTTATTTTCGGTATATTTATACATAATCTGTTTGTTTGTCGTATAATGACACGGCGTCTCCTCTTCTCCTCCCATCTGATTTAAGCTCTCTTCACACCTGATGCTCGGTGAATAGGCTTGCTCTTAATCTCAGCAAGTGTAAATGTATGACCTTTAGTCGTAATCAACCATATGAGTTTGATTATAAGATTGATACAATCCCATTGGAACAAATCTATATAGTGGATGATTTGGGTGTGCAATTTGTACCCAAGTTATGTTTTAATAGTCATATAGGCCATGGGAGTACTCGGGTTCGTTAGACAATGGTCCAACGAATTTAATGACCCTGACGTCACTAAGCAACTGTATGATTCCCTAGTGAGACCAATACTTGAATATAGGTCGTGTGTCTGGTCTCCATACTACCAAAAATATCAAGATCAACTGAAATCGGTTCAGAAGCAGTTCTTAATTTTCACTCTCCAAGGCTTAAACTGGGATCCTACCACCCATCTACCTCTTACGAGGACAGATAACGCCTAATCAACCTGTCTTCTCTTAAGCACCGCAGAACTTGCCATGGTGTTCTTTTTATACCCTTGCAAAGGGTATTATTATTTTGCCCAAAAGTTTTTTCCAACCCCATAAACTATATATATTCTTGATCAGGACGAAGAGCTGAGTCGATGAGCTTTGTTCTTCTGTCTGTCTGTCTGTTTCTACGCAAAGCTATCGAGCTGATATTTTGCACAGAGCCAAACTTGGCCATTATTCATATTATATGCTTTCAATCAGACTTGCAAATTTTGATCAAGATCAAATAACTATATCTTATAGCTGCCATAGTACCGATCGGTCCGACAATGGGTTTATGTGAGAAAAACTGTTTTATTTCAATTTAATCGTTCTTAGACTCGGTGATTTTTAATTTGATATGTTTTCAGAAAGATTCGCGAAATTTGGTCGAAATCAGATGTTTATCTTTCGAATATTGGGTTTTAGTTAGAAAAGTTATTGATTTTTACTCTCACATTTCAAAAACAGCATTTGCAAGGGTATAAAAACTTCGGCACAGACGAAGTTAGCTTGGTCTTCTCTTTATTCATGAACTCCTGTCAGAAGAAATCGACTCTATCGCTTTGTTATCTAATATAAGTCTTGCTGTCCCACAACGCGTTACTAAAAACATTTATTCTATTTAACTACAGCCTTGCCTAACAAACTAGTCTCATCACGAACCCTTCCGAAACCTTAGAAACCAAGACAGAACATTGTTAAACTATAAATAAATAAAAAACAAAAATCTCTGAAAATTCTCTCTTATGTCAAACTTCACATGAATAGATACACTTTTGAACAGTTTTGAAATCTGAATGCTATTACACAGCAGTCTTATTTGTATGAAGTAATGTGTCTGAAATCAAACCTTAAAGGCTAATAACGGTTCCAAAGAGTTTCTATTCATGTGATATTCTGGAAATAGGCATTTAATTGAAAACGTTTATTTCCTTGAGTAACGGGTATATCGAGGTCGGGCAGGTTCAACTTTAAACCATAAATTTGCATGCCGTCTTTTATTGATGAGTATTTTTCACATTTATGGCCGCTTTCAAAGAACCAACCAAAAAAAACTGGGTCAGTTGTATGAGCACTTTCATTAAGCTCATGACAGGTAAATGTTCAGCTTCACCAGCTATTGGAGTGAACTAAAAAGGCTCCTCAAACTATGCACAAAAGTTATAGCATAACTCAATATATTGCACTACCCCCCATATTAGTCTGCACATCTTTTTAAGCCTTATCCACTGTAGCCAGGCATTTCTCATTTCGTAAACTGCGCTAATTAATTTCCATAAAGCAGCCATGGCCAGACGAATTTCCAGTTGTGCTACGCTATAGATATATGGATATAGATTTCCAGCTGCAGTTGGGATATTGCACCAGCACAAGTTAATAGCTGTACGAAACAGTATGCTTATTAGATAGATAGATAGATAGATAGATGATGCTTATTTTTTCATATACATTGTTTGTTTGTGCTGCAGATTATTTACTTATCCAAGATAAACATTAATTAAGCTTGGTTTGTAACCGTCAGCTTTTCTACTGTTGTTCTAACAACGTTTTCAATTATTATACAATTATATATTATCTTTATGATGTATTAAAAATCTTCATTAATAATATGTAGCCAGATTCTTCCATCCCAGTTCTCCATTCAAGGCCATGAAAGAAACGAAAAGTTGCCGTAAAACTGAATTTTTTAGAAAAAGCTTTCTAAAATTTGGAAAAATATATTTTTTTTTCTAAATTTTAGGGTGAATTTGCTTTATTGCCTTTTCTTAATTTTTAGGGTAATTTCGCCTTTGATTTTAGAAAATATTTGTTACAAAGTTAGGATATTTTGCCCTAAAATTGAGAAAATAAACCCTTATTTTAAGAAAGTTTTACTAATAGAATATAAAAACGAGAAGGCCACGCTAACTTCGTCTGTGCCGAAGTTTTTATACCCTTGCAAAAGCTGTTTTTGAAATGACAGAGTTTAAGAACGCTTGGATAAAAATCAAAAACTTTTTTTAACTTAAATCGATTTTCCGTCAGATGAACATTTGATTTCGACCAAATTTCGCGAATCTTTTTGAAAACATATCAAATTAACAATCGCCAAGTTTAAGAACGATAAAATTGAAAACAAAAAAGTTTTTCTCACTAAGACTCATTTTCCGACCGATAAGTCCTATGGCAGCCTGCAGATATAGTCATCTGATTTCGACCAAATTTTTCAAATTAGTTTGAAAGCGTTTAGTGTTAATAATCACCGACCTTAAGAACGATTTACTTGAAAACAAATATTTTTTTTCAGTAAGACCCATTTTCCGACCGATCGGTCCTATGGCAGCTATAAGATATAGTCTTCCGATTTTGATAAAAGTTTGCGAATCTGTTTGAAAGCATATAATATTAATAAGGGACGAGTTTGAGGACGCTAACATAGAAACCAAAAAAGTTTTTCTCAGTAAGACCCATTTTCCGACCGATCGGTCCTATGGCAGCTATAAGATATAGTCATCCGATTTTGACCAAAGTTTGCAAATCTGTTTGAAAGCTTTTAATATTAATAATGACCGTGTTTGGGAACGCTAACAATAAGAACAAAAAAGTTTTTCTCACTATAACCCATTTTTTTACCGATGGTTCCTATGGCAGCTATAAGATATAGTCATCCGATCCGGTCGGTTCCGACATATTATCAGCGTGCAGTAAAAAGAAGACTCTGTGCAAAATTTCAGCTCGATAGCTTTAAAACTGAGAGACTAGTTTGCGTAGAAACAGACGGACAGACGGACAGACAGACGGACAGACAGACGGACAGACAGACGGACAGACAGACAGACAGACAGACGGACGGACAAAGCTCAATCGACTCAGCTCGTCGCCCTGATCAAGAATATATATAGTTTATGGGGTCGGAAATGAATATTTCTATGCGTTGCAAACTTCTGGGCAAAATTATAATACCCTTTGCAAGGGTATAATAAAAAAGAAAATAGAAAAAGTGCTGCTTCGGTGACTTGATCCCTGGCCTCGCCCAACTGTGTACTTTCTTAACTATGGTTTTGACGCTAGGTCTTGATTAAGGCAAATATCCGAGTGGGCTAAGGCGTCCGTGCGCGTGTTTAGCGTTTTGGTACTTTGTGAGAGGGGAGGTCCCCTGAGTTCGAATCTCCCAGTAAAATAAAAAAAAAAGAAATGAAGTATTTATAAGAACACAAACTGTATTTTTTTTTTTAGAAAAATTTTCTTAATAATAAGGCGAGTCTTTTTTGGCCCTTTTTTTTAGGGTGATTTTCTAAAAATTGGGGCGAAAATGGCACTTTTTAGGGCGAGTTGATTTTTAAGTGTACATAGTGAGTATAAGCCACCGTTAACGGTCCTTCTTGGACAGCCATTCAAACATAGCAGATCCCTTCTCGCCTTCATTATCCAGGTTATTTCCGTTTGTCGAAACAGCTCGTTGCAGTATGAAGCTCCTACCTCATGGTTTAAATCTTTATATATCATCACTGCGCTTCCTGCAGCCTTGAGTCAGTGTTGGTTTCAACTCTCTTCTTTAAGCGCAGTGAGAAGCTGTATGTTGCCTTCGATCCATCCAAAGTGCGATGCGTTGCTCTCCAGAGTTACTCCATTTTGTTCGCACACGTCTTGAAGCTTACAAAACCATCCCAAGCTACTGTGCATCATTTTCCTAGCTAGGATATGAAAATCATCTAGAATCACCACCAACCCTTCAATATCCTGAACCTTGTTCCCTAGTGTAAGTTACACTTGAACAGAAGTGGATAAAATTTCTTGATACAATTCTTGGGCCAAAGTTGTAACCCAAAGAATTTTCTGTTCAAAGGTTAGCTAAGTATTATTATGTGTCCGAGAAATGCCACATAGCCGAATAGCGAAATTCTCTTCAAAACTAATTGCTAGCTTTGCAATCCAGTTGTTGCACTAATAACAGAAACTGTACACTGAGAAAAAAAGTCAATCTAAAATCTGGATTGAAAATCTCTTTTTCGAGAATCTTTTAATGTTATAAAAACCAGATTGAAAAACCTTGAAACGAGCTTAGAAATCTCAAAATCAAGATTTCTAAATTGTAGAATTTGAGTATTGTCGGCTCTAGGTCAAGTAAGACACACAAATATGTATGTATGATGTTTTCCAATATATTTCGGTTGCTCCTCGGAAACCATCTTCACGGACACTACAAAAACAATTTACCAATTAAAGTTAACATTGATTCAATCAAAACAAAAAAGAGATTTTAAACATACATTATTTTACACGTCTGCTGCGTTCGGCTTGGAGTTGGACACTGATCTATTATTTGTCAGTAAGTGTCTGTATAAGTGAGCACAGTTTTCCGTGTCCGTCTTGTAGTTAAGTCTCTAGTCTGTTGGTGTGTCAATTATATGTAGCATCTCTATAGAGAAGCGTTTGCTGTAGTGGTTTTCTTGCTGTACGATTGTTGTTGCTTCAAAACTCGGCGTGTGTCCACTATCCATACAGTGTGTCGCGAGCGCCGTTTTTTGTGTGGTTGTTTGATGTCTGAGTTTGTAGTCCGATCTATGTTGGGATATTCTTGTTTTTAATTTTGATTTTGTTGTACCAATGTACAATTTGTTGCAACTGTTATCTGCATTTCCATTGCATGGTATCTTGTAGATAACATTACTCCTATCGGCTATGGCTATTTTGGACTTCGTCTTATTGAAAAAGTTTCTCATTGTGCTATTAGGTTTGTGGGCTAGTTGTATGTCTTGTTTGTTGAAGCAATCTGAATGGGCGAACTATTCCGAAAGCTTAGGAACATATATCAGAGACTTGTAAATTCTAGGTTGTTGTTTCCTTTTGGAAATTGGTTGGCCGTTCTTCGCAATCAGGGATTTGATAATTTTTGTTGGGAAGCCATTGTCTTTCAAAATTTGTTTAATTTCTGAAATGGTCTCCTTATGATATATTTCAACGCTTATGTTTATCATCCGTTGTATACAACCCCTTGGTGTATTTATTACCATGTTTTTCGGGTGCTTGGAATGGTAATTAATGATTCTGCCTGATGCTGATGGCTTCTTGTACCACCTTAGCTTAAGTTGATTTCCCTCTCAATTTATTGTGGAGTCTAAATATGGTAGTTTGCTATCCATCTCCAATTCCATGGTGAAATTTAGATTCCTGTGAAATGAGTTTAGTGCGTCAAGTATGTTCTGAATCTCTTCCTCTTTCGTGATGGCAAACAGATCGTCTACATATTTTGTAAGCAATCTTGGTGGGTGCTTTAGTTTTATGACTGTGCTGTCAAGGAGTTCCTTCATCACGATGTCCGCTATAACCGGGGATGCTGGAGATCCCATTGGCATGGCTTTTAACTGTGTATATATGTCGTTCTCAAATTTAAAATATCTATTTTCTACAATACAGAATCTTAAGATTTCCATAAATAGTTGTTTGGGAATTTTCTTATTCTCTTGTATCTTAGTCCATTGCTCGGGAATAAAGAGACTACATCGCATGAAATTAGTTTCTCATCGTCGCATATATAGGTGTTGTTCGTTCGTTGTTTGAATTGAATCGAATTTTTGACGGAGTATGTTGAGTCCACCGTAAGGTTCTTCAGAATTTTGATTACAAATCTACAGAAACCATGCGACGGTGCACCGACGGACAGTGCTTGTCTTGAGCATATTCCTTTCGGCCTTATTTTTAGTCTGTAGTCTTGTTGTCGGATCCTGTTTTAATTTGATATATGTGCACATGTCCCCTAAAATGTCTATCATTTTCGTCCTATACTCATCTTTCTCAAGTGCAACCGTTTTGTTTCCTTTGTCAGAAGTTAAGATTAAAATATTGTCTTTTTTGTTTAGAAATTTGCGTGTCTGTAATATAAATATAAATGTAAATATATTGGAAAACATCATACATATATGTGTGTTTTACTTGACCTAGAGCCGGCAATACTCAAATTCTCAGATTTATTATCTCTAAATCTCTAAATAGTGACAAGTGCCGTATGTGCAGTCCCCCGAGGTACTGATTTCAAGTCACAGTAGCGGCGGATTAATAATTAACATTTTTATAATTTTTTCAAAAAGAAAAAAAATGTTAATAACTTAAACAAACACACCCCACCCGCGCCTCTCACCTAAAAATAAAAAATACTTTATATAACTTATATTTGTCTTTTCTTTTCAAATTAAGATATGAGATTGTTTCATCTTAAACTCGAATATTATCGATCTTAAACCAAGATTGTTGTAGAATTGTTGAATATATATTCGCCCATTAATTGAGAATATAATCTAGGGTTAAGATTATCTCGCCTCTGTTGAATTGTGACACCGTTTCGTCGCGTTTCAAGGCTATATTCATGGTTTTACATTGATTTTTTTTCTCAGTGTACCACTAACATGCTTAGGTTCTTTTCGGTTTTTTGGTTCCAAAAATATCGGTTCACATAATATTAAAAAAATCGATTCCGGTTCTGGTTCTGGTTCCGGTTCTGCTGCCGCTTGATTCTGGCTTAGAGATATTGGCTTTGCTATTAAACTATCGTCAGAAAATCTCTTTAGAGATACATGACAAGTCAAAAGGCAGCATTATTCGTTTGGAATTTTCTTTAATTACTTAAATACGAGCATGATAAGCTTGACCTTTAAATTTGTACATTCCGTGGGCTTATCTTCTCGCGACTAAGGAAGTTTTAGTATTTCAATTATGTACTTTTCAAAATTCCAATTCAAGCAGTGAGCCAAATTCACTTTGAATTCTTATAAAATTCTCCTTAATGTTCTCCTCTGACTTACTTCATATCCGCCCACATTTATCTCTGTCAGATTGCTTTCAACAGCTTGTCTACCATTTTCATTCATGGATATTCCACTTTCTTGTTTAACTGGCTAATTGATAAAACCGTTTGTAGTTAGCAATTGATACACAAACACACCTAAAAGAAAGCCAGAGCAAACATCAATAAATAACTAGGCCATTTGTGAAAACAGACAAACACAAACCGAAAGAAGCCCCAAAACGAGACAAGAAAATATACTCGAGCAGGAAGATGGAAAACAGACATTTTCACATTCCCAAATGAACCCTAAAAATTTAATCCCTTTGATAAGTTGAGCAAATCGTGAAGAAAGGATATTATTGATCGGCATTTTATTTGGCTATTTCCGTGACATGTTCGTAAGGGTGTGTGTGCGTGTGTTTGAGCGAGCGAGGGGGTAAGCAACCCTAACAAGTTGACCGGAAATATGCATGCAAAAAAGAAGAAAATGGTCATCCACATGGTATCCGCAACAAAAAAGGGGTTTCATTTGCTTTATTAAATCGTATTTGTTGCTAAATCACAAAAAACTACACCGAGAAAGATGCTCAGTTGGCTGCCATGTGTTTGCCATACTTCCTTTTCATGTTCTGTTTATTTTGTCGTAAATCAAGCCATTTGCCTGGCCAAATCACAGTTGTGCCTTAACAACATCCCTTGGCAAATATTTAAATTCATTTTGGGCATTCAACCCTTTTACTTCAGCTTCGTCCTTAGGCTGAGTTATTGTTTGCAAATGCCATTTGCTTGGACTCTTGGATTGTGTGAATGTTGTTTAATTAACATCAACTGTCTGCAACTGAATGCCATTAAATTTGATGGCTTGCTTTTGTTAATACACGAAGACGAAGAAAAAAAAGTGAAAATTGATTTTCTGTTAGCCCGGTCGTCCATGAATTTAATTAAAAGTCCTGCTGCATTATACATAATACTTCTTACCTTAGCACAAAGAAAAAATTCATTACGAAATGGCATAAAATTAATGCCAACTTTTTCAACTTGGGTCCCAGTTTTTTTTTTTTTTTTTTGTAAATGAAATGAAATACAAATTCTAAAAGAAAACAATTAAAGAAAACAATTTTTTGCATAAAAAGGTAGCACAGGAATGTTGTGAAACATTTCTTTAACATGGAAACTCTAAGCTGGGTCGGGGTTCTTTTTTTTCTTAAATACTTTTCGCATTCTAAGCTACTTTCATACATTAATTAAGAACTTTCATTTACTTCGACTTAGTCCCCATCAAGTAAACTATTCATTCTCATACTTGATTGTTTACTTAATCCACACACAAGAGCAACCAAAAACTAAGCATCCTTCATACTAATTAGCTGGCTGATTATGTAAATGCAGCAAAAGCCACAAGCTAATTGCTTAACCCGCTTAGACAAATAACACGCATACGCCGAGTGTGCTCGCATTGTCTGACTCACTTACTTGATTCCTTTTTATACCCTTGCAAAGGGTATTATAATTTTGCCCAGAAGTTTGCAACGCATAGAAATATTCATTTCCGACCCCATAAACTATATATATTCTTGATCAGGGCGACGAGCTGAGTCGATTGAGCTTTGTCCGTCCGTCTGTCTGTCTGTCTGTCTGTCCGTCTGTCTGTCCGTCTGTCTGTCCGTCTGTCTGTCCGTCTGTCCGTCTGTTTCTACGCAAACTAGTCTCTCAGTTTTAAAGCTATCGAGCTGAAATTTTGCACAGAGTCTTCTTTTTACTGCACGCTGATAATATGTCGGAACCGACCGGATCGGATGACTATATCTTATAGCTGCCATAGGAACCATCGGTAAAAAAATGGGTTATAGTGAGAAAAACTTTTTTGTTCTTATTGTTAGCGTTCCCAAACACGGTCATTATTAATATTAAAAGCTTTCAAACAGATTTGCAAACTTTGGTCAAAATCGGATGACTATATCTTATAGCTGCCATAGGACCGATCGGTCGGAAAATGGGTCTTACTGAGAAAAACTTTTTTGGTTTCTATGTTAGCGTCCTCAAACTCGTCCCTTATTAATATTATATGCTTTCAAACAGATTCGCAAACTTTTATCAAAATCGGAAGACTATATCTTATAGCTGCCATAGGACCGATCGGTCGGAAAATGGGTCTTACTGAAAAAAAATATTTGTTTTCAAGTAAATCGTTCTTAAGGTCGGTGATTATTAACACTAAACGCTTTCAAACTAATTTGAAAAATTTGGTCGAAATCAGATGACTATATCTGCAGGCTGCCATAGGACTTATCGGTCGGAAAATGAGTCTTAGTGAGAAAAACTTTTTTGTTTTCAATTTTATCGTTCTTAAACTTGGCGATTGTTAATTTGATATGTTTTCAAAAAGATTCGCGAAATTTGGTCGAAATCAAATGTTCATCTGACGGAAAATCGATTTAAGTTAAAAAAAGTTTTTGATTTTTATCCAAGCGTTCTTAAACTCTGTCATTTCAAAAACAGCTTTTGCAAGGGTATAAAAACTTCGGCACAGACGAGGTTAGCGTGGCCTTCTCGTTTTGTTTTCATCTGCTAATGATAAGAACTTAATAAGGTTTCAATTGTTTTCACAACACGCAAAATCCTTAAGCCCAACGCCGACACAGTGGAAGAAATCAAGAAGTATGCTAAAAACGAGCAGGACTGACTACAGCGACAGTGACTGTTAATTGAACAACTTTGTTATTTATTAACTGAATAAGCGAAAAGTAATGAATACGATTTTTTACTATATTAGACAAATGTGGCTTGAGGAAACATATAAATTCATTTGGCAAAATAGGATACGAATGGATTAATATGAAAGAAGTCTGTCTCTCGCAATGGTTTTGTTTTCTGGAAGAATAATAATTGTTATTAAGGAACCTTCGGGAGTTCAGAAGTTAAATATGGTAACAAAACTCATCATTAAGACGCTTGTTGAAAGTACTGTACAATTTGTCAGATGCTCGAAGCGCCCAGATCTATACATATAAATCTCTTATAGCGACTGACTGACATATCAATGCCCATGTCAAACAGCTTAATGAAGCGACCGATTTACAATTTGTGGATATTTTAATAGGGCCAGATTTACTAAGGGTTGAAGGTTCTATTGAGTTGCCAAAATTTTGGAAAAGTCACAGAATGGAATAACATCTAATCGATACGCTACATAGGAACGATCGGTCTGAAAATATCGGAAAAACTTTTTCGTTTTCACTGATAACAAAGTTAAATTGATCGAGAGTGCAAGTTAAAGTCGACCCAGCCCGATTTCGATATACTCGTTTACAAAAGAAGAAATGTTTAATAGCCTTCGTTTCAGTTAATTAACAGAGCATAAAAATTAAAGTTAACGTTTTAACATTATGTTAGCAGACAGCTCATAGGTTAGGTCGCAATTGTTGAAATAGGAAGATCCCATTTCTTAACCTTTTCTACGCTGTTGTCGAAGAGGAAGGGTCTGTTCCGTTAAACCATTTAGAAAGTAGTACATATTTTAGCAAAGGAGCAAAACCTATTTCAAAGATTTCTGATAAATCGTTTAGGAAACGACGACCCCAAACTGAGAGTCGCCTTCTGCTGAAAGCTGGACAGTGACAGAAAAGGTGATTTACACTCTCCTCTTCATCCACTGAATTGCAGCTTCTACAGAAATCATTGTGTCTGATGCCAAGCCTGGCGGCATGTCTTCCGATAAGGCAGTGTCCAGTAAGAGCCCCTACTATTTGGGAAATGATCTCTCTTTGTTGACATAGTAACGCCCTACGCCATGTGAGCCTAGATACTTCACACGTGTGAATCGTTTGCCATCGATTTATGGTTATTCGACAAGTTGTTCCTTTTGTTGGTCGCAAGTAGCACCCCTATGTTGCTCTTATCCGGTAGAAGCTTATTGGTAGTGCCAAGTCTAGCTTCTAGTGCCTTTAATGTTGCAGTGTCCAGGCACCCAAGCCAGATTTATTTTAAAGTGCTGAGCCATCTCATTAAGACATCTGCGGCACTCTGTAAGAGTTTTGGCGTTATTAATATTACCGTCAAGGGCTTTTACGGCAGCTTGACCATCTGATAAAATGTATACTTCCCTTCCTCTGGTTACGAGTGTTTCCAGAAGGTTAGTAGCCTCCTGGATGGCTAGGACAGCGCATGCTGACCCCAAATATTTGACAAAAGTTGTTCTACTTAAAGAAAAGCCTAAGAGTAAGCAAAGGTTTATTTGATTAACAGAAATTGTTACTTTATATATATAATTATTATCGGATCTTTATGATTAAGTGAGTTTTCATTTGAGATCGACATTTTTAGGTATTACTCTAGCTCTTTTAGTCGCTGAGTTCTAAGTGTTCATACATAGTGTTGATGCTAATCAACAATATATGTATATGTATACTAAATGTGGTCGGAGATTGTTTTTTACGCCTGTTACATAAATTTCCATGGCTTTAAAATACCCTTTTTACTCTAAGAGTACGGCAATAGAACCTTGCATACTTTTCGGCTTTTACTCAAGGAACACAACTTTTGTCATATAGTTGGGGTAGCATGCACTGTCTACTAACATAATGTTAATGTGCTAACAGCAATGTTAATGCTATGTTTATTAACATAAGTGAAGGCTATTAAACATTTCTTCCAGGGAACATCGAAGTCGGGATGTGCTGACCTTAACTTACGCTCTCATTTCTTGGTGTAGACACCCAGCGGCGCAAATTGCCATTACAAAATGGATTAATCCTAGAATACTTTGCCATCAGTATGAAGGAAATAGTCCTATTCAATCTGCTTTACGGGGTGCCCACAGCCTGCATTACTAGTAATAAAGCAAGTATGCCAGAGCCGAACTGCCATCGGATTCCCATTACGAACGCGTATATATTGTTTTAAATTGTAATGCACAATGTTCGCAGTCCGTTGACAACTCAACACACAATTTAGGATTCGTATACTCTCCCGTAAAGCACTTGTAACACGATTCAATTTACTAAAGATGGAAAAGAATACGTGTGGGTAATGCATGTGTTATGCGAGGCAAAGTATTACTGATAGAGAAGTATATGGGTTGGTAATGTACGTGCATTACAGCCTATATGAGTGGGTAATGATGTAGTAATGCAATGGTTTTTATATTTGTTTGTTTTAAATGATTTTTTGGTTATTCCTTGATAAATAAAATGTATGTTTTTATAAAGCTTTAAATGGGAAATAAGTCGTTATCAAGGTGCATGTTCTTTTTCGTCACCTTTTTAAGGATGGCCAATATATCATTTTGGCATTTTTCAATTTTTGTTTGACTCTGCATAATCGTGTTTGAGCCTCCATCACTTTTGCCAATTGAGTTTTCAACTCTGCCAGTTTGTTTTCCCGACAATTATAAGTATGTACATTAAAATTAACTAACAATTAAGCCAAATTCAAGTGACTCCTCGCCACGTATGTGTCAAGTCACTGCTGCTCTTACACATTTGTTCTGCATAAAAAATTGGTAAAAATTTAGAAAATAGAAGAAATGTCAAAAAACGCTTATGGATGAGAGGGGGAAGGCACAAAAGCGAACGAAATAGACATTGGCTTGTGTGTGGTACGATTCGTTGTTTCAGTTTGTTTTCAATTACTATCTCTCTAACGAAAAGTAGCGATTGTACTGCATTACTTTTTCGTCAGGCGTAATGCATACTTTCGGCAGAACACGTTGAGCTCTGCGCTGCTGTGGCAAGTAAATGCACTGATTAGAAAATATGGTCTAAATGTTTACTGAATCGTCACCTTTTTCACTCAGAAATTCGACAGCTGTTCGCTCTCAGGTTTGCTCTCAAAGTTCTCGCTCTTACAATTGTATTTTCGTAAGGCGAGTAAAGTATCTCGTTGCCTTCAGAAGTAGCGCGTGTGTTTTCCTCCAAGATCAGGGAGTCAGATAGAATGACTGATGCGGGCATCTTTGGAGTATTTAAGTCCAATCAGCTCTCATTATACCCTTGCAAAGGGTATTATAATTTTGCCCAGAAGTTTGCAACGCATAGAAATATTCATTTCCGACCCCATAAACTATATATATTCTTGATCAGGGCGACGAGCTGAGTCGATTGAGCTTTGTCCGTCCGTCTGTCTGTCTGTCTGTCTGTCCGTCTGTCTGTCCGTCTGTCTGTCCGTCTGTCTGTCCGTCTGTCCGTCTGTTTCTACGCAAACTAGTCTCTCAGTTTTAAAGCTATCGAGCTGAAATTTTGCACAGAGTCTTCTTTTTACTGCACGCTGATAATATGTCGGAACCGACCGGATCGGATGACTATATCTTATAGCTGCCATAGGAACCATCGGTAAAAAAATGGGTTATAGTGAGAAAAACTTTTTTGTTCTTATTGTTAGCGTTCCCAAACACGGTCATTATTAATATTAAAAGCTTTCAAACAGATTTGCAAACTTTGGTCAAAATCGGATGACTATATCTTATAGCTGCCATAGGACCGATCGGTCGGAAAATGGGTCTTACTGAGAAAAACTTTTTTGGTTTCTATGTTAGCGTCCTCAAACTCGTCCCTTATTAATATTATATGCTTTCAAACAGATTCGCAAACTTTTATCAAAATCGGAAGACTATATCTTATAGCTGCCATAGGACCGATCGGTCGGAAAATGGGTCTTACTGAAAAAAAATATTTGTTTTCAAGTAAATCGTTCTTAAGGTCGGTGATTATTAACACTAAACGCTTTCAAACTAATTTGAAAAATTTGGTCGAAATCAGATGACTATATCTGCAGGCTGCCATAGGACTTATCGGTCGGAAAATGAGTCTTAGTGAGAAAAACTTTTTTGTTTTCAATTTTATCGTTCTTAAACTTGGCGATTGTTAATTTGATATGTTTTCAAAAAGATTCGCGAAATTTGGTCGAAATCAAATGTTCATCTGACGGAAAATCGATTTAAGTTAAAAAAAGTTTTTGATTTTTATCCAAGCGTTCTTAAACTCTGTCATTTCAAAAACAGCTTTTGCAAGGGTATAAAAACTTCGGCACAGACGAGGTTAGCGTGGCCTTCTCGTTTTAATATAATACGAGCAGGTACCCCGCGTGCGTTGCTTCGCTCGCATATTTTGCCACTATTAGCATAAGCATTATGCTAATACATTTGGGACTTACCCACTTACGCGATTTCAACTGCCATCTATCAAATCTTCATGATAATCTAACTCATAAAAATTGGGTTTTTGGGCGATTTTTTGTGCCGTTCAATCTAAGCCGTCTTGAGGTGTTCATTGCTCTCTATCAAGCCTTCATGAATATCTAAACTCTTTGTCAATTTACCCGTATTCATGATATTCTTGATATAAATTTTTTTTTTTGATTTTTTGCGTCTTTTTGGACTGCTTCATGCCATTTATCGAATCTTCAATACAAGTCATGTCAAGATATTTACTAATTTAATCTAAAAGTAGCAAAAAATCGCCTTTTGACCCTTTTTAGTGGGGAACCTATACTTTTGTTTTGACTTTTTACTATTTCTTAACTTTGAAATAAACTTTTCCAAAGAATTGTACAATTATTTTTAGTGAAGGAGCCATTTTGAATACTTATAATAAAATAGCAAAATTGTCTGCAACGAGAAAAATTTATATTTTTTCATATCAATTTTACTTCTATATGAAAATATATCAAATTGATATGTTTAAAATTTGAAATCGATATTTTTTAACATTTCCTTATTACATTTTTAATATCATTCTGAAACTATTCTATATCAATTTAAGTAAATGATACTATTTTGGATCAGAATGGATCAAATGATATGAAAAAATTGATATTAACCTGATGATAACATAAAATTTATCTTTTTTTTCTCTGTGTACTGCCCAAAACTATGCCTTGCAAAAACAGTATAACAGGTTAGTAATTTGAATAGAGTTTCAATTTCAATTTCCAAAAATACCCAATGCATACTGTTGGGGCAGCAACATTGCATTCGATTTTTTGTGAAAACGGATACAATTACTAAAAATGGTATATCTTCAATGAAAAAAATCGTAGAAATGTTTGGGATAGTTTATTTTAAAGTTAAGAAATATTTATTTACGATAATATCAAGAAAAAAACAAAAGTATCGGTTCACCACAGAACGCGTCCAAAAAGGGATAAAATAGGCATTTTCTGCTACTTTAAGCTCTAATTACTAAAAATCTCGTCGTGATGGACCATTTCTAAAAACAGGTTCGTGTTCAGCACCTGAAAACCATCTAAAATCACCAGAAACCCTTCAATTTACTGGAAAAAGTATAATTTTGTGCCTTGTGTTACATACCAAATAAGCTTTGGGAATGCTGAGTCCTAATTTGTTCCATTTTGCCGTTTTGAGGGCCGACCTAATGCACAATAATTTCTTGGTTTAGAATTTCTTAACTTTTTGTGTCCAAATAGATGATAATTCCTTGATGGTATCAACTTGATACATTCCTTCACTCTATTCGCAATTTGTTTTAGAACAAGCCTAATGTTATACCATTTCTTGAATCCAAAACTTGACTTGAAGACTATTTTAGGAACTTGAAAAATTACACAATTTGTCAAAAATGGCAGCTCAAATTAATTCGCTATGGCAAGGTATGGACTTGCATTAAAGACCCAGACTCACTGACTCCGAACCGTTTTGAAGCTGTGATCATAACGACGACTACAGTCGACTGCCAAGCGATTTCTTTAAAAATTATGAACTATACTCTGATTAAAAGCTTTGGTCGTTGGTCGTCTGCCACTGTGCCTTGACTTTTACTTACCACAATGGGCAGAAGCAGCTCATGGGTTTCATTGCCACGCCACAGATGTGAGTCCTTTGGAACATTTTGTATCTCACACTCAAGCGAATTGATTTTCTCCTGAAGGCGGCTTAAAATCCGCGGCCGAGCAATTGGCTTTGAGGCCGATTTAGTGGGATTAGCTGTTTCCATGGTGGGCAAGTGTTGAGGTGCAGTGGGCGACGGAAGTGACGGAGAAGGAGCAGCAGCCGGAGCAGCCGCTGTTGTTGTTGTGGATGGTGAAATTTTGAGTTTGGTGGCTGCCACCACTTCCAGTTTGTTGTTGTTGTCAAGCTGAGGCGGCGTCAAGGCCTTGAGCAATAATTTGGCTCGCTTAAGCTCCTTTTGATATTTTCGGGGCTTCAAAGTTACCGTAGATGTTGCTGGTGCTGCTGTCGCTGTTGGTGTTGGTGTGGTTGCTGCTGCTGCTGTTGTTGGCGTGAAACTTTCCATAGAGGGAGTTAAAGTCAACTTGGTGGCTGCTTGACTTGTACTCAAAGTTGTGGCCTCCGCTGTGGATGATGATGCTGTGGCAGCTGTGGGTAAGTTTTTAGTTTCTTTCATTAGCTTGCGCTTGTTATGCAATAACATTTCATTGTACAACTCTTTGCTATTGTAGAATTTGGTGGTACTAAATTCCGGATGTGTGGCTGCTGCCAGTACCGAGCCCGTATCTGCTGTATCCAAGGAATCAGTTTGGAATTTCGTATTGGCAAAATCTATATGTGGCATGGCCATCACATCGCTGGCTCGATGCTGCAAGGGAAACTCGAAACTTTTCTTTACTCTGCGATCTATAAACACATCACCCGGTTGCAGCAGCGACGGAGACAGAACGGCAGCCGGAGTAGTTGTGAAGGGAAGGGGAGTCGTGGGTGCCCCGGTTGTAGTCTCATGCAGTTGAAATTTATTCTCTATCTCGGTAATCAAATCATCTTGGTCAGCCAAAAGTTTACCCGTAAAATCGTTCGCCATGGTGGTTAATAACTTTTCTCTGGGCTTTTCCTCAATTTGGCTGAACTCCAGCTCCACCTCGTTGGGTATAAGATTTTGACGGTATTCCTCAGTATTTTCAGGTTGTGTGAATATGGTTCGCTGGCGCACCAACTCTTCATTATCAGTCAGAATAATCGGTTGTATGTCTTCAATTTTTAAGGGATATAAATCCACAATATTCAATTTACTGGCCGTGGGCTGTTGGGCCAACATGGCATCATAGCGTGCACGCTCCTCCTCATTTAGATCGGCCAAAGTTTCCGCCACTTGATAGGAGGCCGCCGCCTGCATTTGTATGTTCAAGGAGGGATTCAAAGTGGATTCCTCTGGCTCTTCAGTTGTTGTTGTTGTTGTTGTTGTGGGAAATTCACTCAATTTGATGCGATGCAAAGCCTGCTTGATGCTACTTAAAGGCGGAGGAGGCATATTTGTAGTCATTAAAGTGGGTGATGTTGTTATGGTGGTGGTTGTTGTTGCTGCTGTGGTTGTGCTAGTGGTGGCTGTGGTGGTGGGCGTGGCTGTGGAGGTGGAACCACTAGCCTCCTCCACCTCCTCCTCCTGCTGCTGCTGTTGTTGCATCTCCGTTATGGGAATTTTCCGCGTTGTCGTTTGGTTCTGCTTCATTTCACTGGAGGCGGCTGGGCTAACCACCAGAAGGGCGGGGCTACTGATGGTTGTTGTT